>CM074440.1:32978682-33331182 GCA_037101425.1 Elopichthys bambusa | reverse complement strand
CGGAAACTGCGCGGAACCGATGCGCGCTCACAAGCTCGTAAAATAATATTATTAGCAATAATTATTGTAATTGTATGTTTATAAAGAAAAAAATAATAATAAAGACAAAAGTCACACAAATTATGTAAAGAAAAAAAAAAGTCTAGCCCACTCAAAGTATATGAGCACTGATGGATTTGAATCACGTGTTGCATTTTTTTTCTTTTCTTTCTTTTTTTTTTTTTTTTTTAAAAAAGGACAAATTTCTTTACAGTTGTTTATGGTCCAGCTTTAATCCACACAATATTCTGAAGTCAGTAAAACTCATGAAACGTTAGCAAGTTTTTTTTTTTTTCTCTCACAATATTAAATAAATTAGCAACGTGCCCGTGACTTCTGAAAAAAGGTTACAGAAAAAGGGAAACGAATGCAAGAAAGAAAAAAAAAAATTAAATATAGGCTATTTACCATAAAAAATAAAAAGCACATATTTACCAGGTCGCTTTATAAATTCGAGGGAATGTTGTTAATTTTACTATTATATTGTGTTCTTCAGCAGAGACCAGAAGTGCTCCTTTTAGGATAATATTCATCTCTGCCAAAAACACACGAACTAGACAGTCACACAAAACTAAACTCATTATGTTTTTAAATACATAAAACTCAAATGTGTTCGTGATTTGGTCCAAAGTTGGAAATAAAACTGCAGTTTCTCCCAGGAGTCTGTTGCTTCTTTTTCTCCGCGTTTGAACAGTTTGGTGATATTTCGTGTCAATGGTCAAGGTCTGGCCTGTTCTAACTGTTGGTGTTGGCTGCGTATTGCAAACCGACTAACATGCACCGGAATGGGCACCACGATTTTGGGGTTTCTGGAGGGCTCTCCGGTTTTGGAGTTCACGTTGCCCGCTTTGACTCGTTTCCACTTGGCTCTCCGGTTCTGAAACCAGATCTTGACCTGCACCTCGCTGAGCTTTAAGGCATGTGCGATCTGTGAGCGTTCTGTGAGGGATAGATATTTCTTACAGTGAAACTCCTTTTCCAGTTCTAAGAGCTGCTCGCTCGTAAAAGCCGTCCTCCTTCTCCGGTTTTTCCCGGTGGATGTGGTGTTCCCGGCCCCGTTCCCACCGTCCAGTCCTCCGCTGGCGTCTCCATCCTCCTTCTGACACATCGCGTTCCCGGGCCCGTTCTCGTCGGAGCTGTAATCTAAATCACTGTCCATGGAGAAGCTCTCATCTTTCCTGTGACACTCATCCTCCTTCGCGTCGTCTTTGCTGTGACCTCGCGCTATGGGAATAGAATAAAAAGCAGGATTAGCTACTTTGAGAGCTGACTGAAGTTAAAATATCTAGACAATAAAATGTGTGTTTTTGTTTTTGAATAGTGTAGTCGCAACGCATTCTTCCTGTTTATCGCTGCCACTTTTACGCGCAATTACGCACGGTGATGGATCTCTTGGGAAAGTAGTTTGCACGCCTCAAAACGACACTTCTGCAAGTTTTCATCATCATTTATATTTTTTTGAACATGCACTATTGAACTTTTTTTTTAATATCAAACTGCTAATGTCCTTTTTCTGGACGTTGCAGACATGGTCTGCGATAATAATGTGGGACTACATTTATTTTACTCTGCGTACATATAAATGATCCAGGCGACAGTGAATTTTGCTTACAGTTTTATGGACATTTAAACACCGCTGGCCCTCCGATCCCTCAATTAAAATGAGCTCATTTAGTCTCTGATGGCAGCTCGGCCTCAGGCACTATTCCCTGGAAAACTTGATATGGCGCTGAAATTCTTTAAGCCTCAATCGTGACATTTTATTTCCGGGAGACTTTAATTATTCCCGTCCTACATTTTCGGTAAATTGAATTTAAGTGACAAAATTAATTTCAGACGGGTTCAGAGTACACAATTTGCTAGAATAAAACGTATGGCATCTGAATAATACATACATATATATATATATATATATATATATATATATATTTTTTTTTTTTTTTTTGTTTACATTTTAAAATTTGAGAAGACTTTTACTTTTTCAGTTAACAATGCATGATCAGTTTTGAAATCAAATATTTTCGAATATTATTTTTAATGCACCCTCTGAAAACAAATCTCACCTGTGGAGGTGTGCACGGACTGCGAGTCGTGAAATGACGGAAGGGTCGCTGAATCTTTCGTTGGAAACGTTTTCCCATCCTCTCCATCCAAACGAATATCCTGAGATTTATCAAACATGGCGTGAAGAGACTGAGAGCCGAGCTTCCTCGCCGCGTCCTGGTGCTGCTGCTGCGACGGCGAGGTGGAGAAGCCGCCGGGTAACGTGGCCATTAGCGTGGATGTGAGCGCCATGCCCTGCGCCAGACTCGAGCAGAACCCGCTGGGTAAGCCCGGGATCGGGTGGTGCGGATGGGTCGCGGGGAGCGCGCTCTGGGGAAGAGTCGGAGGAGGTGGCGGCGGCGGCGGAGGCAGCACCACTGACCGGTAGGGCATAAACATGGGATAGCCCGTGTACACGAAATGTCCCGGACTGGGCTGCGGTGGACCTCCGATGAGCGAGTCAATGCTGAATGCAGTGGTGCTTCCCACCGGACGCTGCATCATCATGAACGGTGAACTGAAAGCTGCACTCATATGATCTTGTATGGCCAGTTTATGAAGTCCTGAAGTGTGTGGGAGCAGCTGTCTCCCCTGTGCTTCTCAGACGAGAATCATACACTGACACTCTCTGAGCTTTTGGTAATCCTGCGAATGAAGCGTTGCATCTGTTTCGACTTAGTTCGGTGCCAAACTGATTTGTTTCGTTATAGGAACAGAGTGCATTAAAACACAAGCAAATCCCTTGCTGAGAAATGTCTGGACGAGAAAAAGATCGAGCATCTCAGATGAGCTTTATCGTCCTCCCTTGAGTTATCTCTGCGTCCTTGTCCCTTCCGCTCGGCCGCGTTTCATTCCGACCTGATGGAAGTCACAATAAATCGCTCCTCGCAGTATCAGCTGCGATCATCTACTGAAGTGTGAGTTTGAATTACGCTCCTTCGGTTTAAGCGTCTCGACCATGCGCTCTGAGCACGCCCACCCCGACTCTGCGCTTGTGATTGGTCCAGTTTTCTGTGGAACCGTCCTGACGCGCAGGAGCCGCGAGCGCTGCTGCTGTCTCTTAAATTAGAACGTCACTAACACAGTCTCACATTCCAAAACAGTCAAAACAAGGATCATGTGAGATGTGATCTGATGTGCATTTTGGCGCTGCAATTGCTGTTGCATTTCATGTTTGTTTGTTTCTTTTTTATTGTATTTTTTTTTTTAAAGCTTTTGGCCACAGTGCATGCATATTCTGAGATGCAATTTTGTAAATATTTATAAAAATAAATATTTTACCATTCCAGGGGCCCCTGGAATCGACGGCCCTGCAGATGACACTGACACTGACCTATTCATAATGACACGAGTCTCTGCCTTTTATAGCAGTCAGTCATCACAAGATGTCATTCTGTGAATCAGCACTTAAAGGGTTAGTTTAGCCAAAAATAAATGTACTCACCCTCATGTCGTTCCACACCCGTAAGACCTTCGTTCATCTTCAGAACACAAATTAAGATATTTTTGATGAAATCCAAGAGTTTTTTTTTTTTTAAATCCTCAATAGAAAGCAACAAAATTACCACATTCAAGGCCCAGAAAAGTAGTTAAAACATCATTAAAATAGTCCATGTGACTACAGTGGTTCGACCTTAATGTTATGCAGTGACGAGAATACTTTTTGTGTGCAAAAACAACAAAAAAAACCCCCCACTTTATTCAACAATTTTTGTTCTTTCTTGTCAGTCTGTTACGCTGTTGTCGCAGTGCTGCGTTTCCATGTTTACGTCCGAACGCCAGCTCATTATTGGCTCCTGCGTCAGCATCACATGCATGCGTCGTGCTGATCACGTGACCAGCATCGGCCAATAATGAGCCAGTGTTCGGATGTAAACGGAGGTGCTACAACGTAATTAGCATAGCAGAATGACAGGGGAGAGACGAATTTGTTGAATAAAGTGGTTGTTTTTGTTTTGTTTTCGCTTCATAACATTAAGGTTGAACCACTGCAGTCACATGGACTATTTTAACCATGTTTTTACTACTTTTCTGGATATTGAATGTGGTCATTTCATTGCTTTCTATTGAGGATTAAAAAAAAAAAAACCTCTCGGATTTCATCAAAAACATCTTAATTTGTGTTCTGAAGACGAACGAAGGTCTTACGGGTGTAGAAACATCATGAGGGTGAGTAATTAATGACTGAAATGACTAACCCTTTAATAGACTTCATTCACACATACACTGTGTTCCTCACATCCATAAACAACACAGTGAAGAACATGAAAACCTAGAATTCTCTGATATTACAATGTTTTTTTTTTTTAATTTTTATTATTATTAAATCGTGCATCAGTAGGCAGGCACAATCCTAAAACCATGAATAAAGGGAGAAAAAAAAAAAAAAAAACAATAATGAAATTGTCAATGTTTTATAGGGACGGGGATTAAACAATGAATTATTCAGTGGAATTGCTGATCAATAAATGTTTGTAAAATCTTTTGGCCATCGTTTGGTCCACATAATTAAAAGGAATGCACCCGTTTTCTCTCTTCACGCTGGTGATTAGTCCTAATCTTCGGGGACCTTCCTTCCCTTGGTGCACCCTAAAAACCTTGACCCCCACCTCTGCCTCCATGCCAAATCAAGGGCAGCCCCTCACCCCCTCCCCAGGGTCACAAGGACACAGTCTCATTAAAGACAGGCTGATCCGCAACTGCAATGCAGACATTAAATAGCAGTATTTTTCAATTAACGCTGACAAATTCAATCAAAATTCCATAGATTAGGATGAAATGAGGCATGGGTCATTTACAAGGGGATTTAATTGCACCACCATTAGACAAATAGTACAGCAGTCACCGTTCTATTATCAATCATGTGAAGGCATCAATAGTAGGATGGGGGATGGGGGTGCTTTCTAATACGCTGCACCGCAGAGCAGCTAATAAATACCCTCTTTTGTACTTATAAATTATCCAGTTTAATTAACAACATGGATTATGATTGGAATATGATTTAATTAAACCTTTCCTGCATGGTGGAGTGCAGAATCATCCATTATGTAGAAGCGAAGGGGAGCGTTACCGTGGGCTAAATTAAGAAAGGCCCAAAGACCTTCTGAACGGGACAATAAGTGCGACTGTGATAAGTTCTGTGCTTTAAACAGGAGACCCGATACATGCTTTTAATTGTGTAGCATACTGGAGAAAATGCCCCGCATCTAAGAAAGGTTTACTCAGTGGGCAAACCAATTAAAGACCTCTTATTGCTACTCGATGCAGTTTTGCAGGGGAAATGGATTTTGAAATGTTGCCTGCAGCATTTGACCATTCAACATTATTTAGTTACTGTGTCTCAGGCTCAACCTTTTCATCAAGATCCAAATGTCAGCCATAATTTATTTGGCACAGTTGGCTTCTCCCAATGAAAACACGAGTCGCTGTTTCCCTCTCTCTGATGCAGTCACATTAGGAAAGGGCAGAGGCTCGCTTTCATATATATGTGTTTAATTTGCTCTCAAAGTGTTTTGGTCGTAGACAAACGGCTATTAAAAGCCTGACCTTCGATTTCAAATTATGAGATCTATTTGAAATCAATTGATTAACCTTTAAATGATCCCCTGATGATAGCAGATCAGAGCCATTCAAGGTCTGGCCATGCGTGACTGCCGGGGAGTGCTGGTTCTCCCTGAGGCTCAGGGCTAAACACAAAGATTGATCTATCTTAGTCAACCGGTCCTCAGGGCTCCACACGGTGCTAGTCAATAACCACTGAGTTGAGGGCTGCTCTGTGTCCTTACACCCACTGCAAAAAAGAGAGTCTAGACATGTATTACTGTATAATATGCACTGATACGGCTAAAAGCCCCTTTAAAGAACTCGAGAAAGTACATGATCATCAAAAGAAGTTTATTTGTGGAATAAGGAATAATAACATTTAAATGCATGCATAATTATTATAGTAATGTACACTCTAAAAAAATGCTGGGTTAAAAACAACCCAAGTTAGAAGATAAACCCAGCGATTGTTTTATTTAACTCAACTATTGTTTAAAAATGACTATATGGCTGGCTTAAAATGAACCTTAAATTAAAAATCAGACACATCATTACTAGAGGCAACAATAATAATCAAGGCGAACATTTATTAATAAGCCTACTATTTAATTACTAACCCTAACTTATTAATAAATGTTCATTTCCAATATATTTTGGGTTCATTTTAAGCAGTCATTTTTAAACAATAGTTGAGTTAAATAAAACTACCCAGCAGGTTGGGCAAACATTTAACCCAACTGCTGGGTTAAGGCGAGACACTACAGGCTAAAACACTGTTTTTTCAATTTTGAGATTTTAGGAAAGTGGTTTTTTTTTTTTTTTCAGACTAGTGGCAAGAAAACAGCGTTAATTTTTTTGGCACTTTATCTATTTGTGTCTATAAATTTCAATTACAATACATATTTTTAAAGGCTATTTTCTCAAAATGAATTTTTTCTCCCACACTGAACCATATATTTCCCCTTCAGAAGCACTTACACACCAAACGTTACAGTTTTATTCCTATCTATATTCTAAAGGTTTTTACTGAGGGATTTGATTATTTTTCAAAGATTTTAATTTTTTTTTCTGACTGTCCACAGTGTTTTATGAATTATGGAGTGAAAAGAGATACCCAGAATCTTTGACTCTAAAATAAATAAATAAATAAATAAATAAAAGAGAAGGAATTCTGAACATGACTTCATCCAATGTTCAGATTTTTGTACTAGGAATTTAATGCATGTTTAAGTAAATAATGCCTCATTTGCATATTTAAACATAACAACAACAAATGTTTCAAATTCGTATTGTAATCAATCCACTGGGGAAGTATGATGATATCTATTCGTTTTTTTTTTTTTTTTACCTATTCACCTGCAGTGTCTCGCCTTAAACAACCCATTCACTGGGTTAAAACAACCCAGTCACTGGGTTTGTCCATTTTCAACTAAACTTGGGTTGTTTTTAACCCAGCTTTTTTTAAGAGTGGTACTTGGTACATTCTTATAATAACCACTTTAGCACCTAGTCCAACAGTTTTCCTGTTCATTTAATCATTTGTGGCGTCTCAAGTAGGAACTTCAGCACAGTACAGTGCAACAGAGCTGCAGTTGTTATTTTCCTAATGACTCTCCATTGTGCAGTGTGAGCACACTCTGAACATCCTTCACAACAAATCTATTCCTTCCCAATTACACAAAACAATTAGTTGCACTACAGGTATTTTGCATCTGCCTCTTTTGCCTGAAACTGCCTAAAACCAAACTGCAATTTTGGTGATTTATTTTGGCCTCACTGAGGTCCTTTAGGCTGAGCTTTTTACACCAAAATCTATTCAAAAGTACCACTACCATTGTCGCTTCAAAAAGTTCATAAAGAGATTGTAAAACGAATCCATATGATTTAAGCGGTTCAAATTTTCTGAAGAGATTTGATCGCTTTATATGATGAACAGATTGAATTTAGGATTTTATTCATATATAAACACATCCAGGAGGAAATTGCTGTGGTTGTTTTTGTTACTATTTAGTGTTTTGGGAGAAAAACACTAGCCCCATTGTATCCTACTTGCTCCTTCTAAATACTGGTTATTACGTTGCTTTACATCAATCAAAATATATCTGACAAGAATTCCATTCAAGTCTATGCAGACAGAAGCAATGACACAAACACAAGTGCAGACTGAATGGAGTGCCACTTGATTATGTCATTTGGCTATATTTGTATCTCAGGACACATTTTCATTGCCAGCTATACTTGGTAAACAGGCGCAGAGCTCAGCACATTACTCATAATTCAAACCATCATTCCATTTTTAATATGCCCCACATTAAAGGGATCACACCACAACACAAGTGTGTGCCATGGTCCAATTCATCTTGCTTTATTAAAGCGAGGAAATGAGGTGAGGCATCAGTGCTTTGCACCCCTAGGGCACGTTCAAGACAGATGAACAACAGGGGCAAGCACAATGATAGCACAGGATTAGCACCCCACACACATTGGAGCTCTGTTCAAATGCACAAAGCAGCAGAGAATGGCTTTACAAATCCTCAAAAGCAACATTCTGAAACTGTCACCATCAGTCTGCCCGAAAGCACCTCGCACATGCAGTGCTCACGGAAATCAATACTGCTTCTAAGTGCATCTATAAAAGACCACCATAAACATGCCAGCTCATTCAGGACTGTATAGTATGCTGCTTTTTTATATGCTTAGTAGTTATTTTGTCTATAAATATATTTTTCAGCAAATTATGTTATTATATTTCCATTGATTGACTTTTTAAAATTATTTATTTTTGGCGTTTTTTGCCTTTATTATGGTAGGACAGTAAGCGAAATAGGAGAGAGATGGGGAGGGGGATAAAAAAATGGTCTCCGAGCCGGGGCTCGAACTCGGGTCGCCCGAACGAAGCGCAACAGCGCAAAATGTCGGCGCGCTGACCACGAGGCTACGACGTCATGACGTCATAAATCGATCATTTTAATTCAGTCATTCTCTGTGTAAAAGAAAAGCATCTACAGGACAAGGAAAAGAAAGTTGTAAAACTTCATATCATCTTCTAATCTGATCTGTTCATGTTAACTGACAGAAAGAAAAGAAATATGACTGACCAGACGTGGAGGGTTGTAACACTTTCAAACACTTGAGCCACAGTTTATTCACTTATTTATTTTTGCCACAGTTATTAAAACACACCACTGTTGTGTTTTTAGAAGCATTGGTTTAGAATATGTTTTATGTATTTGTTTTAAATTAGTGTCCTTTTTCCCATTTTAATAATTTTTGTATAAAAAAGCTTAAAATGAAACAAAAAAGTGGGAAGACTGCATAACAATTACTGTAATTTTGTCCACAATAAATGAATGAGCAAAAATGAGCGTTTTTTGAAGTTCACTCTAGTAACATATTTGTACATTTTACACAAGTTTACACAGTATGGCTACGTAGTGGATGAATACAATGTTTTAAGCAGATAAAGAATATTAAATTACAAAATGTGTTACAGCACTGGCTGTCTCCCCTACTATTGTACAGTACACTGAAGACTTACTGTTCCAATCAGTCACATTAATCGACAGCGCCGCCTGCAGGACACAATTAAAACTACAACTTGTTTCAGACAGCAATCCATGTTCAACATGTATTATTATTTTACAGAAAGTAGGTTTAATTTTCATCCAGGCACATTATATCCAGAACATCTACATTATGTGCACAACACAAACTATCACATGAACACAATTTGTACATTTTAAAGAGCTACGATGAATTAGATTACGAACAGAAACGAGAACCTTGAAACCACAAATTAAATATCCCTAATTGTTTTGCCCCTACCATCAACTCCACACAAAACTACCAGACATGTCAATCACAAGCAACTTCTGAACGCCCATGAAAGGGAAATCCAGATGTGCCCTAATTATAGTCATTTCAAAAGCATCAGCAGCCTTCACTCTCTACAGACATTCAGAAACAGACAGCATGCTCCACGACTAGACATCAAATTCTCGCCACTAACAAGCTGAATTGAAGCCGATCTGGTTCAAGACGTTCACGGGATCAGCTGTCCAGACGGTCAACATTCCCAATGCTCTGCTCCCATTAACGTGTCGAAATTAAATTTCCTGAAAGTTCACCTCAGACGGTTCTCAGACACGTCCCAAAGCACATTGGTCTACACCTATATATGAGAGTCAAAGTAAGTAAATCAACACTTAATTAAAGCCGTTTCTGATGCTACTATTGGGTTGGAATAGACTCAATGAATGAATGTTCTCTCTCAGTTACAGAGCAGTCAGTTTGATTGACATTAGTATCCGGGGCTTGTCTTGTTATTGCTTGGCTAGACGAGACATGAAGTGTTCATGTGCTCTTTAACACGTGAAAACCACTACATTACAACATGATCTCATTTATAACTTACTTCTATGATCTCCCACTTCTGTGTGAAATATAAACTTTGAAAAGTCAATGTGAAAGTAAACATAATCTTTAAAAACATGGTTAACATCGATTTCTTGTCTTGTTACAGCGTCTGAATAATGGTAGCTTCATGAGGCTGTTTTTGACAACTCTGAGAAAGAGCTTTGATGGATTTAAGAGCAACCTTACCGCCACCATTTAGTTCAGCCTCATCAGTGGAGGTAAGGAAGAATAAAAAACAAACTCCAAATTCACCTTTATGCATTAGAGGAAATTGATAGGTCATTTTTCTTCCAAATGAAAAAGACAGCAAGTTTCAGACTGTGACAGAGAGAGAGAGAGAGAGTCGACTGTGGAATTAACCCTGTATCTGTTTGATAGTGTAAAGTGTCTTCAAGGATGGTGGATACAACATCATTATGAGCAAAGGGCCACAGTTTGCTTAGACCTCCAGAGCTTTAATGAGTCTTTCTTTGCTAATTAGTCCTGTACCAGCTCAACTACAGCACCCAGACCTTTCACTGCTAAAGCCTGCAGAACACAGAGATTCACAGAAGCACTCTGCTTCTTGTATGTTTACAAGGGTAAGCGGAGTTTATTCAAAAATGCACTAAAAATGCAATTCATTTCTAAACTAAGTTAGCAGAAGTGCTTCATAGCTCATTAATATCCGAAAATGTGGTGCAGCAAGCCAGCAACATATATGCTGGGTTAAAAAATGGGCAAACCCAACAAATGGGTTGTTTTAACCCAGCAGGTTGGGTAAACATTTAACCCAACCGTTGGGTTTGCCCATTTTTTAACCCAACTTGGTATAGTTTTATTTAACCCAACTATTGTTTAAAAATTACTGTATAGCTTGATTCAAATGAAAAATGTATTTGATTAAAAACTTTTATTTATTAATATGTTTAATAAATGAACACTTATTAATAAGTTTAATTAATAATGTTTATACAATAAGCATTTAATAAATTGCTTATTAATAAATGTTCACCTTTTGATTATTATTGTTGCCTCTAGTAATTATGTGTCTGATTTTTAATTTTTGGGTTCATTTTAAGCCATAGTTGGGTTAAATAAAACTGCCGCAGGAGGTTGGACAAACATTTAACCCATCCACTAGGTTTGTCCATTTTCAACCCAACTTGGGTTGTTTTTAAACCAGCATTTTTTATAGTGTATAAAGAAATAAAAAGGATAAAAAGGGAAATGACATCACAGAGAGGAACCCTGCAGACCCTTGACCATGGCTGCGTTCCACTCCACTTTTAGACATGCACTCGTGAACTTCCCTAAGCACTTCCCATCGGGGGAATCCCTGCCGCCATTTTGAAGTGCGTTCCACTTCATGAAGTGGACGAGGGAAGTTTATTTGGACAGTCTACTTCATATGTACACTTCAGGCAGCTCCATATACCACAATGCAACACAATTGTGACGTCACTGCATATCACGTTTAATTTACCCCCACCACAAACAACTTTTTAAATATCTAAAACAACCCAAACACACCTACATATAGAATAGGGGAAAAAATGTAAATAATAAATCAACTCCATAGCAGAATCCAAGTGATCAAGGGTTTAGGACGTTCCAATTCAACCCACTGCATTAGTTCCGCCAGTAGTGGGCACTCGTGCAATGTAAGCAATGACGTACATTGAGTCAACGAGGCTGAGGGAAGTTAGCGACGGAAGGGCAAAAAAAGAAATAAAGACCTTGACACACAGGCTGTGTTCCAGTTCAAGTCTCTTAACAATTTTAGTAATCTTCATGTCGTTCTAAACTTGCATATCTTTATTTTTTCTGTGGAACATAAACAAAAAGATACATTTTTTGGCAATATAATGGAAGGTAATGTTAACCAAAACTGTTTGATTACCAGTGTTCTTCAAAATATCTTCTTTTGTGTTCTGTGGAAGAAAGAAAGTTTACATACACTGTAAAAAAAAAAAAAGAACTGTTGGTTTAACTTAAAAAAGTAAGTTCGTTGAAATTAAAAATTAGAATACAATGAAGGCGATTGGTTTAATCAACAGAAACTCAAAATATGTTATCTGAACCACATTCATTTCTGAAGTTGATTTGACAAAAGAAAAAAAAATTGTGATAACAAATCATGAAAATAATTTTTACAGTGTAGCAATGCAATAGAAGAACCATTTTTTGGTTCCCCAAAGAAACTTTCATTGAGCAATTCTTAAAAGAACCATTTTTAGTGTGAAGAACATTTCAGAAATCTAAAGAAGCTTTTCCCACTGTAAAGACCCTTCTGTGGAATGGAAAGGTTTCATGTTTAAAGGAACCATCAATCAGGTCTGAAATGAAATTAGGGTGAGTAAATTTCTTTTTGATGTTTACACATGGATTAAACCTTAATGGCTATAACACATGACATTTAAAGTTTTCTTGAAATCAGTATAAAAGTTTTTCAAAAACCAACATGAATACAAAGAGTGCATTTCTAAAACTGTGGCACATGTGTTTTAACCCTTATGGACACTTTTGTCTTTTTCAGTTTTTTTTTTATTATAATTTTGTCTGTGTTAATGCCAACTTCATACATTTTGGCACAAGTGTGTATTTTTATTGGAATTTTACTATTTCACCTTCATTTCCTTTATTAAATCTATTTTACACCAGTAACACAAAATAGTTCCTCTCAGGATCTTAAGGACAAAAATGTCCCTATTGAAACCCATTAAAACTGCAAATTTTAATCCCAGGGCCATTGTTCTTTGTTAATAGGCTTTCATTCTGTTGGCAAGGCTTCAGAATGAACATTTTTAACATTTTTTTTTACCAAATGGTGCCATCATGTGAGATTTGCTGGCATCTAATGGGGACAATTTGGTACTGCATCCAAAATCTTACTGAAAGCTCAATTTTTGAGATATCAACCTCAAATTTGGAACACAACTTATTTAGATTTATGGTTTTGATTTTCTAGCAGTTTTAGAGTTCAACATGTTTCATAAAATATATATTTTATATAAAATAATATATATGTAACTTTTTAAATTGACACACAAGGGTTAAACTACATTTTGTTTTTTTATTTTTATTTGGTGTGGACACTTTGGTGTGGAAAACTAAGAATTTAAATATGGTAAACGTGTTAAATGGAGCAGAATATATTACACTGAAATTATAATCAAATGAGCTAAATTCACTAATAAACGAGCAGGATGTATAGTAGAAGTTTGTGAATGATGAGCAGATCTGTGGAAATCTGCAGAGCTTTCTATGACCACAGATTCAGTGTGGGGTTGGTCATCATATGCTGGCTTCTTCAGCATGTCTGCGCTTGCAACATAATGGATGAATCTTCCCTCTTGCCCTCATGTTCTTCTATAATAATGATCTCATCCTAAAGACCATCTAAATGCTGTATCTCCTTCCTGACGACATGTGTCGTCCCTTTATCACCTCTTACTTCCAGCAGGATATGGATGAATTATATGTGTTTGTGTATGAACATTTGCTTGGAAACATATGAGAACATGTGTAGATGTGTGTGTGAGTGAGCAGAAGAGGGAGTGTTATGGGCTTTTCTAATGTAGCTCTGCTGACAAGGGGGTGTGGATTCTGAATGGCTGTGGTTTGCAAGGTCACTGTGTCAGATTGGGTTCTATAATGTTTCCATGATCATAATAACAAATCCTCAAGGTTACAGAGTGTTGATCTTGATCACGAGGGAGCGCAGGGGTGGAATACATTCAGAGGTCCAATATGCCACTCAAATCAGAATTATGCAACCATCTACACTCCGTATGTTAACCGTTGTCCTTGAGCGTTCTGCTCCCAAAAAATATATGTTCTTGAAAGGTGGGACCTTCACGTGTGGAACCTTCTGGACCCTCAGGATAGAGCTGGTAACATGGAAAAACTGTTTTTAACATTAAATGGCATAAACATGAATCTTGTTGTGAAACTGCGTGGGTCTATTTATAAATTCCAGGCATACAGAAACAAGTCAAGTTTAAGGTGCATGACAACTGTAGTGGGCAGTGTGGTAAGATGTGGCAGTTGTTATCTACCCCAGATTCAGGATGTGACCTAATAACTAAATTTATACAGCCGCACAGATAAAATAGGGCCCTGGAAATATGAACTTGTTGAAATATGAACCTGAAGAAAGTTCTGTCATGAAACTCTAGATGACCATGGCTCAATCTGCTTGCAATCACATCATTCTCTATAGGGCACAGCTGATTGGTTCCTGCTGTATCAGTAGCCAATGAGCTCGCTGCTCAGCCTTCAAATACTTAGATTTGCTGTAGCAGTGCAGTGCACTTTTAGAAACCCTCCCCCTTCCCCAGCTCCACCTGTATAGATCTTCTATGGGTAATTCATGTACACTATATTGTACAGCAGCAGCATGTCTTACTTGCTCACAGCAGCATGTTGTTTATGTAGGGGCAGTAGCAAATCCTGTAGCAGCAGATCAATGTGATGACAAAGCTGATTTTTCAGCAGCCATTAGTCCAGTGTTCCATAATTCAGAAATCATTGTAGAATGCTTTCAAGTAAGATTTCAGATTTTTATCACTGTTGTTATATTCTTGCTGAATTCTATCTGACATTTTTTTTCAAAATGTAGTTATTCACATATTCTTATTTACATTATGTGAATTTTTTTAACGTTGTGTACATTATGGGACTTTTTATTTAGAAAACAAAAAGGTTCTATCAGGAATGTGAAAACTTTGAAGCTCAATATCTCACAACCACTCAGAATGCAGATAGAACCTTATAACCCCATAATTCCTAATAATAAAACCTTATAATTCCAAGGTGTCGATATATTAGTTACTTTTTAAGGGAGTAACGCAATATTGTCGAATGGAATGCAATATCTCAAAACTGCTCAGAATGCAGATAGAACCTTATAATTCCATTCGATGTCGCCGTTTCGGAATTATAAGGTTCTATCTGTATTCTGAGTGGTTTTAAGATATTGAGCTTCAAAGTTTTTGCATTCCATTCGACTTTGCATTACAATATTGCGTTATTCCCTTAAAAAAGTTACTAATTACGTTACTTAGTTACTTTTTAAGAAAAGTAATGCATTACGTTACTTTTGCGTTACGTTTTTCACCTGGGTTGGGCTTGTTTTTTTTTTTTTTTTTAATAACAAAAAAGTTCTATTTTTGGGCAAATGTAAAGGCCCTTTCACACCAGAATTGAAGTAAGCCTCAGGCGGAAGGAAATGCACATTCACGTGTGTACAGTAGAGGGCGCAGCTCAAACAAACCTTACAGCTGTGCTGCCATCTTGGATAACGGAAGAATGGAACGCGGAGAAAACACTTCATCAATAAAAACAAAAAATCATTTAAAAAAGTCATTTTTGCTTATTTAGCTGAATCATCAAAGGTCAGCAGCAAGTACATTGTTCAATAAAGTGAGATTAAATGCATAAAAATGAACATATTTTATTATTGAAGGTGTGCATAGTATTCTGAGATTTTGAGGAACACTGAATATTTTTTTTAATTAGTAAATGCACGCTCACATTTAGTCCGGGGGCCTCATTTATAAAGCATGCGTACGCACAGATTTGATCTTCGAGTGTGCGCACGCTTCAATCCACGGCAGCGCTCATATTTATAAAAACGGAAAAGTGCTTAACGCCACGTCAGAATCTGAGCAGACATACGCACTTTTCCTTGTCAGATTACTGCAGGTTTTTGGAAATCTAAACTATTATTGCAGCTCGCCATTCTAAATGAAAGGATTTGGACGAAGACTGGTGATCTTATATGTAAATGACATTAATTAGGTTTCGTTTACAATGGCGAGAACTAAAACCATTCAGCTGCGCGCAAGTTCGAGTTCAGATTTCACATCTGAAAGAAAGGCGTACGCTCATTCTATGGATCACACGTATGCACATGTGAGAAATGATCGTAAGATCAAATTCAGGACGGTTTCTGCGCAACATTTTATAAATGAGGCCCCAGAACTACAATAACCATCATGTTCACACACAATGCTACGATTTTTTCAACTTTGTCAGTCAATAAATACGAAAACAAAGTATCTTGCATTACTTATTTGAAAAAGTAACTTAGATATTTTGTTGTAAATTTTAAAAGTAATGCATTACTTTACTAGTTACTTGGAAAAGTAATCTGATTACATAACTAAAGTTACTTGTAATGCATTACACCTTATCTATATATCTATATATATATATATATATATATATATATATATATATATATATATATATACACACACTTTATGCAATCTTCCCTATCTATAATAATATGCCACTCTTGTCTGTGCTTTTAGTCTGCAGCCCTATTGACGTGGGCCAGTATTCAGTCTCAGTCTCTGTTCTGGCAAAGAAGAAAACTTACAATTGAATCATGAGTTATGTGGATAATCACTTGTACTTCTGTTTCTCAAGGGCGTAAAAGAGTCAAGTTAGGGTTTCCCCACCCCTGTCCAAAAAAGCGGCAGCAGTGGCCTGTGATTTCCCAGATTCCCCTGCTGGAGCTTCTGACTGGGGCAGGCTGGATGGTCATTATGTGGCAGGGCAGTGGTGTAATTGAGATGAAGCACACCTGGACTTTAATTGCTCACTCACCTGGTTCTGTGTCAGGAGCACTGCCTACCCCGTCACTCTCACTGTGGGTCTGAGCAGCAGCATAAACAGCTCTGACATACAGACATTAGTTGACCTTTTAAAGCAGTTATAAAGGTGTAACCGGTCTGCTCTCCTCCCCAGGTAACTCCTTGTATGAGTACTGATTATCTGAAATGCCTCTCTCATCCACACAACTGGCCCGATTACTATAGACACAGTTTTGCTGAGTTCAGTTTGACTGTTTGATGAACTGCACGTAAAAAGCAACAAGCCGGACAATTTGAACTGTTCAGGGGACTCACATTGTGTTCCTGCATTAGGTTGAATTAAACCCATGCTGTGCAGCTCTGCGATAGAGTTTTTTAAATACTAGAATATGTTCAAATTAATCACTCTTGATTTGCTGCATTAAAAAGTCAGACTAATTAACAAATGATTTGCAAATGATAAAGAATTACATGATGTTGGGCTAATTAGCATAGCATTAATTGCTTTGTTTTATAATACCCAGCTGGCTAATTGTTCTTTCTCTCTCTTCTCCATAATTATTCCAGGAAGGAGGTGACTGGGGTTTTCTCTCCTCTCCACTGACGGGTTCTGAAGCCTTTATATGAAGTATTTATATGAGGATGTATTCAAAGTATTTAAAGTGAAATGCTACCACTAGAGCAAGATTGATAGATATTATAATGCTGATCCTGCAAAAGATGAAGTGACACCCATGAGCTTAAATGTAACAGCTGGTATAATACTTTCCCAGTTAACAGGAAACATTCTTACATAACATTCTGGCACGGTTTTCTTAAAGTTATGAGCAAGTGTTCTTCCAGTAATGTTCATAATGTTCAATCTGGTCTTTAATAATGTTCTTAAAATGTTAGCACAAAAATGTTATTGTAGAATTTTTCTTTTTTTCTTTTTTCTGAAACATTTTAGTTGCATGTTTGTCTAATGGTTTTTGAAAGTTAGTACTTGAATTAACTACAGAATTAACGTTTTGGGAATGTTAGCAAAACATTCTTAGAACATATTTTAGCTGGGATTATGCAAAACTATGGATCTATGTGGAAAATAGTGTGATTTCTGATTGTCACATTACCTACACTAAAAAATGCTGGGTTAAAAACAACCCAAGTTGGGTTGAAAATGGACAAAACCCAGCGAATGGGCTGTTTTAACCCAGCGAATGGGCTGTTTTAACCTAGCGATTGGGCTGTTTTAACCCATCGATTGGGCTGTTTTAACCCAGCGATTGGGTTGCTTTAACCCAGCGATTGGGTTGCTTTAACCCAGCGATTGGGCTGTTCTGACCCAGCAAATGGGCTGTTTTGACCCAGCAAATGGGCTGTTTTGACCCAGCGAATGGGCTGTTTTAACCCAGCGATTGGGTTGCTTTAACCCAGCGATTGGGCTGTTCTGACCCAGCAAATGGGCTGTTTTGACCCAGCGAATGGGCTGTTTTGACCCAGAGAATGGGCTGTTTTGACCCAGCGAATGGGCTGTTTTGACCCAGCGATTGGGCTGGTTCAACCCAGCGATTGGGCTGTTTTAGCCCAGCGATTTGGTTGCTTTAACTCAACTATTGTTTAAAAATGACTAATTTGCTTGCTTAAAATGAAACCAAAATAGGTTGGAAATTTACATTCATATTAATGTTTAATAAATAATAAACATTTATTAAACTTATTAAAAACTGAATTTTCAGCATTTCTTCAGTCTTCCTGATTTGGTGCTCAAGAAACCTTTCTTATAAAACAGTTGCACTGATTACTCTTTTTGTGGGAACTGTGATACATATTTTCAGATTTTCAGGATTCTTTGATGAATAGTAAGTTCAAAAGAACAGCATTTATTTAAAATATATTATTATTATTATCCTCTCTTGATGATCTCCTGCGTTATCTTCTCTAGAGTAACACCGTAAGCCACCAATTCTTCATTTTATTAAATCTCAAGCCATTACAAAACAGTACTCTATCTCATATACATTCCCACTGAGCAAACAGTGCTCTCAGGGATGTAGTCAAATGTGACAGCTTAAGAGAGGCTATCCTGTGGGTCAGTTTCCCAGATATCTCCTGTCATCTGGCCCATTCTGACGGCTCCATTAAATCAGGGACAACTTCTTAATGGCTCTGTCTCACATCCTTCAGCCCCTAGGTCATACCTAGGGTTACTAAAGTTGTAAAGGCACGGACAGGCTGCATCACTATAAACATTACCTCAGAGGTCACCGCTTGCTGCAGGAAAGGCAGAGCTGCATGAGAAAGCCCTGGACCCTGGAGCAACAGGACAGGGAAATAAATAGTAATTGCAAAACAATGGTTAAAAGGCTCCTTGAAATGAAGGAGTTGCTGTACTTTATTTTACAGCAACGGCCACAGGGCGAGAAAGGACTGCGCTCAGGTCTCAGTGAGACAAAAAGATGCATCTGACTAATCCAATCTGAATAATGTTTAATTATTAGCACTCCTGAAGGGGAGAAATGTGTAGGGGGAATGACCTATGAGAATAATGTACAGTCAAACGAGGCATTTAATTAAAAACAGCATGAAGAGCACTGCGGGAAAAGATTACTTCAAATCATCTTTTTATTTTCGGTAATTAGGTGTGCAAATATAAGCCAGTGCACTTGGGCACGTGCATATCAACATCTCGCTTTTAAATTAGCAAGTCAAGAATAAAAAAACTCTTAACATGTCACCCAGCTTTAGGGCTCTTTTTGTTCTTTGGGATAGAAGACAGACAGACACAGACACACACACACGCACACACACGCACACACACACACACACACACCTGATTAATTCAATTAGATGTGAGCTGAAGCTACAAAGAGCACATTGAGGTGACTGTGTTTGTCATGCCCTATAAACCTGGTGAGGAGGAGGGGATCCGGTAAGATCAGAGTCGAAGAGTGGGATAAAGATAGAACAAGACACACACACACACAGAGGAGAGGGGGATATACCAAGAACGACCTGGGATTAGCAGTGAGGGAGTCTGTGATGTTGCAAACAAGGGGTAGGAGACATTACAGAGAATGAAGGAATTTAAACTAGGCATCTGCTCCCAGGGGAAGAAGAGTCTAACAGAGGAAGGGAAGTGGGTCAGCTGCTTGGCAGAGCAGAGCTGTCTCATAAGCGACCTGGGCAGAGATGTCGCACTGCAGACACAGTAGTCCTGGTTACAGAATCAAAAACTTCTGAAATGACTGAGGGTGAAGTGCAGATGTAGGCTGAGCATCGGCTCCACCATAGTCAAGTCCTATCCTTTTACCAATAATAACTGGAGTAGAATTTCAAAAATATTTTGCTACAAATATTTTTGTATTAATCTGTTAGTCTGTCTTTACATTGCGTTACTATTTTAACATGTCATATTTCTGTCCCGTGCAGAGTAAATCCAGCATTTACATGTAGATGTCACTTCCGAAACTCTGCAGCATGCAATTGACCATATGTGCGGTTACTTCCTGGTTTTCGTTAAGCCAGCTTGGGTATTTCCGGTGAACTGTTAGCTGTCATTCTGTACTCGCTGTACATCAACACAAAACCATCAATGATTGACTTTTTAATGCTGCATTTATATATTAATCACACTTACCTAATTTGCCAATAAACCAGTTTTATTGATTGCAATAAAGACTTGAAGCTACTGCGAACGCATGAATAAGAAACACGCCGTCTGTAATTGGACACAAACATGCAACATTTTCCCAGCACTTCAAATGTTATTTGACCACAAACATTATTTGTTCATTCTTCTGAGATTGTCCCCATTTGTAAAACGAAAAATTTCAAGATGTAGGAAATCCAACATTTGTTAGAAAACACTTTTATTTAAAAATAAAAGACGGTAATTACCATTATAACCATCAGATGGCGGCAGAGGACCATTTATTGGCTCATATTAGTCATTTCCTGTAATAGTTTTCTATTAACTCAGTTTCATGTTTGAATAAATATTAAACATTATAAAATCACCAGGTTTAAAAATAAATTTTGTCAAGGTGAAGTATGAAGTACTCACAAAATCTCATGAAAAACAATAACTTTTCTTGTGAATGAATGACACAGAAAGCGATCACCGCTCCCTTTATAATCACTGAAGCTGTCAGTCAGAGCAGCGCAAGATCAATGATTTCAGACACATTTTATTCAATGAATCTAACTAAAGTGCACAATAAATCTTTAATTTACAGTGTTTTGATGCTTTTTTCACATGAAAGTGTGTTAACTGATGGTCAAATTGAAGGAACACTGAGGGACGTGTCTGTTTTTGTTGTCTTACGTTTGAATAACTAAACGCTAGGCCTGACTATTTGAGTGACTGTATTCTGATTATAAACGAAGTATTACACTATTGATGCTGTTAAAGCTACTTCAGGACGTTGAAGATACTGACACACCATGACATTTCACAGGAAGTTTTCCAGCTGGTTTATCTTATAACGGAAGTCCTTAAGAACGTTCTGTGCATATAGTCAATTGGCCATCGGTCCTCTTAGCAGCATGAAAAACAATTTTCAATGAATTATATAGGCTGTAGCCTTGAAAGTGAGCCCTTTATAATCACTAAAACGCTGTTGCTTTGTCAGTTCATCGCGGTCTCACAAAGTTACATTATAATCAATGAAGCTCAATGCACAATAAATCTCTTACTTACATTGTGTCTACACCTGCATAACTCGGCACTTAATAAAAACTCTGGAGCAACTTTTGAGCGGACTTTTTGATTCTGACTAAATTAAACACCTCTGATTGGTCATTGCGTTCAAGAGATCAACAGCTATGTCTGTGATTGGCTACATTGCTCACCGCAGCAAAAACATGTTGTAAATAGATACATTTGACGTTCTCCAGAGCAAAAACACAAATATGCACTGGAGCGTTTGCCAAATCTGTTTCGCCAATATATATATTACAGTATCAACTGAGGGTGCTCTGGCTTGCATTTGAGGGATTGATTGAGGCGTTTGCTTTTTATGGAAGACAAAAGAAGAATGTTGGTAGCTGAACAGTTTTGCTTCCCATTGACTTTTATTGAATGGACAAAAAAATACAATGGAAGTCAATGGGAAATATCAGCATTCTTCAAAATATCTACTTTTGTGTTCAGCATTAGAAATACATACAGGTTTGGAACAACATGAGGGTAACTATGTTGCAAATGTTGACAGAGTTGTCATTTTTGAGTGAACTAACCCTTTAAAGTCGGCATAAAATTATTGTGACGTAGATTCAAGTGAAACGGCTTTTCGAACAAGGAAAAAGTATAGGACGGGACTTGATTATTTGGATGGTTGTGGACGGTTTGCTATTGCTATGATCTTGAATGTTTTTGCATTAAAATTGTGCATTTATACATTACATTTTTAAGTGTGATTTAAGTGTGCAAACACAAAAGTCTGAATGTGCATCATTTCAGGACATCAACAAGAGAGATTTCAGGTTCAGGTTTGTCCTTTAATGGCTGTCTGGCTTCAGGTCAGGTTCACCAACCACATTTCCACAGGTCAAATAATAAAATAATGCAAAAATAAATATTAGTTAAAGAAATACACCCAGCTTTGTACTTACACTCTGCACAGTGATAAAACTATTTTTTTCCTCAATGGTCAAACTTTAAACTACAGTAGTACTAATGCACAGTCCACCAGATACTTAATTCAAGTAAGACATATCATAATTAGCCAACAATGCAACTGAAGAGGACACATGATGCTAACAAAGCACAAAGATGAGAACCAACATAATCCAAACTGGTTGCAAAATGAGTAGAAAAGAGTTTTTGCATTTCCAAAACAAACGAAAAACACCATTCAAAATGTACTAGTTGAGAAACAATGGAAAGGATGAAACACTGAAGTAGACCTTTGTTTGGGAGATGTGCTAATGCTCTCTGCTGGCCAGAAGAAGAACTGCGACTGTATTTTTATTTAGGCTCTGATTGGATGTTTTGCCAGTAAGAGTGTCCATTTTTTACTTCTTTTTCTTTCTCTTTTTACTCTTCCCCTCCTTCCCTTTCTTTTGTAATTTTCCTCCTTTTGTTTTCCCTTTCTTGAGATCTGCCGCCTCCTCACTGGCCCTGGCCGCTCGTGCCCTTTTTTTGCCCAGAGGTGTCCGGCTGTACCACACCTATCAATGCAGAAAATACAAACATAATCCGTAAAGCTTTGTTCAACACATGCGTTCCTCCAGAAAGCATCCTAAAAACACTGACCTTAAAGGCCTCCTCCTCTTCTTTGTAGACAGGGTCTTGTCTTGCAAGAGGGGGGATGAACTCCACAGCAGTGAGGGGTCTCTTGGTCTGCTGGTCGAGGCGGTGAGAGTTTAGGACAGTTTGGATGGCCTGAAGAATGTGACCCTGAGTGTAACCATCTGTAACTTTAGCTAGAGAGCTCAGGTCCAGCTTAGGGCCCAACTGAGCACCACCGGCTTGGAGCAACTCCTTCCACAGAGCTAAACAAAAAAAGATAAATTCATAAAAGATTATTCACACCCAATAACGAGCCGGCAATCTGGTGTAGAACCCGGAAGTGCTGCACTGTGTTTACAACGTCAACAGCATATAAGACTGACAGGAAAGAGAAGAAATTGTTATTTTTGTTTGGTTTTTGCGCACAAAGAGTATTCTCGTTGCTTCATAACATTAAAGTTGAATCACTGAAGTCACATGGACTATTTTAACAATGTCTTTACTACCTTTCTAGGCCTTGAAAGGTGCAATAACATTGCTGCCTACAGTATAGTTCAGAAACCTCTCGGATTTCATCAAAATATCTTAATTTGTGTTCTGAAGATGAACGAAGGTCTTGTGGATGTGGAACGACATGAGGGTGAGTAATTAATGACAGAATTTCAATTTTTGGGTGAACTAACCCTTTAATATGTGAAAGCAGTCTCAGTATGAAGCTTATATTAAACAAACATAGATGAATACTTACTAAATCTTGAAGCATAATCTGGTCTAGGGATCAAAATGATCTTCTTGTAAACTTTACAGAAGGGTTTGATGTCTGCATCAAAAGGTCTGCGTGTCGTTCCCACCACTAACACACGGTCCTCTGGTTTAATAGATTTCAGGACCTTCGGCAGGTTTTTTTTTAGTCTTTTGGGTTCCATCTGGAAATGAACAGATTAAGATGAAATGAAGAAAACATATTTTTGTAGGCCATTTTAGTACTCCATCGTCCTGATTCTTGTCAATATTTATTTATTTATTATTATTTATTTGTAATTTTTTTTTATGGGGTTTTAGTTAAATGCCTGAAATATGGTCTGTAGGTAACACAAGCTTAAGATATTTTCATGTTTTATTCTATGCACTGCTAAAAATTCTTAAATCAAAATACATTTTCTATACAAGAAAATGACCGAAGATATTTAGTCTTGTTTACTGGGAGGGTTTTGCTTTTTGCTTAAAACTAGTAAAATATCTGCCAATGGGTTAAGAAAAATAATCTTAATGCGTTTCTTACCCCATTGGCAGATAATTTTACTTGTGTTAAAGTGTTAGTTCATCCAAAAATGAAATTTCTATCATTAATTATTCACCCTCATGTTGTTCCACACCCGCAAGACCTTCGTTCATCTTCAGAACACAAATTAAGATGTTTTTGATGAAATCTGATGGCTCAGTGAGGCCTGCATCGCCAGCAATGGTACTTCTCCTCTCAAGACCCATAAAGGTACTAAAAACATATTTAAATCAGTTCATGTGACTACAGTGGTTCAATCTTAATATTATAAAGCAACGATAATCTTTTTTGTGTGCCAAAAAAACAAAATAACGACTTTTTAACAGTATCTAGTGATGGCTGATTTTTAAAGAGTGTTACAAATCTTTTGAGTCGAATCAGCGATTCGGAACGCGTGTCAAACCGCCAAACTGCTGAAATCATGTGACTTTGGCGCTCCGAACCACTTATTCGATTCGTAAAGCTCCGAAGCTTCATGAAGCAGTGTTTTGAAATCAGCCATCACTAGATATTGTTAAAAAGTCATTATTTTGTTTTTTTGGCGCACAAAAAAGATTCTCGTCGCTTTATAATATTAAGGTTGAACCACTGTACTCACGTTGACTGATTTAAATATGTTTTTAGTACCTTCATGGATCTTGAGAGAGGAAGTACCATTGCTGGCGATGCAGGCCTCACCGAGCCATATTTCATCAAATGATATTTCATCAAAAATATCTTAATTTGTGTTCCGAAGATAAACAAAGGTCTTACGGGTGCGCTTTTAAGCAAAATGCACTTAATTTACCCAGGAAACAAGAATAAATATCTTAGGTTATTTTTCTTGTATATAAACTACATCTTGATTTTGACTGGAAACAAGACAAAAATACCAAGTAAGAAAAGCATTTAGTTGCTAGCAAGTTGCTAAACGGGACTACAGAGGTTGTTGGGACATTAAACGTCATCATTCATCATACAGCCTCATAATGCTCTTTTTAGATAATAAAAAAGCCAATGGAAATTCCTACTGGGTTTTTGTTGAGGGAATCAGGCTGGGTTGGTCTATAAAAATAAGTAATCACTCTATTAATATTAGCACAGTGTATCTACATCTTTAACCACAAGAGGACAGCAGAGTCCACCACCTCACAATGACAATGGCTTTAAAAAATGGGTTTACTTCATACATTTTGTGAATAAAGGGCTAAAAAGATGAAAAACAGTTGATGGCCTGGTATTAGACTTCTATGTAGGTTTCAAAGTTGTGTTTATTCAGTAAGTGTTCTAATGACTGTGAGTGTAAGCTGACATGTTAGGTAGACAAACCTCTTTCTCCAGCTTTGGAATTTTTTTGTAGAATGTTTTCTCAGCATCGCCAATCCAAATGACTGAGGGCTGCAGCTGGCGAGCCACCTGCCAAAACACGACAATGTTCCTCCAATGCAGGCCAAACGGTACAACAACACAAACAATCATCGGCTCACTCACAAACAATCACTTATCAGCCAGAGCAGAAACAACACTGAAGTGAATGCATGCTTTAATATTATTTGACTGAAAACAATGCCTTCAGTTCACTAATGTTTAACAGAAATGTCTGTACCGCACAGACTCCCACAAACTATGTTCCCTCAAATGTTTGTTGTTTCTGAGCAAAAACTAATTTCTAACATGCAGATCATTTGGCCATCTTAGCACCACAATATTGTTATATAAAAGACTACTTTTACTAATACTAATACATCTTAAATATACATTATTTATAAAATGTCTGGTAGGTGCTTTGATGGTGCTACATCTTACACAGTAAAAAAAAAAAATCATTATTATGTATTCTCTTTTTCTAGGACTGTTGCTGTTACATTTTAAAACTGGTCTGGAAATATATATACTTTGAAAAATGCTATACAACTAAATGAAAATGAATTGAAAGTTAAACATTTCTTTTCTGGTTTATACACCTAAAAGAAGATGCACTTCTAAGTCAATGTTTTATAGATAATATTTGAGCTAATTTTATATATTTTATTTTATTTGACCCAGTATATAGGTATATGGTATATATTTATACATAAAATATCTAGCTGCCTTCATATTTCATGTTTTAGGAGGGAAAATCCGTCACAAGGGGATCATCATATTTGAGGGTCTTGGGCATCAAAACGGTAGAGAACCACTGGCCTAAAAGGTCATTCTGTTGCATGCATAAAAACTATATATATGCATACTATAGATAGTATACATATATATATATACTGTAGTAAGGTAGTATAGTAAAATTTTCTCTAAAAACAAAGAAAGTTTGCATTAAAAAAATGCAGTTCATGACCCCTTTGACTCCCTTTATTAACCTGAAATCTCTGTCAGCTCAGATGCAGTGATCAAAAGAGAAAGTTTGTAAGTCTGTAAGTTTGGAAACAGTCAGTATATTTTAGTGGGTGATGAACTGAGAAATCAAAATTCCCTTGATCTTTTGACATATATATATATATAGGCTCATCGATGCAACCTTTCATGTGACGGGAATCGATCTACATACACCGATCAGGCATAACATTGTGACCACCTTCCTAATATTGTGTTGGTCCTCCTTTTGCTGCCAAAACAGCCCTGACAGTTCTGTTCTGGTCCAGTTCTGATGCTCACGTGTCCACTGTTGGCTCTTTCGGCGGTGGACAGGGGTCAGCATGGGCACCCTGACAAAAAATTGTGTATTCTGACACCTTTCTATCAGAACCAGCATTAACTTCTTGAGCAATTTGAGCTATAGTAGATCGTCTTCGCTCCACACGTGCATCAATGAGCCTCGGCCGCCCGTGACCCTGTCGCTGGTTCACCACTGTTCCTTCCTTGGACCACTTTTGACAGATACTGACCACTGCAGACCGGAAACACCCCACAAGAGCTGCAGTTTTGGAGATGCTCTGACCCAGTCGTCTAGCCATCACAATTTGGCCCTTGTCAAACTCGCTCAAATCCTTACGCTTGCCCATTTTTCCTGCTTCTAACACATCAACTTTGAGGACAAAATGTTCACTTGCTGCCTAATATATCCCAGCCACTAACAGGTGCCGTGATGAAGAGATGATCAGTGTTATTCACTTCGGCTCATAATGTTATGCTGATCGGTGTATAATGCAATAATCAAAACTTAACAGCTGTAATAGTAAAAATGTGGTAAAAGTATTCGAGAGGGTAATGCTTATTTCATATGCAAAGGTGTCAGCCAATCACAGCAGTGGGTGTTTACATTGAGGTCTCACCGCAGACACGCCCCTTCAAACAGAATGTTCAAATCAGAGGGCTAAAATCAGGGCAGAAAATGACCATTTATTTCTAGATTATGACAATTATTTTATGTAAAAATCATACTTATATTATAAGTGCACCTCAGGAGACATTAAAAAATAATAAAAATGCAGTTCATGACCCCTTTAACTCCCTTTATTAACCTGAAATCTCTGTCAGCTTCTGTTTTATGATGCAGTGATCAGATGAATCAGCACTGCATATTTCCACACAAGATTTCTCAGATTTTGTTCCATAATGAAAGTCAGTGGATATGGGGATTGAGTTGAAATGTTGCTCATTCATTTTGCTGTAATTCAAGAAAACACTAGCTCTTTTTCCCATACGTATTTGAGCTTGCGGATTTGTTTCAGTCGGATTTGTTTAGGCCTTCACAGGAGCAACATCAGAAGTATGCGGTTGCACACAGATTAGAGGGAACAGTACCCACAAACTAACTTCCCGAAATATATGTAAATAAACCTTTCTCCAGTGTTTGTAAGAGAGAGCTTTGCAGTGGACAGGAAATTGGAGAAGTGATTTATCTCAAAACAGGAAATCATGCTGGCACCTGGTTTTATTCCCAGCATGCATTAGGAGAGGTGCTGAAAGACCACCATCCAACACAATGCTGAGCGCAGAATCCCATAATCCCACTGCCTCATCCTGCCTTGTTTATCTGCTGTGCCAGATGCTCTCAGGAACAGCTCTTCAAGTAAAACTTCCAAGCCTGGTATTTCCCTCTCTTACAGGACACAAATATGGTCACATTAAACTATCCTGGTGGGCAAGAGCCCTATATTGATACGATCTGTCCATGCTCATACTAAAGCTTTATTAATAAAGGAAAGAGGTGATACGGGGATACAATCTGGCCTCTTAGATTAAACACGTGAGTTTATTTATGTACAGTACTAAACACTTCTTGAAATGTTAAACAGCAAGTAAACAACCTCTTTCTAGAAGTATTTTGTTGCCACATTGACACACAGGGTGGAACGTTTTTCCATTTGCATTAGTGTTTATGTTTGGAAGTCATGCCGGAATATTTCTCAGAAAACAGAAAAACATCACGCAAAGCCTGACATTTCACTCCATTTTAGAAGATGAATTGATGATCCTGGCGATAAATCCTGACACAAGCTACAGTATGCATAGCAATCAATCACGCATGTTGATCCTATCAGTTTTTATGATATGTGGTGCTAAAAGAAGCTCATGGAATTTCAACATTTCAATCTTGGCTTTCTATATTCCCAAAAGGTATTTTCAGAGAGGACTCAGATGGTTTTCCCTCACCTTGAAGACCATGTGCAGGAGGTATTGCAGTCCGCTTTTGCCTGGATATTTGCCAGCTAGTTTTGCAGGGGAGAGGTCGAATAAGTTTGCACCGGTCTCATTGCACAGGGCATGGACCAACATCTTCTTCCCAACACCTGCCGGTCCCGTAAGCAGCAGAGCCCGGATCAGGGGCCCTCTCTCATGGACGCACTGAGAGCCTGTGGAGACCAGAAGAGGGAGCAGTGAGAGTTTATTTGAAATGCGATATACTTCAAGTGAAATCAAAGAAAGGACTGGTGTTATGTCATTTGAACAAAATCAGGCCAAAGCAAAGTTTGTTTCGGGATTTCAAAAGCTTGCCACACACTGGAGAGCTGCTTTATAGTAGAAATTTAAGTTATAATTCTTACTGAAAGTGACACTGACACTGTTTTTCATGTTTAATACTGTGAAGCTGTTTGCTTTAAAGCAATCTAAAGTGTAAAAGATGAAAAGAACTAATAGTGAATAGTGAAACAGAACTTTGCCGTGAGTATATCGGGGCTTTAAAGTCCCCCTGAAATCAAAATCGAAGTATTTTGGCTTTCAGTATGAATATGTTAGCCTTGCTGTTATTTAAAGCTTTTATTTATCACTCCAAAACAATGACAAAATTCGCATTTAGAAGATACAAGCATTCAAAACTTATAGTCTCTCACTTCCAGCAATATGGATCAATGATTTTGATGCACTTCAGCTTGTCATCAGATTTTCTGTCCAATCAAATGCTGTCTAGAATCTGAATAGTCCCACCCCCTACATTATAAATAGATGCTGAAGCTGAAATCGGTCACTTTTCTACATGGTGAATAGCACATAGTGCACAAAATAGGGGATAGGGAATGATTCAATGATTAAATATGCTTTCCACTGAGGCGAATGAAGTTTGGATTCACGTTAGTGTCATGTGAACCGCTGCAGCGTACACAGTCTGCTGTGGTCCAGAGACGCAGAACACAAAACATATTGGACCCATTTGAATTCTGCACAGAATGCTGTATTTGAAAGCGATATGGAGGAGATTAGGAGGAAACTGTGGTTTTACTCTGGCTGAGCTGTGATATAAACTAAATGCTATTGGCTATTTTTAAAAAAGGGGAGGAGCTGTTCGATATGCCCTGCCCAGTCTTCCTGTTTCAGTGGAAATTACGTCAACACATTGAATAATTCAAGGCACTTCAGTGGGCCTTTAAAGCATTAGTTCACTTCAGAATTAAAATTTCCTGATAATTTACTCACCCCCATGTCATCCAAGATGTTTATGTCTTTCTTTCTTCAGTGGAAAAGAAATGGAGGTTTTTGAGGAAAACATTACAGGATTTTTCTCCATATAGCGGATTTCACTGGGGTTCAACGGGTTGAAGGTCCAAGTTTCAGTGCAGCTTCAAAGAGCTCTACACGATTCCAGACGAGGAATAAGCGTCTTATCTAGTGAAACAATCGGTCATATTCTACAAAAAAATAAAAATTTATATACTTTTTAACCACAAATGCTCGTCTTGCACTGCTCTGTGATGCGCCACACATTATGTAATCACATTGGAAAGGTCACGCGTCACCTCCTCCAACTTCAAAATCGTCCGACATCTTTGTTTTACCTGTTTTTGTAAAGGCCATTTGACTTAGTCTTTGTGTGACCTTTCCAACGTGATTACATAATGTGTGGCGCATCACAGAGCAGTGCAAGACGAGCATTTGTGGTTAAAAAGTATATCAATATTTATTTCTTTTTTAGAAAATGACCCAATCATTTAACTAGATAAGACCCTTATTCCTTGTCTGGGAACGTTTGAAGCTGCAATGAAACTGCAATTTGGACCTTCAACCCGTTGAACCCCAGTGAAGTCCACTATATGGAGAAAAATCCTGGAATGTTTTCCTCAAAAACCTTCATTTCTTTTTGACTGAAGAAAGAAAGACATCTTGGAGTGAGTAAATTATCAAGAAATTTTAGCTCTGAAGTGAACTAATCCTTTAATATCTTGCATCTTCTGTGTTTTACATCCCTTATGTTCTCATTATCGATCTTGACCTCCTACACTTTTGTCATCTTCATTTATCCTCAATAATTTTCCTGACTTTATACGGCAGTATATCAGATAACCATCTGTATACATCGGTGAAATAAGAGTAACTGTTTCAGAGTCATCTCAAGAGTATTGCCAGGTAATTTGTTATAATATAATATTGTTCTAAAAAAGAAGGAAAATCCCCTTTGACTCCAGCTGTTTAAACTCTAATGCACCGCACCCAATAATTCATCTATATCTAAAGACAGGGAGGAACTCCCTGCAAACTCTATATTCATTTGATTAGGAAGTCAAATGTCAGCAAAGGTTGATTGCTCTGGCTACCGGTGCTCAGTAATAGAAGAACAATAGCTTAATGGCTCTCTGGAGCTAAGACACAGGTGGTGTGAGATGCCATAATAAAAAGGCTTCAACTGGACAGAGCTCAGGATGCAGTAAGCTGGCATGAAGGCAAGACCACACAGAAACACAAACAGAAGCAAACACAAATATATGACTACAAGTGCGCACACAAACATCCGGCCACACACACATTCACACAAACAAAAACATGTCCGCTCAGAAGGGAGGCTTGCATATAACAGGTGCTGCACAATATCACGTCTCTGTTCCATATTTGATATCTTTATCTTCAAGTCATTATTCACTGAAAATCTTGGCATCCACCCGTCTCTCCTCACTGCGTACATGAGCGTTCATGTCTGCTTCATTCTTTTGAGTTGGATTTTCAGTGAATAAGTTGATTCAGTTCACAAAACTGCTGTGAATGATTAATCCACAAATCAGAATGAATCAGTTCTCAAGTTCAAATCACTGACTAAATGATAAAAAAAAAAAAAAAAATACTAATTGGAGGGGAAATTAATAATAGCTTAAATTTCTCTATGTTCATCATAAAGAATTAAATTAAAAATTAGAGTAACTAATATGAATATTATAAATGCTTTTAATATAGCGAACACAAGTTGTATGGGTTATTCTTAACTATTTTTGTAGTGCTTAAGTATCCTTTTTGTAAGCTTGAATGTCTTAAGGTATGTTTATACTCGCCGCGTCCGCACGAGCGCGAAGATGTGCGCGGCAAAAATGACATCATCGCAGTGTGAGCGGTCGTGCGCATGGGCGGCCATTTTGCATTGCAGTGTGCACGGCATTTTTTTTTTTTTTTTGGTAACTTTGGGCGTGGCTCCACTTCCGAAGATGCAAGACTTGGAGCTGATTCTGGCTGAGCAGGTACGCCTGTGCCGCCATCTTGCCGTTGTCATGAAAAATCAAGTCCCCCCTCGAAATCAGGTCTCCCCAAACTGTCAGTTAATGATTATCCTAAGTATATACAAATGATACTTAAAATATGTATATAGCTTACTATATAATGCATAAGAAAACAATTTAGTGCATAGTAAAACCAATTGAGCGGTATTTCTTACACTTGATTAACTGTTAATTAATAAATAATAATTATAATAGCCTATTAAGTGAACATCATAATTGAACATCATTCATTTGGTTTATTTATAACTGAAATATCTGGACATTTAAAACTTAATTTAACACAATTACATTAAAGATGATTGTGAATACATGTAGGGTAAGTGCAAATGTGTGTATAAACTAAGCTATCAGGCTAATCAGGTATCTGTATGCTATGCTAGTATACAAGCTAACTGATACAGACAAAAATGGTCATTATAATGTAGTTGAAACAGCATTTATCATAACATGATTTTGCAGAAATTGTAAACAGGCGCTAAAGAGAGTACCTATTAAAAGCAATTTGAACCAATGGGATCACGTGGGGTCCAAATGGAGACCCAATTTGTCACTACACCGGCACCCAGTTTGCGCTTGTCCAAATATATTGCATATTTTTTACAAAATGAGCCTACTATAGGAAAAATAAGCCATCTTAATGAAAATAAAGGTCCATGTTTAATAAAAATGTTCATGAAATTAACTATAAACAAGGCTTTATGCTGCATCTGAAATCGAATACTTCCCTACTATACAGTATGCAAAAAACATATTGCTCAAAAAACAGCTGGTGAAAAGTACCCGGATGTCCTACTACTTTTGTCGAGATTCTCAAGTGTGACTTCAATAGATTTGTGAATGGAGGTGAAGTGATGCAACTGACGCTGGTAGGTCACGTGACAATAACAACATGGCGGATATAGTACATATAATACACGGATATAGTACTGAATTTCATTCATTCTATCCATATTCATACTATATAGAACATACTTTTTAACGTTCACAAAGTTCAAATTCAAATGTAGTACCTACGCACACAGTATGGGTTTTCAGATGCAACATTAGTCCATTTTTATTGTAATTTCATAGAAAGAGCAAAATTATCTTGCATTCTATGGAAGAAAGAAATTCATACGGGTTTGGAATGACATGAGGGTGCGTAAATGATGTCAAAATTCTCATTTTTTCTTCATTTGTCATTCTTATTCATCATCTCAGTGATAACTTCATAAGTATAAATCAACCCGGAACGCTTACGCTTTAAGGACTATAAGCAGCAGGGGGCGATATATAAACAGAAAAATAACCGCATTGTGCTAGCTGCGTTTGCATGAGTAGGGCATAGGCTACATCCTAATTCAGTTACTATCCAAAATAATATACAAGATCAGAATTAAAGTGTCTGAAATCACAGTAGGTTGAAATCAGTAAAAGTGTCAACATGGAGTAATATTATTTTGTGAATTTTTCATAGTGTTCATGTTTTTACCCACAATCCCTTGCACATTGTAGTTTGTGATGTTTGACTTTTTTTGTAGCTGAAAAGTGTGAAGGATGCAAGGCCAAAGCTGCTGCTGCATTTTGTATTAAACCTAAAAGTTAAGAAATAGTATATTTTGATGTAATTAAATGAGCTTACTGCTATCAACATACAGCACCTGAACACTTTTATCAGAGAAGCTGTCAATCTCAGCTGTCAATCATGACGTCACGCTCCCATTTTTAAAGCATCAAATAACTAAAACCAAATTTTAAAAATAAATAAATAAATAAAATGAATACTTGAACTTACATCAGCATGATAAAAACTACCTAATATGAGTTTTGCATGTGGTTTAATGGAGAGTTCAGCTTTGTAGGCTGGTAAGCGCCCTCTTGAGGAAGGACATTTGTGTAACACAGAAAAGTTTCAAAGGTTATTAACATTTCCCACCTAGTGCTACACAATCTAAAGTATGTACATCACCATCACCAGCGAAGTGCATACATTTACTGCGCATAGTAAGTTAGCAGACTGGAGCACAGATGTGTATGTATCTGCGTGTACACTTCCCTAGCACCACAATTTAAACATGATTATCCAAAATTGAATTACACTTCCTAATCTCTCCCAACAGCTCTGTTAAAAGGGCCATTGTGTTATGGAGGAAGTTCATTTGACCTCAGAATATCTGCAGTGTTTATCAAGTATAAATGGTTTACAGACAAGGACAATGAGGAGCACTGTGAGAAACTTGCCACTTACAAGATGGTTGTTCTAATCATGGTGAATAGTTCATGAATTTCACACTGCCCCGCTTTGATGTGTTCAAATCAGATTTACACTAGTGATTATATCTCTAGGGATGGGTAGGTAAAAACTGAAGAAAGAAAAGAAGAGAAATGCAAGAAAAATCAAATCTAGTGGGTAGACTTGATCTCTGCAGTGAGAACACAGAGAAACATACCCCAGGCCAGGGCTGCATTAGTCACTCTTAAAGAGGGAACAATCATTAAAAACAGAAAACTAGGCTAGGATTTATGTCACGCGCAGAGAAAGAAGTGAGAACGTGGAATAATAATGATTAACCATTTAAACACCCATCTTTCCTCTCTTTCTTTGTTTTGTTTCAAGGACAATTAAAAAAAAAAGTCCATAAAATCAAATACTGAAAATTTACCATTAAACTTGATTCAGAATGAACCATGAACTCCAAAAGGCAAAAAATATGCAAAATGATCAGTATGACAGGCTGTGTGAGGAAACAATTTTGTAAATGAATAAACAACATTTAGCATTCTAACATGCAAAAAAACAGATATTGCATTAGTAGTAGTCATATTACAGAGTAACAGGTGAATTTGTTTTTTGTTCGATGAGGCACAGTCTTTGACGTCAACAACAAAAGATATCAAACCGTTTTCTCCTCCTTTTGAAACATGCGTGGATTCATTGTTTACAATGAGATTCATTATATGCATTTAGAAAAGGGTGAATTTTCATTTCATATTGACTTTAAAGGTTGATTTATTTCTCTATGCTTTTGCTGTATTGAGAGCAATCTACTTTTGCTCTTGCGATGACGGCACTTTGACACTCTCCTTTGGGAGTGCCGTGATGACAGACCTCTGGAGAGACATCACACTCTCTTACACCACAGAGATCTTCAGGGATATAGACGTCCTGACTCTTTGTGTGATTGTTTTGCTGCTGCTGACTGAGGTGTCTTTGTTTTAGCACTGTGGTAACCCTCTTCTGCCTAGGGCCAGGAATCACTGAGGGACAATCTAACTCAAAGTGTTGTTAAGGTAACAGCCCACCAGGGCAGAGTGTGTCTGATCTGGCCTGATCCCTGTGCTGATCCCATTGAGCCCATGTTATTAGATGAGAAGTGAGTGTATAGAGTGAATGTTGGTGTTGATACTGTGATACGGGACACCTGGCCTTGCTATGGCAATGAAGCATTCACTTCAAAGTTACAAAAGACCATGAGCTGCTTAGTAGGGTCAAGTACAGTTCAGAAGGGCAGACAGGGTGTGTTCTATTACCCACACACCCACCCACACACACACACACATGTACATGGATCTAATAGTGCTGCTACTAAAAAATTGATGTGAACCACTATAAAGTTCCTCAGAGGCTCTTCAGTGGTGGCGTTTTACCTGCAAACGCTTGTTCATAATGTAGCTTCAAGTTGTTTGGTGCTTTATAATGCAGTCAGTTTTGACCCAGAAAAGATACATAAAAAGTTGTAAAAAATGCATAGTTTTTAGTACAGGAACCAAACTTTGCAGATGAGCCAAGACTATCAAAATAAATAAATACTTAAATAAATTCATTCATTCACTGACCGATTGATTGGAGGATCAATCCATCAATCCATTTAAAAAAAAAAAAGAGTTTACATGAGATGTAAGTACTTTTTGACCTGGGTATAAACTGAGACTCATACATCTATGAGTTAGATATTTCTCAGAATACTTTAAAAATATATATTTAGCTTATTTTCTTATATCGAAAAAACAGTATTGGGACCAAATTTTGTTGATGAACATGAATATGCACACACTTATTGATGAACAATTGCAGCATGAAAAAAATGGCCTCTTTCAGTGGAAAGTAAAAGTTTGAAAACATTCTGTTTTGTTATTATATATATTGAGGTTTTGTTAGAAAATGAAAATATAGGATTCATAAATGTGGACTGTTTTTGATTTTAAGTTAAAACTGGTATTAAATTGCAATGAATGCAATGCAATGAAATTAAATTTATCATGATAATTGATTTTTTTTTTTCTGTAGTTCATGTAAATTTAAAATGTCAAAGAATTGCTCAGGTTTTTCATTAAAAAAAGGGATAAATGTAGTAATAACATGATAACATTTAAAATCTTAAACATTTTTATTACATTATGAGGGATAAATATTTAATAGGGCTGGGAGAATAAAATGATTAATCTCAATTCGGGGATCGATTCTGAGATTTTCCGAATGCATCGCGATTCTCTCTGGAATCGATTCTGAGCTTAGTTTTTAACCACAGGGTCAAATGCTCATGAAGAAGAGCGCTCGTGCGTTCGGCTGAGTCTGAGAATGTACTTGCAGCTCAGAATGCTTTTATGACGTGAGATTAATGTAAACAGACCACTGCAAATTCACTTCAACCTTTTTTAAACTTCATGAATGATTATTTTATAGAAGGTTCAAGTGGTGTGTGTATCGAGTTCAAGTACGGCTGTTTCTGAAGCACGCAGTGTCATCTTCAGAATAATTTCTCGGTTCGTGATTCAACGATTTATTGTCCCAGCCCTAATATTAACTCATTTTAGCACAACATACTTCATTATAGTGATGTCACCAGAGTAATGCCAGACATATCCAGGTGTTTTTGAACATCTGTATGATGACTAAAGAGAGAAGCAGAGTTGACTAGGTCTGACTCACCTAGAGGGAGGATGCCATAAAGAGCGATGAGCTGTCTGACGTCAGAGAGAGATGGCATGGGCTCAATATCTGCTTGCCGCAGTGTTGTGCCTAAGTAACTGTATTCACCTAGAGAGTCAAGGATAAATACATGCCATACTGCTTTAAATATGCCATCAAACATCAGACATCAATGGCTGCTTGCCAGCTGCTTGCATGTTACATGGTTTCCATGGAACGTAAAAAAACAATGTCAGAATGACAAAGTTGTTCCGACACATAGCAGTCAATGTGGTTTCTTATTTCTTCCCGAGAAACCTAAACAGAAACTAAAATTTTAAGGCTTCACATTTTGTGCCATTTTACAGCAACATTAGGTTGCTATGTTGCGCAGTTGAACAATTGATGAGTCATAAAATCCATTATGATACACACACACAGACACGCGTTCACAGGGGTGTGATTCAGCACTGTACACGTGTCTGTGATCAAGTCGCTTTAGCGGTAAAACCCAGTCTGAACCCTTGGGCGATGCATTTATCATAAGTTTCACTTGATTCAAACTTGGAAAACTTGATTCACTGATGTAATTTACTCATTTCAATGTGCTTCTAAGATGTAACAAATGGCAACGCATGAAAAGATATCGCTCCCAGACTGGACTTTATGCACTTTATGTGATTAAGCTGTACTAATTAATTCCAAGAATTATCAGCATGAATACTGAAATGTTTAGCAAACAAATGACTTCAGAGGCATTTTAAAGCCCTGATAAGTGTGACCACAGCCATTGAACTGGCACAAGAGTCTCTGTTTTCATGTGGCGTTACACTGTGCCAGGAAACAGAGGGGACAGAATGATCCGTAAGAGGCCGTGAACTTCTTGTGTCAAACTAAGATCTACTGTTTCCTGGTATCACTGGCAACTATAAACTATAAGGTCTGACCAATAATAATAATAATACAAGTGACAGTGAAACAAATAAAAAAAACAACAAAAACATTTAAATGTATAAATTTAAATAAATCATACATTTGCCCCAAAAATTTATATTTAAACAAATGTTAGAATAAATTAAATATGCTTAACTTTTTAAAGTATAACTGGTCATTGATGAATAGGGTTTTTAAAAGTGTAAAAGAAACATAACGGAGATATAAGTAATTATATAATTAATTTTGAAGTTTTATTAAGTGTTAACAATGAGATTATGTTGTTTTTATAATCAATTAACACTGCTTTTGCCATTTTTTACAAGATGGACAAAATTTGTCACCAAAAAAGTCATTCAGTTTAACTAAAATTTCAGTTTTACTGAATGACACTTTTGGTTATACCGAATGACGATATTTTCAAACAATGCTAACATGCTGATATCTAGCTAGCTAGCAAAAGGACAATTAAACATTTTACATTTAGTACAAGTTTTTAAAATATTACAACATTTTCCATGTTTTATAGAGGTTGTACCGAATGACCTGATGTTTCGGGATGCGTATGATCAAGTGAAAACATGAATTTTTCAAACAGTTAAAAGAGAGTTAGTTACTTTGCTTCACGACCATGTGGTTCTTTTCCAGGTGACTTTTCCATTCATTTTTCCAGACATTTTTCTCATAACAAAGCAACGACTTCTACGCATAATTTTAATACCATTTTGCACTATGTTGATATATGATGTTATAAAATCATGCCAGAATAAAAAAAGATACATTTATTACATTTTAAGATATTTTAATCACAAATGAAATGGCTGTATTGGCTTTTGGACGGTTAAACCGAATGACCTTTTGACACTTCAACATCTTTAAAATACCTTTATATGTAGCAAAATATAATTAAAACCTTTTGGATTCAATAAAAGAGATCTAGTTGTATTACCTTACCATATCTGTTTTTTTATTATTATTAAGGCCTTTGGACAAAAAAAACAAAAACCTGTCATATCATTGACCCAAATATAGTTCTTTATATTTCTAGCGAAAAACTTTTTTTAAAAGTTCAAACTTTAATTAATTTTATTTGATACACATGTATTCAGAATTTAAAATATGGCAGCACTTTATTTTAATAGTCCACTTTAGACATTTTACTATCTATATGTAACTTTGCAACTTCATGTCATTAGTATTAGTAGACTGTTACGCTGCATTCACACGGGGCGTCGGTGTTGACGCGACTGTCATAGTGACAACAGCCAGTTGCATTACTTTCCGTTGTTGCATGAAAGCAATTGTCTAATGTTTGTGCTAGGGTATTTGAATAAGGCGATCTGATTGGCTGACGCTTGCATTGGTGATTAAAAAATTCTAAATTTTTCAACTTCTGCAGCCATCCTAGGTGTATATGACTATCTTCTTTCAGACGAACACAATCGGAGATATATTTAAAAATATCCTGGCTCTTCCAAGCTTTATAATGGTAGTGAATGGGGGGTGCGATTTTGAAGCCCAAAAAAGTGCATCCATCCATCATAAAAATTATCCATACGGCTCCAAGGGGTTAATAAAGGCCTTCTGAAGCAAAGCGATGTTTTTGTTGTAAAAAATTTTTAATAAAACTTTAAAAAATAAAAAATAAAACTTTATTAACTATAATAACTAGCTTCTGGCAGACGGCCGTCCACATCGAGCACATAATGCAATGGCGAGCAAAACAAGTTTATAAAGTTTTAAATATGGATATTTTTCTTACAAAAACCCATCGCTTCACTTCAGAAGGCCTTTATTAACCCCCTGGAGCCGTATGGATAATTTTTTTATGGATGGATGCATTTATTTTTGGCTTCAAAATCGGTCCCCCCATTCACTCCAATTATAAAGCTTGGAAGAGCCAGAATATTTTTTAAATATATCTCCGATTGTGTTCGTCTGAAAGAAGATAGTCATATACACCTAGGATGGCTGGAGGGTGAGTAAATCATGGGATAATTTTCACTAACTATCCCTTTAAGCAAGTGAAACAAGTTATGGGCTCAAGTAGTTACAGAATGTTAAAAAATAAAAAGATGTGAAATGTATCTCAGTGGTGTTTGTTTTTTACCTATGTAATCTGACAACTTGACGTTCATTGGCCTGATTATGAAGCCTTCCAGAACAAGCTCCTCATATAGAGATTCTATGGTCCTAGAGGGAAGACAAACAGAGAGTAGAGAGAAAGTTTGAAAGAGAGATAAACAGAAACAGCATTGCAAACTGATCAGTCATGCTGTGTATCTGACGCAACCTTCTATTACATCACAGCGTTCAGAGCCAGCCATGAATTCTTGTGCTCCACATGGACACTCGCCAGTCACCCCCTGAGCTCCAAACCCTGACATTTACAACACTCGAGCACTTTCCAGAAGCACAATCCCTCTATTTGAGAACTCTCACAGTTTACGGCTGTTTAACATTTGACCGTCATCTCCGAGTCGAAAACAGTGGCAGGGGTCGAATATGCTTTTTAGCAAAGATTAAACTACATTATAATATTCTTGAGAAACAGACTTTGCATTTTAAACCAATTTATTTATTCAAACCTGTCAGCTGTGAGGTCCTTCTCTTTCTTCTTCTTCTTTCCAGTCTTCCGCCCTTTCTTTTTTTTCTAAAGCAAAGAAAATGTGTTTTTAGTTATAGACAACAGTATATGAAAATAATTATGAATCAAAAATGACAAGGGAAGTAAAGTATGTGCCATATGATAGTACAAAGTAAACAAAGCTGGGTTAAAACAACCAAATCGCTGGGTTTGTCCATTTTCAACCCAACTTGGGTTGTTTTTAAGGCAGCATTTTTAGTGTACCTTGGTGTTAAAAGGAAAATAAACTTTCTTTACAGTCTGACACTAATCTAATCACACTTTGATTCATGTTATTTCGAATATAATATCGGTACACTCCAAAAAATTCTGTGTTAAAAACAACCCAAGTTGGGTTGAAAATGGACAAACCCAGTGGTTGGGTTAAATGTTTTTCCCAACCTGCTGGGTAGTTTTATTTAACCCAACTATTGTTTAAAAATTACTGTATTTCTTGCTTAAAATGAACCCAAACTAGGTTGGAAATTAATATTTATTAATATGTTTAATAAATGAACATTTATGAATAAGTTTAATGAATAACAATTAAACAATAAACATTTGTTCATTTGCTTATTAATAAATGTTCACCTTTTGATTACAATTTTTGTAAAACTGCCCAGCATGTTGGGCAAACATTTAACCCAACCTCTGGGTTAAAACGACCCAATCGCCGTGTTTGTCCATTTTCATCCCAACTTGGGTTGTTTTTAACCCAGCATTTTTTGGAGTGTACCGATATTATATTTGAAATAACATGAATCAAAGTGTGATTAGATTAGTGTCAGACTGTAAAGAAAGTTTATTTTCCTTTTAACACCAAGGTACACTAAAAAAAAACAACCCAAGTTGGGTTGAAAATGGACAAACCCAGCAGCTGGGTTAAATGTTTGCTCAACGTGCTGGACAGTTTTATTTAACCCAACTATTGTTTAAAAATGACTATATGTCTGGCTTAAAATGATCCCAAAATTGGATGGAAATTAAAAATCAGACACATAATTACTAGAGGCAACAATAATAATCAAATGTGAACATTTATTAATAAGCAATTTAATGTCTATTGTTTAATTAATATTCATTAAACTTATTTATAAATGTTTGTTTATTAAACATATTTTGGGTTCATTTTAAGCGAGCAATACAGTCATTTTTAAACAATAGTTGAGTTAAATAAAACTACCCAGCAGGTTGGTCAAACATTTAACCCAACCACTGGGTTAAAACAACCAAAAATGCTGGGTTTGTCCAGTTTCAACTCAACTTGGGTTGTTTTTAACCCAACATTATCTAGAACGAACTCTCAGTACACCCGTTTTTAAGCTGCTGGAGACACCCTGGAATAACCTGCTGTAATTCAGGGCTTTTCCAAACCACAACTGAACCAGACGAGCTGGACTGGCAGCCAGGTATTTCCACGAATTATATGTTACCAAACGTTCTAAATATTTGTTCAGTGAAGAATAGGAAATAGCCACTTGCTTCATTTTCTCAGAAACCACTGGACTGAACATATTGTTATTCCCCAGAATATTTTTATTGAGAATATTGGATCATTGTTTGGCAGGTCTGAGTTAGTTAGTCAGTGATATTAAAATCAGGAAACTTTGATAACACACAGGGTGAACTCCTGCTAGCATTAGCTCAGCTTAGGCGTTGCGTGTTCATTTAACAAACAAACCCTCCCTGTTGCATAATGTTCAATTAGCTGTACCTAAATTGCATGGCTCCCTAAATTCCCTGAATGTGTTTTAAAATTCCAACAAAGTTCAATGTGCAAACCTAGTGAGATGAATTAACAGCTGGAATTTCGTCTTACACCACCGGAGCTGAATGGGGTTTGCGTATGCCTGCATTTGCAGAATGATTAATGATAAAGCATCTTTGTGTATAAATTACACGCGTCAGACAGACAGCGTCTGTGACTGATTTAGCTGTCAAAACCTCTCAGCTTAAAGCAACACAAGCAGGGTGCCAAATATGTTGTTGATGAATTCTAGCTCTTGTGCAGGCATGCAATGAGGCCTTTTTCTGTGCTTCTTGTTTTGGAGAAGACACAATACTGACTGACTGCAGGAAATATAGAGATGGATTGGTCTCCTATATATATATATATTCACATATATTTATAGGTCACAGTTAAACAGAGCCACACACATATTCACATACATACACAAACAGATCTATCCCTTTATATGTATATTATTCTGTCGGACATAGCAATGCTTGTCTTTACTTAGATAAAGATAAAAGTTTAAATAAAGTCATATTGTGAGATATGAAGTCACAATCATGAGAAACAAAGTTACAATTGCAAAAATGTAAAGTCACATTAAGGCTTTTCACACTGTGCTTAACCCTGGGTTATTGTCATTCTAAACACCGCTTTTAACCCCGGGTAAAGGAACGTTTCATATTTGTAATATAGAAGCGGGGTTAGCACCGGGTTATGAAACCCTGCTCCAGAGCTTTTGCGGTGTTAACCCCACATTGCGGTGCCAAACTTGTACAGTGTGAAACGATGCAGTGTTAGAATGTTACAGCTAGACGCTTAGCAACAGACAGCCAATCGCGTACTCATATTTGCCTGCTTTGGACAGTCACAGAAACACATTGTATATAAATTCAGTGTTTGAGAGGAAAAATATCAAATGCTGACAGAAAACATGACAATTTGAGTGAAGAAGAGACCGTTTCATCCTTACTTTTATATTCAGTATAAACTCGATATTACAGTCGGCAGTACGAGGATGCGCAATGCTAATGCTTATGTAAACAGGTCACATGCTGCGTTTATCCAGTCACTGACACTGACACCAAACAATATGCAAATAAGAATGTTAACCCAGGGTTTAGGAATATACAGCGTGAGACTTCAGCTTATGAATACCCAGGATTAATTGTTAACCCCAGGTAAATTATGAGTGAAACGTGAAGCAAAATAACCCAGGATTCCGTTTACCCGGGGTTTAGAATGACCCAGGGTTAACTATTTCAAGTGTGAAAAGCCCTATTGTGAGATATAAATGAGAAGTAAAGTAGGAGATAAAGTTGCAATTATTAAAAACATGGCAGCAATTGCAAAACAAATAGTTCCACTGCTAGATCTAAAGTTGCAATTATCTTTTTTTTTTTACTCAGAAACAGGCTTTCTGTAGTTCTAGAATGTGTGTTGAGATGAAAATATATACATTTAAATATAAGTGTCAATTAGCCTCTTTCAAGTCCTCTGTGGGTGTGGGTGTGAATTTGTGTCTATGACTCTACGTACATTACCTTATGTCTTGGTCCTCTAGTCATATATATCCATATATATTGTATGTGTGTGTGTGTGTGTGTGTGTGTGGTCCTAGTTAACCCTATGTTATGGGGACAAAATGTCCCTACATAGATGGCAATATCAGAAATCCTTGTCCTTGTGGGGACATTTTTTGGTCCCCATGAGGAAAACAGCTTATAAATCAAACTAAGGGCCAGATTTACTAAACGGGGCAAATTAGCGTGAGAGCGCAATTCCACAAATGCGGCGATAGGAATGGCAAGTTTTGCGCGTAATCTACTGCTGACGCGTAAATTAAAGAACACAGACGCAGTCAAATCATTTACATAATGACCAAAATATTTTGGAAAATATCACACGCTCTCTGTTCTCTGCGGTGTCTCCTCCTAGCAGCAACAATTGCAACCATGTCGCAAAATGTCGCTTTTTTTGGGTGTTAAATAATGCCGCAAATACCAGTAAATTGACTAGCTAAAACATTAGTAAATCGTGTTGCGTGATTCATTTAAATACTCTCCTCCCATAAATTTTGTGTCTGAAAGGGAAACTCCTACAAAAGCATATGCAGTAAGGTCAGCTGCAAAAACAACTCAGTCCACGCCTTTTCAGCGCTAATTTTGCACTGCGTGTCTTTAGTAAATCCTGACAGTAGTTTTTTATCGACAAAACAGGGTTTGCGCTGGTGCAAGCTGTTAGTAAATCTGGCACTAAGTGATGTTTTTAAAAAAAAGGAAATATGTAAAAGTTTTCTGTGATGGGTTTCAACCCAAATTTGGGTAAAAAATGGATAAACCCAACACTTGGGTTAAATTTTTATTTGACATTTTTAACCCAACTATTGGATTTGTCCATATTTGAAACAACCCAGCATTTTTTAGAGTGTAGGTTAAGGGGTAGGATTAGGGTTAGGGGATATAATATACAGTTTGTACAGTATAAAAAAAAATCATTAGGTCTATGGAATGTCCCCATAAAACATGGAAACCCAACATGTGTGTGTGTGTGCGTGTGTGTGGTAGAGAAGGTGCGGAACAGGGGCCCAATCAAAACACGAGCCGACAAGGGCAGGACACCTTTACTAATTCTCTGTCCAGACCACATTCCTGGTCATGAGGGCAGATCACTGTATGACCCCAGGGCCCCTCGCACAAGGTGCATAAACACAGGGCAGAGAGTATATCTTAAGATCTGGATCCATCCAGGCTAAAAGACACATTACAGGGTTTTACAGGCCAGTCATCGTCTATAATCTGAGCAACATCGGAGCGTCTGTACACTGTCACTCGTGCAGAGAATTTAAAATACGCACAAGGTCTTATCTCAAAGGAAGACGCATTCATCCCTGCCATTCACCTTTTTACTACTTTTCTTGACTTTTTTCTTTTTCTTTCCCTTGTCTCTGTCCACCACCAGCTTAAGGTTCTTCAGTTCCTGCCTCATCAGCTCGTCCACCTGAGACAAAAACAAAGATGGAGAAGGAGAGAAAAAAATGTGATGGAATGAATTGAGCCACAAGGGAAGTACAAGAGCTGAGATGTTTTGTTTTCATAGAGTGTTAAGACTTTCATAAAATGTAGTGCAGAAAGAGTGTTGATTTCTTTACTCCCAGCCAGGGTTTGGATTCACGAGGGTCCGAGACAAAATTATGAAGCTGAGGGCCCCACTTTTTTTTATACTATTGGCAGGTTAAAGATGTGTTTATTCATCACAGGCCCCTGATGACAGCTCTGCTCCCACCTGAACTCTGAGCTCCTCTTCAACTTCCAGTCTCTTCTCCTCTCGCACTAACTGAGCGTCGTAACTTTGAAGGAAGTTCTGTTTTTCATCTCGGTTATGCCAAACCTCTGCAATGCACAACAAATCCACAGAGGATGATGATTTATATAAAACTAAATTGCAACAACAGTGATAATATGAAACCACCATGGTCCTTGACGTAACATATATCTAAAACCGCAGAACATACAGACATTCTCTGACATGTGAAAACAAATTCAAGTTGGACATAAAGCATCAAAGTATAGTCAGGAGAACATCAGTCAGCACTGTGTATAAAAGAGGAAACAATTCTGAGAGAGGTCTGGTGGGCTTCAGTCGGACCTCCTGCGTGTGGAGCGTAGAGGAAGCACAGGTGCTGTAGTCTGGGTGAGAACTCAGAGTTTGATTGTACTCCGAGCTGCGCTCTCACGCGCCACATCCTGACGGGAAGCCCATTTCCACCCACTTCCTGTCCGGACTAAAGGCAGAACGCCAGGTTGATTTGGAAACTGGAAAAGGACTGGCAGGGCCTGACCTCACAATAAGTCTGAAGTTGTTTTTCACTGTTTTGTTCATTTGCATATGCATGCACAAAAAGAAAATAAAACAACTTCATCTAAACTGTCCAGGACAAACATTTATGAAATTGCATTAAAATATATTACATTTGGCAGTCTTCCAACTGGTTCTTCTGTGGACTTAGAGGCTTTTACTGACAAAATGAAGTGGCGTTTAGCGGTTTCTGTCAACAAACCGGTATTTCTGAATGGGCTGACGCTGGGATTTAGCGAATTTGAAGCGCAAATATTTGCTAATCAATGACTTTAAGATAGTTAACTCCACTACATCCAGCTACATACATTTATCAACTAACCATTCAGAAGCATCCTGTGGCATTCAAAATGTTGTCACTTCTTCTTGAGTCTCTCCATCATTGTCCGACTCCGTTTTGAACATAAACAGTTTCTGGCACTTTCAGTGAGTCTGCGTGAGGTAATGTGAGGCCCTGCTAACACAAGCTCCTGAAACCCCGCCCCCTTTTGAGAGCAGCAGCTCATTTGCATTAAAAGGGACACACACAAAAACTTCTACGCAGTTGATGCAGTGAACACAGTTCAGAGCTTCCGTGTTTACGTCCAAACGGCGGCTCGGTATTGTCTTTAGAGTATTGACTATTACGATGACTTTACTACTTCTCTGGACCTTCTCATTATGTTGCTTTCTATGGGGGATAAAAAAAACTTCTCAGATTTCATCAAAAATATCTTAATTTGTGTTCCAAAGATGAAAGAAGGTCTTACAAGTTTGAAACGACATGAGGGTGAAAATTTAACGAACGAATGAAATTTAGTGAACTAACCCTTTAATAAACAGCAGGGCTGTGCACCTTTTAAAATGTAATACATTTAATACATTTTTTAAATTCAAAATCAGTTCCTTCATTTGAATTGAGGTAGCAAGTAAGAACTAAACCTGAAATTCAAATTCAAATAAATAGTGTTGTTGCATTTCATTTGAAGTAGTCAGCTAAAAGACATTTAACACTGTGTTAAAACAACCCAATCGCTGAGTTTGTCCATTTCCAACCCAACTTGGGTTGTTTTCAACCCAGCATTTTTAGAGAGTGTACAGATGAGCCATTTCAGGCAAGTGTTTCCTGTTGGAGAAATGAACTCCATTTGCACAATGTTACACACTAATGGAAAGGTAAAATAAAAAAGCATAATAAATTTTGAATTTCGAACAATGCTAATAAGCAAGCAGTGCTGTCAAGTTCACACAGGGGTCAAAGGGCACTGATGTTAAAGCTCACTCTGGTGGAACCTAAAAATAAGCATCAGTTCAGCAACTTTGAAATGAGATCCCTTGCTGAGGTCAGAGGTCAAACTGTCGTCCACAAAGCCTCCTTTTCAAAGTCACATTTTCAAAACATCCCGGGGCAATACGATCTATATAATTGCCTCGCTCCTTCAGAGGGATGCATTCACATAGCCTGGCCTGTTTGTTTAAAGACAACATCCACCTAACTCTCCTGAAAACACATGACTGTTAGGGGTCAGCATTTTAAACCTGCTTTATTGGGACGGAAGACCTCTGAGAATGGTCCAAGCCCACACAGTGCAAGAACAACAGACACTACTGTGGATGAACAAAAAAGCAGCAACATTTCTCGCGACACGGTGGCCAGTTTTGTGGAAAGGGGGCGGCCACACACATCTGCTCTGACTGAACATGGTGTAAATACAGCACATTTGCCACCCACCATATGGGAATTGAGTAAAAAAAACACTTCAGGCCTCCGTAGTGGCCTGTTATCTTCACGGCATGGTGTTTTGTACCATTTGTGAAGATTTGTATGCTGGTCAGTCAGCGATGATGGAGCCGCACTCATTCTGAAAACCTGTTTTGCCCGTTTGTCCCGGTCATTCAGCTAACAATGAGAAACAAACACTTCTTTAACACGGCTCTCTTCTGCCAAGAGACTGAAATGAAATCCATCGGTCACATCCAGCAAGTGCGCCATGACGTTGGGATGCAGGAAGGGAAGGAGGGGAGAAAGGGAAGCAAGCGCCAGACAAGACCAAACAGGCAATCTCAATCTTACCCTGAGTACTACAAATGACTTCCTTGGCCTCTCCATATGCCATTCTCAACTGCAGTATGAAGGACTTTCCCAACAAAGCCTGCCCCTTTGGGGATCATGCTGGCTATCGTCTGATTCTGGGTAAATATGGTGCTCACCTTTCCGCCTCATTACAACTAAATAAACCCACCACATGATCATATCCCAATTACAGACAGCTGATAAAACAGTGTGCTGCCGATTAACTCGCACAGCAAAAACCCTCGACTCTAATTAGCTGTTTCACAGGCCGGATGTAGGACATGTTGGTCTGCTGAACACATCATATAAGATTTCAGAATTGCTGATCACATTGTTTATGTGACTGTTTTTCAAGCCGGCAGAGAGTAGAATGTTGTGAAAAAAGAGTACAATTTAGCATGCTGAATGTAATGTTTTCAGACATGTAAATGGTTAGTTCACCCAAAAATGAAATGAAATCATGTTGTTCCACACCCGTAAGACCTTCGTTCATCTTCAGAACGCAAATTAAGATATTTTTGATGAAATCTGATGGCTCAGTGAGGCCTGCATTGACAGTAAGATAATTAAGCTACTAAACACATATTTAAAACAGTTCATGTGACTACAGTGGTTCAACCTTAATGTTGATGAGAATACTTTTAGTGCGCCAGAAAAACAAAATAATTCAACAAAATTTCAATAACCTTCAAAGGGCATAATTACCAATATATATAATTGTTGTTATAAAAAGAAATTTACAAACAAATTACAAACAATACAACAAATACTATAGATACACAAATTAAATAAACTTGTTTTTTAGATACAGTAGGTTTATTTACCATGTATACATTTATTTACCATCTTTTGTTGTTTTATTAACATTAATGACAAATATAGGCTACGGTCCCTTTAAGACCGAATCCACGGATACTGACACACATCCTGTTTTCACCCAAATGTTAAACATAACTGACTGTATTTGCATAAGATACTTCACACGATGGACATTTCGACAACTATGTGTGCATTTGACCACTCAGGCGCGAGGAAAACTGATTGTGCGCTATCTGAGAGAATTGGGATCGCGCGCAAGAAAGAGAGAGCGCGTACGCGAGTGAGCGCGCTTCTGGTCTGTCATTCAACGCGATTCTGCCTATCCTGCCTTCACTAATCGCTAACGGGTTGTCATCATTAATTTTGAAGTATTTCCACTCCTCTGAGGCTGACATTGTTTCTGCTGCTGCCGCCGGTGTCTCTGTGCACAGAAAATTCTGTCAGTAACGTCACGTGAGGTATCGGTCTTTGGTATCAGGGTGTATTTTTACACGAGTACACGAGCTTGGTATCGGGCCCGATACCGATACTAATTACAAGTAGTAACTAACCCTAATCCAAGCCTTAACCCTAACCTTAACTCTATGGTAAGTACATGTAATTAATATTACTTAGTACTTGTTTGTGTAATTACACTGTAACAATGTCACCTTAAAATAAAGTGTAACCGTGTATTCTCTTTAAGTACACTTAAGTAGCCTTTTATTTTATTAACATTTCATCTGCAAGTTCAGTTTTTAAAAAAATATACATTTAAGATTTGAAGTACACTACAAGTGCACATTTAATACAATTAATTGCACTCTTTTTTTACAAGAGGAGGCAATACAATTAATATAAACATTTCACTTACATTTTAAAATGTCATTATTTAAAGGTACTGTATTCTGTCAACAGCAGTTTGCATGATGAATACAACAGATATAACCAACACATGTGAGACAGACACGCTATTCGCTCACCCATGTCAAATATTTGGGAGGTAAGCTCTGATCTCTGCTTTTCATTACACCTTTAAGCTTCATTCCTTAGGAATGCAACCCTTTGCTCCACAGACTGAGCAATGTGACATTTGGAGGAAAATCTTAATGAAAAGAATTAAGCAGCTTTGACTGGGCATATAATTGCTTCCTGCAAGGTTACAGCTGCTAGTTGGCTGAAAATTTTCCAGTCAAAAAGGCATTTCCATACTCTCACTTGCAGCATATTTAAGTATATACATAGCCAGTACAAAACGTTAACTGCAATATTTGTGACTTCAGTAAAATATATGGTAAATTGGGCACAGCAGAACAGCAGTACTGACAATGGCACTTCTAAATTATATAAATTGTAAGGGTATAATGGTACATGTATTCGCCCAAACAGTACAGATGTCACGATTCGGTTCATGCAGTTAGACGATGAATACAGTCAGTCACAGGCGATTCATACTCCAATTCAGAAGGGGGTGCGCACGGTAATGCAACGCTGTTTGCTAATCGTCACAACAGGAAAAAGCGCAGAAGAAGAAGAACAGACGATCTAGATATGCGTGTAATCTCTCAACTAGTGTTTCAACCGCAGAAAAACATCAATAAAACAGCTTGAGAATAATATCTCACGTAGCATTACATTTACCTCAGGCAAGTCATTTAGTGTCCACAGCATGTTAGTTTACTAGAGAAATGAACTCTAGAGGGAGTATTTCACTAATTATATATACTATATTAGCTTATATATTCATTATATTCACTTTACCTGTTAGTAATGTCTTAATTATTAAATATATGTTTAAATAAATTTGTCATTAAAACAAGTAACTGTGTAAATGATTATATTTCAAAAATGAATTCAGTAATGATTTTATAATTAGATTTAGAAGTTAATGCAGTTAATTTACATTTACATTTTTTATTTTATTTGAGTGTTGATTATTATTTCTAAAAATAAATAGCAACTGAATTTAATCGTTTGGGCTCTGTTTTTAATTGTAACCTTTAATATTATAATAATGTGTAAGAAAGGGTTTCCTGTATATAGTTTACAGCATTAGTTTTTTTTTATTCTTAAGAAAATGTTAATTAAAATTGAATTTATTTAAAGAGAGATACACGATTTGTTGAATTAACCACTGTTTAATAAAAAAAGAAAAGAAAAAAGAAGCAATTTTATGTTTAGTAATGAACCGTAACTTAAATACAGAGGTACGTACCGAACCGTCACATATGTTTACCACCCTTATTAAATTATATATTAAACATTATATTATATAAAATTATAATATATTTAAAATACAGTATATTTGAAATGCTCTATGCACATAGTGTTATCTGCTCGCTGTAAAAAATAAATACATTTTTAACAATGTACCTAAATAATAGGTGCTAAAATAGCAAAATAAGACTGTCCAGCTACAATAGCAGCAACGAAATGAATAACAAAAAAGGCTACCTCTATGAAAAGCTTCACAACTGCATACAGTGTAGTATAAAGCCTGCAACAGTATATGTGCCAATGCACCGCAGCTGTTTCCCAGTAGCTGCAGTTCAAGTTGCAGTGCAGCTGTCAGTCAAAACAGTTGTTCTACTGATCTGTAGTACTATTGAAAAGTTTAACTTGTATTGTACAGGCCAAAACATGAGCCTGATAGACTTGTTCTCAAGCCACTTCTTTGCAGCGTGGGCAGGAGATTGTCTTGTTGAAAAAATAACATCTGATCATTCCTCTTTAGATAACGACTTTTCAGTGGTGAGAATCAAGCCATTCTGCAATATTCTCCTGTACTCCAAAGCATTAAATGACTTTTCACGGTGAAGTAGCTTACCAATACCAGCAGCTGAAAAGCCTCCCCACACAATGACACCTCTTCCTACATGCTTCACAGTGCTAGAGATGCATTTATTATTATATTTCTCAGCAGATTTTCAAAGACACCAATCTGGAGCAACTCGATTCATCACTCCACATACAACTTCCCATATTCTGCCAAAAACTTCATTTTGTCTTCTGCTTTTTAAGGAGTGCATTTGCTTAAATTTTGCTCATTTCCTGACCAATAATTTGTGGTTAAGACAACTAAAAGCTTAGCGTTTAGCCATTTTGGGCTTGGCCCATTTAGGAGTGTAGTACAATTTTTACTACAGTTCATTTCTATGAGGGAGTGATAAAGCATCAAAGACCTGCAACTTGACGTCAACTCATGTCTTGTGATGAATACATGTGCTGAGAACAGAGAGAACTTTAGCAGATGTGATGTGGGTGATGCGCTTTAGTGAACCTCTATGTTCTATAAAGAATGATAGATTCATTCAGAGTTACAAGCCAAACGCACAGCTGTGAGATAAATGTTAGATTCAATGACTTAAAAAGACAGACGTTTTCCCTATCAGATCTTGACTTTAAAAGACACCTCAGACCTCCCCTGGGTAACAGCAAGTAAATTAGTCTGTTATAGCTGAATTGAAAGAAAAGAAATCTAACAATCTGTGGCTGACCCTACAGACGGTTTGTAATGGACCGGACCAGAGCTAAAAAGGAGTTGCCCATGGTAATTCCCCACTGGTGTGTAATGAACAGTGCAGTAATCACTGAACACAGGCAACAGAGCAGGATGTTGTCATAGCAGTCTATCCTGGAAATGGTAGAATGACATGTTTAGAATGGGTTTCTGCAGACCTCTGCTTCACCTGCTCCCTACTGGCACAAACAGACATGCACAAAAACATTCAAATAGTTCTGGAAGATCTAAGATCTAGCTCTCTATCCGGTCTTCATGGATCACTGAAACACAGAAGTGCAGTCCAGTCTTCTCATTTCCTGTTGAGAGACCTTAAACCCCTACACAAACAGGAAGTGTCTCAGTCATTAACATGCTTGTCTTGTCAAGAGGTTTCAGGGGTGACTTGATTGATTTGTTTCTCTACAGGTTGAGTTATGGCTCCTAAACACACTGCCCTCACACAAGACCCAAACCTAACCATGATTGTAATAGGAAAAAATAAATAAATAAATAAAAATCCAAACTCGTACTACATTATATGATTTTGCCATCTCATACAGTTCATCATTGTTGTCATAAGAGTGTGCTGGCTACATTTTTGGTTTAGTTGACGTTTATAGCCTTAGGGCTAGATTTACTAAACAGGGCAAATTAGCGTGAGAGCACAATTTATTTATTATTTATTCCCATAACAACCTGGTTGTCTGGAATTTTTCTTGGTGAGCTCATCCACAGTTATGACACTGAGACAAAAACAAGCACATACATACATACATAGATACATATATATCTCAAGAGTTACAAAGAATGAAATACTGATGCAAAAACACCAGAAGAGTTAAGAGCATGATTTCAAAAAAGGGCAGAAGTGAATGGAAAGTTCTGCACGTGATTTAAGACATCCTGTTTTCATGAGGTAAATAATGGCGCAAATACCAGTAAGTTGACTAGCGCAAACCTTAGTAAATCATCTTGTATGATTAATTTAAATACTCTCCTCCCATAAATTTTGTGTCTGAAAGGGAAACTCCTACAAATGCATATGCAATAAGGTCAGCCGCAAAAACAACTCAGTCCACGCCTTTTCAGTGCTAATTTTGCACTGCGTGTCTTTAGTAAATCCTGACAGGAGTTTTTTAATGCCAAAAGAGGGTTTGCGCTGGTGCAAGCTGTTAGTAAATCTGGCACTTAGTGTCATGTGTGCTACCCTTATTTTATTTTGTCTTTGGGTTTATGATATTGTACACCATCTACATTAATACTGGCCGAGTAGTGGATTTATGAAAAGGTCACTTATGATGAACTTTGATTCATCGTGTGTTGTTTTGTTTGTTATGGTGGTTATATATATTTAGACACAAAGCATATTTTAGTACTTAAAGGGTTAGTTCACCCAAAAATTAAAATTTAATTCAGGCTTTCATTCACATATAAACATTCATCAACTCACACATTAGTTATGGCAAACGGAAGTTCAAGCGTGTTTGCTTGATGTGTGAAAACCAATGAGGTTCATTCTCGTGTTACGCAGCACGTTTGAGCTTCATCAAGAACCAATGAGGTTCATTCTCGTGTTACGCAGCACGTTTGAGCTTCTACAAGAACCAATGAGGTTCATTCTCGTGTTACGCAGCACGTTTGAGCTTCATCAAGAACCAATGAGGTTCATTCTCGTGTTACGCAGCACGTTTGAGCTTCATCAAGAACCAATGAGGTTCATTCTCGTGTTACGCAGCACGTTTGAGCTTCATCAAGAACCAATGAGGTTCATTCTCGTGTTACGCAGCACGTTTGAGCTTCTACAAGAACCAATGAGGTTCATTCTCGTGTTATGCAGCACGTTTGAGCTTCTACAAGAACCAATGAGGTTCATTGTTGTGTTACGCATCACGTTCTGCAAGAACCAATGAGGTTCTGCAAGAACCAATGAGGTTCATTCTCGTGTTACGCAGCACGTTTGAGCTTCAGCAAGAACCAATGAGGTTCATTCTCGTGTTACGCAGCGCGTTTGAGCTTCTACAAGAACCAATGAGGTTCATTCTCGTGTTACGCAGCACGTTTGAGCTTCATCAAGAACCAATGAGGTTCATTCTCGTGTTACGCAGTGCGTTTGAGCTTCCTCAAGAACCAATGAGGTTCATTCTCGTGTTACGCAGCACGTTTGAGCTTCTACAAGAACCAATGAGGTTCATTCTCGTGTTACGCAGCGCGTTTGAACTTCATCAAGAACCAATGAGGTTCATTCTCGTGTTATGCAGCACGTTTGAGCTTCTACAAGAACCAATGAGGTTCATTGTTGTGTTACGCAGCACGTTTGAGCTTCAGCAAGAACCAATGAGGTTCATTCTCGTGTTACGCAGCACGTTTGAGCTTCTACAAGAACCAATGAGGTTCATTCTCGTGTTATGCAGCACGTTTGAGCTTCTACAAGAACCAGTGAGGTTCACTCTCGTGTTACGCAGCGCGTTTGAGCTTCTACAAGAACCAATGAGGTTCATTCTCGTGTTACGCAGCACGTTTGAGCTTCAGCAAGAACCAATGAGGTTCATTCTCGTGTTACGCAGCGCGTTTGAGCTTCTACAAGAACCAATGAGGTTCATTCTCGTGTTACGCAGCACGTTTGAGCTTCCTCAAGAACCAATGAGGTTCATTCTCATGTTACGCAGTGCGTTTGAGCTTCCTCAAGAACCAATGAGGTTCATTCTCGTGTTACGCAGCACGTTTGAGCTTCTACAAGAACCAATGAGGTTCATTCTCGTGTTACGCAGCGCATTTGAGCTTCATCAAGAACCAATGAGGTTTGTCTCGCGCATCAAGCAGGTTCGATTGAGCTTCCGTTCATGTTCGCTGATCAATGTTTATATGTAAATAAAAGTTCAATCTGTAATATAAAGTGATCGAGTCTCTTCAAAAAATTTGGACTCAACCACTTTTTTGCATGGACTGTCAATGGAGAGACAGAAATCACTCAGATTTCCTTAAAAATATCTTCATTGGTGTTTTCTGAAGATGAACGAAAGTCTTAGGGGTTTGGAATGACATGAAGGTGAGTACATGATGACAGAATTTTCATTTTTGAGTGAACCTACCCCTTTAAAGTATGTTAGTTTACTCTGTCTCAGAGGTATTAACACGGTCAATTAATGGTTTAAACAGTTATGAATTGTAAAATATACAAGCATCAAAATGCCTCCAGTAATGCCTGAAACTGTATTTTTTATGGTGAATGTCTGGAAAAACAGCTGCCAGTTATTTACTGCACAGAACAGAGTATTTTTTTAGAGTGTACACTTGTTTGGAGAGAACTGGATGAACAGCTCTCACTTCACAAACAAATGTAGTTAGATATACGGCCTGTGAAAACTGTCCTTGCCACGAAACCAAGGCAACTGGGGAGTTGACAGATGACTGCTGTTGATTATAGAACGAGGAGGAGCTGGACTTCAATGTGGCGTCAAGAGACTCGGTTTTAATGAGAGGGCAAGAAAACGTATCTGTAGTCACAAAAGAAGGGGGAAGGAGAAATACGTAGAGAGAGAGAGAGAGAGAGAGAGAGAGAGAAGGAAAGAGGCTCCATGTGGGGTGGGGAACCATCTGGACCGGTCTTGACCTGAGAACTGACATGGCCCTATCATTACTGGTTACTTAGACGTATTCCAGACACATCTCATGTCACAACTGTGATGAAAGCTCACTCGCTCATTGACCTCACACAAACACTGTTGACATTGTTGAGTATTAGTCATTTGGTCAGGGAAATGCTGCATAAATTATCGATGACAGACACACAGACTGCACCCTTTCACCGTCATTTCCCACTTACCTTTGTACAGTTTGGCTCCCTCGACTACCGTAGGAAGGAAATTACTGGGAGTCATCTTCCATCCCATCTCTTCCTCCTGCAAAACAGACAGTTAGTATCAAGGTGGGTCAAGCATAGCATTACCGTTTTCCTGTAAATGAACTTTACATGGTGGACAGGGAAAGTTCTCTGAAATAATTTAAGCTGAGACTGAGATTCCACATGTGTGATCAAAGCTCTTCCCAGGGCGAGGTGCTTGCATGCTGCCTTGGAGCGGGGTCACCCTCAGCACTGGCATTTTAATGATGTGAATACACAGCAGGGGCTGGACGCGATGCTGTGAGTATGATTTACGGCGCCTCCTGTTTTGCTTTCTCTCAACCAGGGGTCGCACATTAAAAGTAAATCAACGTCCTCACATACTCACGCGAATGTTTGCCTTGTGTGTCACAAGCACACACTCAGATCGCAGAATGTGTCTGCTCTGGAGCAGAGCTTTTCAGAAGGAATAAGCCAAATGGAGGCTGTATATTTTATGGGCTGTCTTTCTTTAAACACATTTCTCCATTAGCAACTAATGTCCCCCAAAAGAGACAGAAATCCATCTGAAAATATGAAAGGCCCTTAAGTCCCTGGGAGCAGTGATTTATGATTATTCATGTGGCATTAGACAGAACTTCCAAATGGATCTAGCAGCTTATATCAAAGAACCCTGTGGCCAGGTCAGGAGTAAAATGAATTAATGTGCCAGGTTTAATATAATTTAGCTCCAATTGAATTTGTCAGATAATATGCAACAGCCTAAACTACAAATGTAATTTTAGTTACTTATATTTTCAATCTTATCATCCAAAATATATTTAAAATATAAATTTTGCTTTTTTGTTTTAAGATAAGATTAGTTAACTGGATTATGTAACATGAACTAACACTGAAAAATACTTATAATAATTTATTAATCTTAGTTAATGTTAAAGGGTTAGTTCACACAAAAATGAAAATGCTGTCATTAATTACTCACCCTCATGTCGTTCCACACCCGTGAGACCTTCATTCATCTTCAGAACACAAATTAAGATATTTTTGATAAAATCCAATGGCTCAGCATTGACAGCAAGACAATTAACACTTTTAGATGCCTAGAAAGGTACTAAAGATGTATTTAAAACATGTGACTACAGTGGTTCAACATTAATGTTATGAAGCACTAAAAAAAGTGATGGTGATGGGCAATTTCAAAACACTGCTTCATGAAGCTTTACGAATCTTTTGTTTCAAATCAGTGATTCGGAGAGCCAAAGTCACGTGATTTCAGTAAACGAGGCTTCGTTACGTCATAAGTGTTTCGAAATTTCAATGGTTCGAAACAAAAGATTCGTAAAGCTTCGAAGCCTCATGAAGCAATGCCCATCACTAGATATTGTTGAATAAAGTTATTTTGTTTTTTTTGGTGCACAAAAAGTATTCTCGTCGCTTCATAACATTAAGGTTGAGCCACTGTAGTCACATGAACTGTTTTAAATACGTCTTTAGTAGCTTTCTGGGCATCTGAAAGTGTTAATTATCTTGCTGTCAATGCTGAGCCATTGGATTTTATCAAAAATATCTTAATTTGCGTTCTGAAGATGAACGAAGGTCTTACGGTTGTGGAACGAGTAATTAATGACAGAATTTTCATTTTTGGGTGAACTAACACTTTGATTTCAACATTTACTAATAAATTATAAAAACCAAACGCTACACCTGTTAATATTATTTCATAGGCCCAAGCTAATATTAACTAACTATTTTTATACTTTTATTAACTAATGCATTAACTAATGTCAGCATCTTGAAGTACACTTTTTTATATATATTTTGGCCTTAAAATTGATTATATTTCCTGAAATATATTTCCTTAAGTCACACTGTTTACAGCATATATTTAAAATATATTTTGGCCATATGGTAAGCATTGGTGTAATATATTAAATATTTACCAATCACAGATTTATAAACATTCTTCTCTTTGTAAACTATGTATATTTGGTACTGCCTTCTTTTTTTGTTTAACAAGGAGCCTTTGAGTGGCACTTGGAAATTTTAACTAGGCCTAAACTAGGCCAACATAAGAGGTCTGACAAAAATTCCTTAATTAACTATTGAAAGGCTCAGCTTTCAGACAGGATGTGAGCATTTGAAAAAGGTCAGATTGGTCTTTCGGCCTCATTGTGAGCAGATATCAGTGGTTTGGCTCTCCAATGAGGATTACAGGTGCTCTTATGATGAAGGAAAGCCTGAACAAAGGCTCCATTCTAGATCTCCGGAACGCAGCCAATCAGTGTGAGCGGGCATTTTTATCGCTTGACTGCCTCACAGTAACCACTGGTCAGCATATGACGTTCAGAGGTCAGATCAGAGAACATAAAACCTCACATGAACCTAAATCACTTTGGACTTAAAGGATTAGTTCACTTCAGAATTAAAATTTCCTGATAATTTATTCACCCCCATGTCATCCAAGATGTTCATGTATTTCTTTCTTCAGTCGAAAAGAAATTAAGGAGGAAAACATTCCAGGATTTTTCTCCATATAGTGGACTTCACTGGGGTTCAACGGGTTGAAGGTCCAAATGTCAGTTTCAGTGCAGCTTCAAAGAGCTCTACACGATCCCAGACGAGGAATAAGAGTCTTATCTAGGGAAACCATCGGCCATTTTCTAAACAAATAAACAATTATATATATTTTTAACCACAAATGCTCTTCTTGCACTGCTCTGCGATGCGATCATCACGTTGGAAAGGACCTTCAACCCGTTGAACCCCAGTGAAGTCCACTATGAAAGACTGCTGTCTGCCACACCTAAGCTTTAATAAATCATAAGTCCAGTTTATCTTAAAATCTTTGTTAAAATAAAATGTCAGAACACAGGAAATCTGGACATCATAGTAGAGAAAATAGAGCCTCTATCTATGCTGAACAAGAGGAAGAGTTGAGAATAGGGAGAGCAAGAGGTTATCAAGGATAGTTGGTGGAACGCAGCAGGAACGCCTTGATGAAATCACAGATATTTCCTGAGACCATGGATGAGTTTAACAAACTCACAATTCCTCAGCTTAATCTACCCTGAACAGAACACATGCAGGAATATTCACTATGTGTAATTATGCATGAGAATATGAGTGTATGGAGTACATTAAATGTCTTTTCTAAGATTGAACATTGCGAGTGCTGGTGTGAAATGTCATAATTCAATCATCTATGACTCTTTTAACTTAATAGTAAAACTTCAGGCCTTCTCACCTAAGGGAAATCTGAAAACTCGCTAACACAGATGTTGATATGAACACCCGTAAACCTGCTTTCATGCAAAAAAGCCTATAGGTTAGATGTCTTATTGCATCCTAGTCTTGTTACAAGGACAAGGAAACACTAAGCCAAGTGATTTTTCTTTAAAACCCGCTCTGTAATCAAATTATCCACCTAAAGTCAGCACAACCAATGAAGTGTCGTTCACTGTGTGTGGGCCTGACCACAGAGGTCAACTGCGTCACTAGACACTCAAATATGTGCCACATCAGCTGATTTAATTCTGCAGATACAGATACTTTAAAAAGCCTTTATTGATTTCTGTGGAACTGTGATACGGTGACACAACCTTACCTCCGTATCTCCTTTCCCTCTTTTTCCTTTCATCTTCCCTTTTTTCTCTTTCTTTTTCCCTTTTTTGTCCTTATCTTCTTTCGATTTCTTCTTCTTCTCCCTCTCTTCTTCTTTAGCAGCAAATTCAGCAGCGACCTTCAAAACATTATGTAAACATTCTTAAGCATTATTGAAACAAAATTTTATTCTGCATCTGAAAAGAACAGTATCAAAAAGCAGTATACATCTGAAATGAAATAATATTTCTTAGTAAAAGTACAGTATTGGGTCTGTAATTGTAATTCTGAATGGATTTAATGGAGTGATAGGATTAATAACCTGCTCTGGTGTCTTCTGAGCAAATATGGATGCAGATCCTCCATCTTCAGGGCTTGGGAAGTCAGGGAACTTCCCGGTAGCATCTCTGAAACACAAAACAGTAGCTACACACACACACATATATATATATATATATATATATATATATATATATTTAACTAAAATAAGGTCACATCATAGAATGTTTTTTAGAAACAGTTGAAATTTCAAATTTCCCTCCCTTTTTCCCCCTCAGATTTCTCTCCCAAAACTGAAAGTATATGGGAAGAACTCTGTGTAAGAAAAACAATTTTCTTAAAGATTTTTTAAAGATGAGGTAAGGCAGACTTCATGTCTGTGTGAACATATAGATAAACAAAGCAGATCGCGTGAACAAAGGCAAATCAATCATATGTGAACTGTGAACTTCACACATGGGGAGGATACATTAGCCAGGTCCAGCGCTGACTCTCAGGGGAGCGGGGCAGGTTTAGAATAACAGGGTAAAAGTGTCAGTCAGGGCCCAGTCTGAGCTCTCTGCTCTAGCTAACTCAATCAGTAGCACACAACTCAAACTCACTTCCAATGTGGTAGCACATGCTGAAAGCTCTACTACTGTAATGCAGAGGGATTGAATTTAATCTAAAACTGCTCAACTAAAATAGATTCACTTCATTTTAATTTTTTATAAACTGAACATATTTATTCAAATACTTCAATGAAAGAATTGTACAGTTAAACTGTTCATTAGTTTCTCGGCTATACCTCAGTGTAGAGTGCATTAGTGCCTGTCCACTTTGTCAGTTCCATTCATTTTTCCATTTGGATTTCAAAAAAAGTCTATATTCAAGCAAAATAAGCCATGAACCCAGCCAACCAGCTAAGAGTGAGTCATAGCATTACAAAGTTTTATTTGAAGCAAAAAAGTATTTGAAAATCAGAAAAAAGACAAAGGCACTTGCGTACTTGCTATAGTAAGAGAAAGAACTACAATCCCATAAAGCATTGCAAATGACATAATCAAATTAAAATGACGGCTAAATTTCAAAGTATTCATTTAAAGTTGTTGATTACATCTACAGAAATGTTTTTTAAGTGTATTGCAAAAATATGCATATAAATGCACACATTTAAGTATTTTGACAGCATAGCGATTACGTGATTACCTCGCCGCGACACTCTAATTGGTGGATTTTTTTTTGCACAGGATCATGGGTAATGTCGTTTTTCACCACAAATTCAACTGTAAAAAAACAATCATTTTCAAAATAAGATGAAATAAAGCAAACAGATGGCTTTAACAAAATCATATCCGATCAATTCCGTATTCTGGTACTGTTCGCGTGTTCATTTTTTTTATTTTTTCAATGAAATGATTGTACTATATTTTAGTTTGATAATGTTTTTTTATTTACCATTTTGTATTTTTAGGGGATTTTATGGTACTAAATTATATTCATGCAGTAGTTATAATGCTTTGGAGCACAAGTTTTGTCTCTTTTTAAAGACGACACTTGGCAGATTATTGCTAAAGTGAAAAAAGTTTTATAACTTGAAAAAGTTATAAAATTTTCAATTTATTGTTATGAAGAATGCACAAAAATACGTATATTTATATGAAATATATATTTTCCAAAACATATTTTCCTCAAAGCCATAAATCTAAACAAGCTGTGTTCCAAATTATTTGAGGCTGATATCTCAAAAAATGAGCTTTCAGTAAGAATTTGTTTGTGCGCAGTACCAAACGCTTCCATTAGATGAAATTCGTCTCCCATTCATTTCCAATGTGAACAATACAAGCATGACTATTTTTTTCAGGACCAGCCTTTTCAAATCATTTTTTTCACACAGCCAGTGCCAAAACCTTTACCAAGTTTCGTACCATTCCGATGAAGTAAAAAACATAACCTTTTTCGGTCAAAAATGACCGAACAGCACCAGAGGGTGAAAAGTTATCATTGAAAGTCAATTTATCTATGAAGTAAATTAATTCAGTTTTTACTTCTGTAACCCGACTGCTGGACTCCGTTAGCAGGGTGAAAATGTAATAATGGCGAGACGTGTATATGTTTTACAGCATATGTCTGACTGGCTGCTCAAATACTCCGCCTTCACCTCTTCAGCACATGGAAACCACGCCAACATACTTCACCTTGCGGGTCCTGACCCGGGATCCCATACATCCCTTATACAACCAGCAGGGACCCAGCAAGGTCACTGGAAGGGGCCAGAGAAAGAGGCCGCTAAACGGAGACAAAGCTACTGAACACCCCTCCACCACATTGTGTTGTCCAACTGAGATGACTTATGACTAATGTCTCAGCATTAATGGGCAGCAGCATGCATTGGCAGGCCGTAAATCAGGCTGGAATGCACTAATCAGCCCAGTCTCACTCTACACCATACACACTTGAAAATAGCACATGCATTAGGTAAGCATAAACATCCCTGGGTAAAAGTGACCATCCCTTTGACTGCTTACATTCCAGCCTCCGCACAATAGGAAGAGACGAAGGACCAAGAATGTTCTTTGCAATTAGAGTGGAATAATGGGTTGAGTGGATGGAGAAAAGCAAGGAAAAGCTCTTGTGAGTGTGGAAGCAAATTAAAAGATTATCTAAAGGAGACAGTGGCCAAGGGGAAGTCTGAGTGGTAGAAGCTTAGATAGAGGTGATTAGTTCCAGAGAAAGTAACTTAGGGAATGCTGAGGAACAAAAAGCCATTATTTTATAAGTGGGAAAATATTGATTTTTTTCCCCCCACAATTTGCTGCAGTTACTTATACCTCTCCAAGATAAAGAAATCTAGTTTAAGACATATGTGCCAAGTTCCTATAAATGTACTCTTTTATCCATATTGGTTTCGTATGGTTTTGAAAAACATTAATATCACTTTTTACAAAAAGTTTCAATTTAACGACTATAAAAATGTCATGTGTTGTAACCATCAAGTAAGAAGTATTAACATATTTTCCTTATTGAATACATGTGTGTAAACATATCCAAATATTTGAAAATATAAATATTTTTCAAGATAGAAAAGTATTTTTCACCATCATTAATGATTAATTTCATTACTTTTTTAGGGAGTCACACCACATAAAGTCAAATGATCAGAATTACTGACCCTGACATAGTAGGTATTTTCACTATGATATAATTTCCTATTTTATGTTTTTTTCCCCCTGCATGTTGGTTTGACCACGTCTTTGATTTTGTAGTCAAAAGTTGTTGTTTTTTAAATATTAATGTGTAGTTGTTTTTATTAAATATTATATATTTTACCCCTACAAAATAATAATAAAAGATTATGCTGAACTACTTAACATGGGTTTCTTTCCATTTTCTTTTCATTCAAAAGTACTTTCATTCTTTTATATCAAAGTTTTTAGCAGAAATTTGATACATTATCATCATGGATTAACTGTATTTATGAATGAATTATTAATTTCTGAATAAATTAATAGATAGGACAACAAATTAGTGTCATGTCTTTGACCCACCTATCATATTTTAATGTAATTATTATCATTATTATTTTTAGTTAAAAATAGCATCTGTGATTTTTGTGTATGGCTTACCGACACTCAATAAACCACTGCCGTATTTGTTCTTGCAGGCTTTCTTTAATATCTGGGCCATCCACAGATCGCACTGACTCTTTGATGTTGACAAGTGCCCTCTGGTACTCAGCCTCATGCTCCTCCTGCACGCCGTGCCTCCTGCTTTCCACCTGCTGGGCATGCAAATGGGTAGGGCTGGGTGTCAGTTGCTGGGCTGGAATCTGGAAACAGGGCATGAGGAGACAAAACTGTCAATGAAGGGTACAAAAAGTTCAGAATGTGGTTTGTCCAAAAATAGCAGAAGATATGTACAAAACAACAAATGCATGAAGAGACTTGCTTTTCACTAACAATACATTCCCAGCTAATAGAAATATATTCTAAGAACGTCTTGCTAATGTTCCACATTACACATTATTTCTGAATGTTCCCTAAACTTTCAAAATATCCAGTATTAAAAACTTTTTTTTTTTCTTGGTTATGCTTATTGTAATGGGACATTCTATTTTATAATTTTGCACACATTATGGGAACGCTACTTTTGAAAGTTCTCTGAATGTTCTGAAACAAGTAGGAACATTTAAAAAATGTGGTAGCACTTTATAACAACTTTCATCAACAAACAGGCAATAAAAACATGTTTTGCCCCCAAATTACAGTTAAGTTTTGTTAGCAAGCGTGATTTTTTTATCCCAAACGGTTCAGCGGAAATCCCCACCTTGCAACCAGTTTCACCGGCTGAGGTTACAGTGACGGGTAGGTTTAAAGATCAGGGTTGGGTGTAGGCAATCGTTATTGTGATTGACATGGCCAATAAAATGTTTAGAATTGGCTCCAGGGTGGGATTTCCACGCTGTTAGCAAGCATTTAGCTAAACCTAACTAACTTTACACAAGCGTTGTTACAGTAGCTAAAAGTCCAATGCCAATAAAGGTACTAAATGATTAATAGTTTCAACTTTAAATTGGGTACTGCAAAAACATGAACAAATAATGTGTGTAAAAATGTGTGATTAGTAGAAGTCTACATGCACACCACAAACGAAGACAAAATATGGTTATGATGAGTTAATGAATAATATCTTAACATGAATAGTTTGTGTGAAGTGCTTAAAATGACATTAAAAGTGCAGTAGGCAATTTCTGAGAAACACTGTTGAAAGTGGATCGGACCAATCAGCATCAAAACACACTTGTAGCCAATCAGCAGTAAAGGGCGTATACATTCATTAGGGGGGAGGTGCCTGTGTTGCATAGCATCTTAGTGAATTTGGGGGCGGGGTTATAAAGATAGGGGTGTGATCCTTTTGGGTAGGGGCGTGTTTGTTTATAAAGTGTTACCAAAAAAGTTACACGAATGTCCAACTAAAACGTTCCAGAAAAAAACATTTTAAATGAATTTTCTATCAACATTAATGAAAGAATGTTTGCCAAAGTTCTCTGTTAGCTGGATTGGCAGAGCAACCTGGTATTTACCATTCCCAAAAATATCATCTCCTCTAGACACTCCTTTTTGACCCTCCTCCTGTCTCGATACCCCCGCCAAACCTAGAAGATGGAGCGAAAAAAAAAACACATTATAATAGCAGGGAATATGAAAAACTAAGGCTGAAGACACATACCTGAAATGATGCTATCATAGTCAATTTGAGATCAAGGACATTCATCTGCTCTTGTGTTATCTGGTGAAAACAATCTACTGTCTTCTTTCTTTCACTGTGGACTTTTAGATGAGAGGAATGTACAACCGCAACTGAAATTCTGATCTGACAAAAAGAATTTCCTCACTTTGTCAGTGAGAATAGGATATTTAGAACACATCAAGAACAACATCAAGGCAAACCAATCTCAAGGCTGTGCTTATAGTCCATAAATGCAGGCAAGGGTTTTCAATTATTTCCTATATTACTTTTAATGAATCCTTTTTTTTTAGTTTGAACATCAATCATGCTAAAACAACAATAACCAACTGAAGAGAGAGGATTATGTTTCCAGGGTTTCACATCACAGCTTTGCTGTGAGCTACAGAATGAGAAAGAAGAGAGGATTAGACCTTGTGAAAACAGCCCTGCAGTGTGAGAGCCCAAAATCTCTGTTTATCACCTCTTGTAATCACATTCAATGGCATTCAAACACAGTATAGTGCTTTTTGTATGAGCTATTTGAAAATGAATTACCCATTAGCTACAATGTTAAGACTCTAGGTGTCACGGGTACAAATGCACAGCGAAGGAGAATATCTAAACACAAACTGTCTTTATTAAATCCACAGGAGAATATGGCAAACACAACCACGTTACATAAACAAGACAGGACAAAGAACTGAACAGAACAGGGAGTATATGCCAGACTTAAACGAGGGAACTAATGAGGTAATTAATCAACAACAGGTGAACTGAATAAAACAGGCACAGACATAGAAATTGACAGAATGACAGAATCAAACACTAATATATCTGCAAGCAGCAATTAAGGGGCTGACCAACAATGTCATAATGGACTATGATAGCAACTGAGACAAAGACTGACACTGCATGTCAATTTTGAAGTCAATCAGACCAACAGTACTGTAGTTAGAGCCAATTTCATGTTTTGTTCAATTATAGCGCCGACAAGTGATGTAGTCCCACCACTTTTTGTGTGTGTCCTCAGAGTGCCCCCATACATAAGCATGTCAAATTTGGTGAAAATATCTCATTTCGTTTAGGAGTTATAGTCATTTATATGTATGAACACATAAAAAATTACCCACACTTGACTTTGATTGCATTTTTTTGCTGCTTACTATCAAAATTTTGACATTTGGCCATTAGCTTATATTCAGTGACCTATGTTTTTGATTTTCTTACGGTGGTTTCATCTCGATCAGACTAAAGGTTTCAAAGATATTTGTGAATGTTGTTTAAACGCTAAATCACAACGTTGCACTAACCATAAGGCAAAACCTAGCATGTCTGGTATAGTGGGACTCGGCAAGGATTCAGGAATCCAAGGAGATGACTCCCATGAAAATAAGTCAACTACATCCATAAGCATGTAAATGTTTTTTGGTTTTTTTTCAGGGCATCGTGCCGATGACCTATACCAAGTTTCGTAATGATATGTCCATGCGTTCGTAAAATACAGCATTTTACTACAAAATTCAAAATGGCTGACGCCCAAAATGGCCGATATGGGAAAATTGGATATCATTCGACTTGACATGGTGCCCCAAATCTAACAAGACCACTTTTATGATTTTTGGACAAACCGTTCAGAAGTATCTCAGGACCAGTAGGTGGCGCTGTGCTGAAATGCAGCATGTAATCTAAGGTCATGCTTGTGATGACATGGACCAAGCTCGGTCTGAATACAATAAAGCATTGAGGAGATAGAGCCTTACGTCTATTTTCGCAAGCGCTACGTAAAATTTGTTTGCACGTTTTTCGAAAAAGGTTTGACAAATCAACTTGAATTGCACTTTTTGTCAGCATGGTCTAAAGATGATCTGGTTCAATTTTCTTGAAAATAAGAGCAACAGCCTTGAAAAAGTAGTTTTTGTTAGCAAAATTCAAAATGGCGGGAATATTTTCATGACGGAAAATGACATCATGGGGTGCAATCGAATCGCCATGAGCTCAGGAATCAGAGTAAAATCAGAGGAATCAGCCCTTACAGTTCAAAAGTTATTAGCATAAACATAAGTGGAAATTTGGACAGATGGTGGCGCTAGATAGATTGAGCTAGAGTTTCCAAATTAGCTGTGGTTAATGTTGAGACTGTTCTCTATCATTGTGCCAAATTTCATAAGTTTCCTGCAAACGGTTCTATGGGCTGCCATAGACTCCCAGAGCGGAAGAAGAAGAAGAAGAACGCCAATGGATACAATTAACAGAACATAATAAACAGACCATAATCCTGACAATAAGGACCGTCATCTATGTTTTTCTGTATTTCACTCAGCAATGTCAGTTTCACACCTGCACTGTAAAAAATTTCAGATCTCCAAAATCATATCTGCTATCTCTTTCAGGCTGGGTTCACCATCCGTAGAGAACACTCACTCAAAAAGACGTCAGGATATATGAGCTCAGATTACATGATTAGGATAGCACTGAAAAATAACACCTAAAATCCAGGAATTCTTTCCTTTTCCCATCTCTCAGCACTCCAATGCTAATCTCCCTCCTCCTGCCAAAGGGCCTACAAGCACATTATTCCCACAGATGAGGTGGACATATATCTTTCATGCTTGGTTGGGATCGCATGTCATTCATAGTCCTTTGTGAGCAGACTACATGTCAAATGTGACAACGGATGACTGTGAAAGGAGATGGCCTGACCTCTACATTTGAGTTCATACACAGCTAGGGCAGCAGACATTACCTCCCTTGTGTACGATGCTGGAACATCAACAATCAATTTATATAATGATATATTTACTGATGTAATATTATGATGTATGTATTATATTTGGGGCCATAATATCATTTATTTTATTTCCTCGATAGCCAGTTGGCTTACTCTGATGACATCAAATGAGTAGCTTGTGCACTCATAATTTTACTCGAAACAGTAATCCTATAACAATAACCGCATAATTTATTCATGCTGCAGTGCATGCTGAGACATCATTGCTGAATATGAAATGATTTATTCAGAGTACCATGTGTGACAACATGTGGGCGAATTCTATTGATTAAATATGGGAAAGTAACTCACATTTCTTAGTATTTGTGACTCAAAAGGTCCCATAAACAATACAATATGTACAATGCTGGGTTAAAAACAAGCCAAGTTGGGCAAACATTTAACCCAACTGCTGGGTTTGTCCATTTTCAACCCAACCCAATGGGTTCCAAAACATTCAAACTCGAAACTGGACATAAAGCATAAAATGAATCTATACAACTTGACTGGTATACTCCATATTTTCTGGTTTGTGTTGCCATTTTCAATGTAGTCTGTGCATCCGTGCCTTGATCAATTAAATTAATTTCATAAGGGCTTAAATATAATTTATTCATCATACAAAGTGATCATCTCACTTCAAAAACTTGGAATATACCAGTCAAGGCATGGATTAATTGCACTCGATGTTTATGTCCTTTTTAGAACGTGTAAGTTTTGACTTTCATAATATGGACAAAAACAGTTGAAACATCTTCAAAATATTTTCCCTTGTGTTCAGAATTGTCATATTTGTGTGAACTATTCCTTTAAGTTTGTGCAGTCATTGTACTATAAAAGAAGTAGTAATATTTATAATTTCACTTCATGAAAGTTTTCCTCATCATTGCTTTGTTTTGTCAATTTCAAACCCATCCATGCAATGCTTCAGTGATTTCACTGGAATGCAGACTCACTGTTGAAAATCAAGTGATTTCCTGATACCTTCTGAATGCAGGTGGCTGCCCGGTCAGGGTCCAGCATGCTAGAGCTTGAACCCTGAAGTCTTCTTTGTTCCTCCTGCCGAATCGTCTTCATGAAGTGAGCTCTCAGTCTTCCCTGCCGAGCTCGCTCACTGACCTGCAGCAGCCACACAGCCCGCTCCATAGACATGGACTGAACTAGCACCTGTTGAATGAAAAGCCAGAACTTCTTGCATCGCATGTTTTTGTATTGAGAGTATATGTATTTCACTAATGTGTTTTACATTAAGATACACTCACAGTTTTTTGTTCCTGATGTCCTCCTTTAGCCAAAATATGGGCCAACATCTTCTCCCTCTCTTTCAATGCCCTTATCTTCTCCCTCACAAAATAGCGTGGAATAGGCACCTCGAGATCCTCCTAAAAACAAAATTCAAACTATTTTCAGCACTGAATAGAGCAGGTCATATGTAAAAGTGGTGGTGCACTAGTGACCCCAATTAGCATCCACTAAATTCAGAGAAAAACAAGAGGCTTAGCCTGCTAAAATCCACTTTGACATTGAGCACTTAAATCTTCCCCAAGCCCAAATCTTCAAAATCCCCCCTAGGCTCACTCTTCTGAATGTACAGCTACAACAGACCAAAACATTCCCAGCATTCTGTACATGTAACAGTGTATTGTTATATCTCACTCACAGGTGTCATTTTGAAGTCCTGCAATATGTCATCAAAGTAGTGAAACTCTGAGTACTCCAGCTCCACCATCTCATTCTTCAGCTCTACAAGTCGTCCCATCACTCCCTCAAGAACCTGGTGCACAACCCGTCTCTTCTGGGGGTGAACCAGCTGATCATAAACCTCCTCCAGGGCACGGAATATCTTCAGGTAGCGCAGGTAGAAAGTTGCCAATGTCTGAAAGACCTGCAGGCGGTCCTTTTGAGGATGGAGTTGCATTGTGGGATATTCATCCTCCAAAAGGTACTCCAAAGCTCCCTGAGCAGCATCCCACATTCGGCCATATGAACTGGGTAAAGGAAAGGAGTTACATTTAGGTAATAATAATAGTTAAATAGGTTATAATAATAGATAATAGTCTTGTAAATCTTAGATTTTAATATATTTCCTTTTTATTGACAGTTCTGTCATGATTGTTTGGCATGGTAATTAGTATGGCAATAGCCGCGTTTACATGGACCCTAATTATCTGATTGTAATTGGACTACTATCACATGTAACCACATCAATCGGAATAAATTGGCCAAATCTGATTAAAATTTCATTCAGATTGTAAGGGGTGGCTTAAACCTTTTCTATTCCGATCGAGAGAACATGTAAACACTTAATCGGATTGAAAACCGAAACTGGAAAGTACTGCACAAGTGCAATGACGTAGAAATGGCGTAATGACGTATGACACGTGGAACGAGCAGTTGTTGTTGAATGAAGTGTCATAAATGACTGTTGTGTCAATCTCGAATTTTCCTTCCACTCATCATTTGAGAATTGGAGCAGGACAACGTCCCACTAGTCCTCATTTCGGACTTCCATCCAGGGTTGCCAGATCTGTGCAACAAAAGTAACCCAATGGCCAATCAAAAGTAGCCCAAAAATAGCCATGTTCTCCATCGGGCGGCTGAATTTTCCACTGAATTTGTATGTCTGGGGGGTGTTTTGTGGGTGTTGGAGCGCCGAAATTGTACATACGGGGGTGTAAATCAACCCGTAGAAAACATTTTCACTCGTGTCAACAACTTAAAAGTAGCCCAATTCCGTGGGAAAACCGCGTACTTGGGCAACACTGCTTTCATGACAGGAATGGGCGTTTTTACTGCTTGATAAATATAATCAGCACGACACAACGGTTTATGTGCTTGTCGTCTCCTAATTAGAACTCGAAATAGATAAATATCAAGTCTGCCCTTTAAAACAAAGAAGGGAAGCAATTTAGTAGAATAGTATGTGCAAACAGCGGGAAACTATGTATATTTGTGCAGTGTGCGCATGTCAAAAAATCTATTCTGATCTGAAGCTTGTTATATATAAATGCGCACATCAACCCGATCAGTTTATCTAGTGTTCGTGTAAACACTATGTTCGGATTCATCATGAATTCATTCCCATTGAAACAAAAGGTGTCCATGTAAATGTAGCCAATGTTGATATATTTGGTCTTGGCAGAACAGATCGACTACGCTACGGGACTTACTACTGCTAATACATACACAACATGCTGCTGCTGTACAATGTAGTGTCACGAATTACCTGTAACAGATTTACAGTATACAGGTGGAGCTGGGGAAGGTGAAGGGTTTCTGAAAGCGCGCTGCACTGCTAAGGCAAACGAGGCTACACCGGCTAACCAAATATTTGAAAGTTGATCAGCGAGCTCTTTGGCTACTGATACAGCAGAAACCAATCAGCTGTGCCCTATAGTGATGTGATTGCAAGCAGACTGATCAGCCTGCGCCATCTAGAGTTTCATGACAGAACTTTGTATTGCATTTAAAGGTATGCAGATACAATTATATGTTCTTGTGTACTTATTATTAATTAATGGTGCACAGCTTTGTATTTATGCATTGAAAATAAAATTATTTTTTTTCATTTTACTGAAAACGAGTTCATTTTATTATATTATTTGTTTTTCTATATTTTATCATTTCCATGGCCTTCCATGACAACCTGTCTTTGAAATGCAATCAACAGAGACGTAAATCTGCGATAGTACTTGTTAACAGGCCTAATTGCACCTGTTGAGAGCACCTGCCCTCTAGGAAAGTTTTCCCGACCCTCAGTTTTTAGACCCTCGGGCCAAAATTAGCACCACCAATGTCTGACTGTGCAAACTGAATGTGGGCAAACCACAGAATTCACACTGAAGTCAGCATATTAAGCCACATAATGGAAGAAATCCCCTGACAAACATTATTTCTCCATTCTTCGTTTTCTAAAGTCGAATACACATGAATTCCACAGATGTCCTCTGACCTCTTTGACTCCCTTGCGTGTGGGTGCTCCTTTTGTGATTGTTGAAAGAGTTCATGGCGAGGGTGAAACCACCTTCTTTTCTTATTCTGATGGGCCCATACAGTATTGTTCCCCTCAGGGCATTAGCACCGCCAAGAGCTACTCAAATTGTAGGGATGGCAAAATCAAAGGAGGGGACGGGATGGTTAGAGTGGGAGGGGGGTAGGGGAGGAGCTGTGGGAGGAGGTTAGAAGGAAGGTTGTAAAAGAACATTTACAATAAAATAGAGAGCCGCCTTTTAGAGATATCTTAAATATGGCAGACAACAAAGGCAGAAGTACTGCAATTCATTCAAAATCTGCACGAATGTCAACCTGAAAGTAGCACTTGCTTAATGAGGAAAATTCCTTGATGTAAATTTCAACTTGTGTGAAGTCTGCTTCAGAAAACTAATTGTGTAGGGTGACTAAAAAAGCGTGCCTCCACCTACACCAAAGCTGATCTGAATGGGGGCAAAAATACTGGTTTTGCTCTATGTTGTCATAGGAACTGCAATACAATGTGGACTTTCTCCTAGTAGGCGTTTTTTCTCAAACTTGCACTTTCTTTTGCACCTTCCTTTTTTTTCCTCAGAAGTCTTGCATAGCCTATTCTCTTATAATATAAGCAGGACATTCTGCACTTTACAGGCTTGTAGCTGTTCACTGCGTAGGCTACATAACACATATTCCAGTTTTCTCACATAGATAGACATTTCACGGTTTTCGTTAATTATAAACACTGGTGGTTTTTGGCATCACATCGACATTCTCGTTTCGCAGTACAGCGCACAAGGTAAGAGGGCAGTTGTACTCACCTCTGCGACATCCTTAATGATTCCACGCGCTACAGAGTTTAGTTTAGAAAGTGCTGTAGCCTATTTGAATATCAGAGCTTTCGAAACTAAAATGGTTAAACGAAGCGAAGTAAAGTATCCAAGTTTCACTAGTTAGCCATTTTTAGCTAGAGTTGGACAAGTCTCGCGCCAGACAGGCTGCGGTTTGCTCTGCGCTTCTGACAGCCGCCATGGCAACGAGATCAAAGCCTCTTCACTGCTTCTGGGACAGGGGGAATCTATGCATCCAATTAAAATCGGAATACAATACGCTATCAACTTAACTATAACACATAATGCGATTCTAACACTCTAGTCGGTCATTCTCATCTTATCCGATAAGCCGCGAGCATATCAAGTCTCTGTTACTAACAAGCTCTTGTTTGGCATCCCGCTGTGCAACACAACACAACGCCACGCCACGCTTGCGTTGCTGAGCTCATTCAATGTATGAATGCCATTCGGCCATTTGTTAACAAAGCAATTTGGTTGAGTCTTACATGTTTTGAAATATTTGGAAGTGAGCTATATTCCGTTGCTTGTATGTCTGGTCTATGACATATTGTTTGAATTCATGAATATAGTCAAAAGGACCATGTGGGCAGGTGGGTATGTGGAAGTGCAGTGTGAAATTTATTTTTCAATGGATGCATCATTTATCCTTGTCTCCTACCTCCTTGGTGGTCCTACCATGAATAGGCTAATAGTTTTTAAAAGAGTGTTAAATACCAGCTAACAAAAATAGCTAGAATGTTCCCCATTAAAGGGATAGTTCTTCTGCTGAACACGAAAGAAGACATTTTGAAGAATGTTGGTAACCAGACAGTTGATGGAACCCATTGATCAATGGGGTCCCTCAAATGTTTGGTTACCCATTAATGATGACAGAATTTTCATTTTTGGGTGAACTATCCCTTTAAGTTATGAAAACTTTATTTCTAAATGTTCCCTCCATGTTCAAAATGTCTCATTTTTTTCTTGGTTATTGCAAACATTAGAGGGAATGTTCAATTGTATCATTTAGCAAACATTTTTGAATACTTTGAACGTTCTGAAACAAGTAGTTAGTAAGGTTTAAAGGGATAGTTCACCCAAAAAAGAAAATTATCCCATGATTTACTCACCCTCAAGCCTTCCCGAGGTGTATATGACTATCTTCTTTCAGACGAACACAATTGGAAATATATATAAAAATATCCTTAGTCCTCCAAGGTTTATAATGGTTGTGAATCGGGGCTTGTGATTAGAAGCCAAAAATAATGTATCCATTCATAAAAAAGTAATCCATACGAATCCAGGGGGTTAATAAAGGCATTCTGAAGCGAAGGGGTGGGTTTTCGTAAGAAAAATATTTATATTTAAAACTTTATAAATTCAAATAACTAGCAGAATGCGCAGAATGCGCAAGTCGACTTGTGACGGAAGAGTCCTTTGACGAACGCGGAGGCGCAGAGGATGGAGCAAAACAAATCGCCAGTCTAAAACGATAATTTTTAAAGAGAAATGTCAGAGGATTTCGATATTTGAGAAGAGGAGCTTGAGTTTGTTGCACAGCCATAGAGGCGTCTAAGCTTACAATACTACTACATTCCACGTCATACATCGCGTCAGAGGATTACTCATTTGGCGCTAGTCGACTTGCGCATTTTGCGTATGGTCGTTCACAACCATTATAAACTATGGAGGACTAAGGATATTTTAAAATATATCTCCAGTTGTGTTCGTCTGAAAGAAGATAGTCATATGCACCTAGGATGGCTTGAGGCTGAGTAAATCATTTTTGGGTGAACTATACCTTTAAATATGTTAGACGAATGTCCAACTAAACGTTCCGTTAACGATGTATAAATAAAGTTTTGAGAACATTATTAAAGACCAGATCATTTCTAGTTCTATTAATGTTACTGGAAGAATATTTGTTCCAACCCGATCTCACGGCAATTCATACGTGTTTTAGAAGGTGGCTAATTTGTACGAATGTGTACGTTTTTTGCTAAATCGTACATATTTTACGAGTTGCCAAATTCGTATGAATTCATACCCCTAACCCCGCCCCCTAAACCTACCCGTCACTGGGGTTTAGACAAATTAGCCACCTCGTAAAATAGTTACGAATTGGTCGTGAGATAGCGTTGTTTGTTCATAGCTTTGAGAGAACCATGTTAGTTCTGAGAATGTTCCCTGTTAGGGATGATCCCTTACAGGCTTCACTCTATGATGGGAAGTGAACATCTACTTACTGTTGATAGCAGTTTTTTAAAAAAAAAATTTTTATAGACACCCCATTAGCATTTTTAATCCAAAAACCAGTGTTATTTTGTGAAAACCTTCCCATTCCAGACACGAAAAAATAGACTCCAGTGAAAACTTAATAAGACGGAAAGACCATTTTAACAATCTTTAATTTGGAACATGTCTCAGTTTACCAGACTACGCCCCTAACTAAAACCAAATGTCTTTTAACTGCTGGACTTCTATGTATACTTCTCACAAAAAGACCTGATGGTTTCCACCCATGGCCAGACTCTTCAAACAGAGACCATTGACCAGTCAATTGTTGTTGAGTCTGGTGTGAACTGTTATGCTTGCACGTATATGGACGTTAAATGTGTATTTCCCCATTTCAGGTTTGGCTCCACAAATGATGTGTATTGTTCAGGCAGGTGTTCCATCTAATTCCATATGTTAAGCACATTGATCCATCCTAGTGCAAATTATTCACACATTAAAAAAAAATAATGCTGGCAAAGATCCATATTTGTGGTTACAGTTGCATTCATCTGGCTTATCTCTTTTCCATCAGTACCCTCACATTGCCAAATTATGTTTTGCCTTTGGATCAATGCACTATTAGTGTTTACGCTTCTACAATCAAATGCATCACTACCTCTGAACAATTTATCTAATCAAGACTCCATTGATATTGTTAAGTATGTTTCATTTCAGTTTCCACTTTTCCAAGCCACATACAATAGCCACTGGCCGTTAGCCAGAAAATATAAAGCTAAACAGAGGCCAGCTGAAGATTCAGAACAGGTGAGCTTCCACGTGCCTAAATTTAGCAAACTGCTTGGAAGTCATTGAGGGATTGCCAAGAGGATGCAAAAAGAATAAAACAGTCATGGGACAGGAAAAGCAACAAAACAACATTCACCTGCTACTACTTACAGCATTTGATAAGACTTTACAGATGAAGCATAAACTAAAAAGAGCATTATAAACATTTTATATGACTAATAGGGTACTATAGTCATATTACTGGTAATATGATATAATCATTTTATTATATAATTAGTTATAGCTAATGCTTAACATGTCAGTTGGTACACTCAAATATGAATATATAGCCTACATTTCTATATTATGGAACGATATGATAGGAAATACATGTTAGCGATATGAAATATTTATTGTTACAGCATTAAGTGTTACCTAATCGAATAATGCATAGAATGTTTTACTGATATAAACATCTTGAGAATATTACACGAAGTCCTCAATGAAACTTTCGCATGGATAATCTTCTTTGATTTCTCTAAACAACTCTCGTGCGAAAACAAAACACAAAAGCTTATTTTTATATTCTTTTTTGTGTATATCGTTGTTTAAAAAGGGGGTGGAAATCCGATGTGTCGCACGTCCGCCATTCACATTGTTGCTGGACAGAAACTTGAGTGATTCAGTTTTCCGATCGGCCTCAGGAGGCGTTACTCGCAGCACTATATCAGCAAGTGCAGTCGGAGCGCAGAGGGACAATCACGCCATCCTCTCGTACGGATAACTACAGACTTTGACGTTTTCTCCAGGCATCGGGATCTCGTTACCAGAGGCTGCGTTTAAAAGTCTAGGAGCACCAAAAACACACCACAAGGATTGTAAGTTCATTTTTACGTCTTGTTTGTGCGTGAATCTGCTTGTGTGAGAGATTTTAGTTTTTAAATGCACTCGTATCGGACCAACTAGTGATATAAACTGTTAGAAGATATCAGTTTTAAATGCGATCTTAAAACGCAACTTGCTCTAATTCTACACTTTGAAAGTACTTAAAAAGCTCTCTTAACAAATTTACTGAGCCAGAAACTCTCAGTTGGTGGTGTGGATTAGCAGTTTCCAATCCCGCGGATTTGTCCCTTTAATAGGCTACCAAAGTGATGTCGGATTATATTTAATAGCTATAACATACAAATGAATTTTGTTTTAGAATAAATAACTTTAAATGCACATTTTAAGAGAAGAATATGCATTCTTGTGTCTACAGGATCAGGTAGAGGAACTCTTTTTTGTTTGTTTTCTGGAGGATCAGTTCTTGTGAATCCATATCCATTCATGTAAATAATAAGGTAGTTTGTTGACTGAGGTTTGAGATTTTTTTTTTTTCACTATTCAAAAGTGGTTTTTAAATGATGAGCTTCTTCTGTAAATGTTGACTAAGGCTTCTTGCATTATTTTTCATTTTTCTATCTAGTTTCTATCTATTTATGTAAATGTCCTTGGTATCTAGTTTCCTTCCTAGTTTCAAGATCAGCATGATTTGTTTTACTCCTTGTATTGTTGTTACATCTCACATCCCTCTCACATTCAGTTACAGTGAAGATTTCATGCTTTAACCATGACTGATAATTCCCTTATTTCATGCTTGGAGTGAAACAATACTGAGTTTCAATGGAACTTAGACACTTGAAGTGAGAGAGACAGGGAGAGAGGGAGTCGCTGTGTCCACACAGCTAAGTCTTTGTGCGGGCAAGTGTGCTTGACGCCTGGGGCTGTGAGATCAGGTGAGGGGCCGCTGTGTTTGAGCAGTGTAAACGCAACAGTTTTACAACAAGGCTGAGGGGCGCGATGGCGGAGCTTGGGGCCGTCTGTAATGGACCGTCACATTTTATGGCACCTGATTTTTTCAATTGCACCTGGTCAGTCAGGTCAGAGGTTTGTGCTGCCCTCTCTGTCTCCCTAATCTAATGATGTCAGAGTGGAAAGCTGTAAAATAAGTCTTTGTTTTCTTGCGGTACATCACAGGATGCATTAAGAGCAGCTGTGTCTCTTCTCATATTTCTTTTAATGATATTAAGGTCAGGTGCTAACCGTGTTCCAGGGTCAAAACAGTGGGTTGATTTGGAATGAAAATAAACAGGCCTAAACAAATTCTATTACTTGATGGTTCTTTAGCAAAACACAACAAGTTTGTAGTTGTATCTTTTAGTTTTTTTTTTTTTTTTTACACCAGGCCAATTGTAAACAGATATTTTGTTTAATATTCTCCATGTTTACTTAAAAATTGTGAAAGAGCAAAAATGTGTTTATCATTTCTGCTTCACTGCACAAAGTTTTAAAAAAAAGTGTGTCAGTGTTTTTATTATTATGCAAACCCTGGGGGCTGAAGATCAAAACTGTGTGATTAGAGATGTGTGTACATCTGTGTTTGAGAATGTGCAAATGAAAACTCTGACACAGCGCCAGTGTGGCGGTTCTCTGTTCTCCTCAGCTTTTGTCAGTTCAAAGCCTGGCATCCAGTCCTCAAGCTGAGCATATCATTTTGAGAAAAGAACCTTTCACCCCTCTGTGTCGCAGAGGGAGCAGCAGCCGCCCATCCTCCCCTCTGTCTATGACTTATCTCACTTCTAATGGGCATTAGTCTCTCTCTGATGTCTCCTGAAGCATTACACTCTGCTCTCTATCATTGTACTCACTCATAGTTGGGCTGAACTTTTTGCATAGCCAAAATGCGTCCCATTCGCCATGGATATCTGCTTAGCTTTTCACTAGGTCACTTCATGACAACTGAGGTCTGCCAATAAGCTTTTTTTTTTGCTCAACCATCTGAGTATTGCTGCCAGGCATTTAGTCCTTATGTTCAGCAAAGTAGTACAGCTTTTGAGCACTGAATCACTGTTGCTTTTTTGTTAATCTAGTCTGATAATATTACAGACTGATAAGAAAATTTGGTCGATATATTAAAGCCGATAAATAATGGATTATTTCCTTCAGCTGAGATGCTTCAGATGCGCACTGTTTGTCATGATGGTTATGAATTGCTTGAAATATGATTGAAATCACTTAAAAAAGGAAAATACAGTCTGTCATATAGGATACATAATATTATAATGAGAACACTATAATTGTGTGATTGTGTGATGGCTTTTAATGGTGAGACTTCTGTTTTTGTAATCAGGCTCGCAAAAATTATATAAAAATTTGGATTTAGATTTATCTGCCTATGTATCGGTTATCGGCTTTCAAATATAAAGAATTATCGGTTATCGGTATTGGCCAAAATTTGCTCTCAAAAATTATATAAAAATTTGGATTTAGATTTATCTGCCTATATATCGGTTATCGGCTTTCAAATATAAAGAATTATCGGTTATCGGTATTGGCCAAAATTTTCATATAGGTGCATCCCTAGTATATTTAAAAAAGATTTTGAAAATAATGATTAAGGTGTGTACAATCACATGTATTTAAGGTGAAATAAAAATATGTTATCACTAGCACATGACATTTTTAGAGTTTTCATGAATACAAGGAGTACATTTCTAAGAATTTGGAAGATATTTTCCTTTTATTTTTTTGTGGACACTCTTATTTGACCCATTGACCCTTTCCTTCTTTGATTTTGTGACAGTTTAAATTTATTCTTAAATTAAACCCAGCCCAGTAGCCCTGGGAAGTAAACCCATGCACTGAAAAATCCTCTTAAACAGTAACAAGGTCCTGCCCTCTGAGAAAGGATCCTGGTGTGTTCGAGATGTTTCAGATTATGTGTGTTTTATAAATAAACTTTTCTTTGTTATACATTTTTCTGTCCCTCTGAGTTTAATTGCTCCCTGTTTATGTTTCTTTCCTGTCTACGTGTCATAACAGCGTCTCTCTTTTTGTTTCAGGTCACTGCCGTTGTGTTTTAAAAGCGGCAATAACAAAAACGTGGCAAGATGAGTGTGAACGTGAATGACTTCAATGACATTTTGGATGCACTGGGTGATCTGAACTTCTCGAATCTTGACGATAATGTCTCCCATGTGGAAGTGTGTCACAGCGCCTTTAGCCAGAGGGCGTTGCTCTATGCCCTCTCTGTGCTCTACATCTTCCTCTTCATCATCGGCCTCGCCGCCAATGCTCTGGTGGTGTGGGTGAACTTGCGAGCTGAGGGGAAACGTTACGAGACTCACCTGTATATCCTCAACCTAGCCATCGCTGACCTCTGCGTAGTGGCCACTCTTCCGGTCTACATTAGTTCTCTGCTTCAACTCGGCCACTGGCCGTTTGGTGATGCCATGTGCAAAATTACACACCTGATCTTCAGTGTCAACCTCTTCAGCAGTATCTTCTTCCTTACGTGCATGAGTGTGGACCGCTACCTGTCCGTGAAACTTTTTGGAGACGGTCCCAGTCAGAGGAAGAGAAGGACCAGGCAGCTAATCTGCGTGGGCGTTTGGCTGCTGGCACTCTTTGCCGCCCTCCCTGAAACATACTTCCTTCAGGCTGAGAAGTCCAGCCATTCAGACAGCATCGTATGTAAGTCTGTGTACCCCGCGGACAGCACTAAGGAGTGGACAGTTGGCATCCAGTTGAGTTTCTTCATGCTCGGCTTTGCCATTCCCTTCCCTATCATTGCCGTGTTCTACATTCTTCTGGCCGGTACCATCCAACCCTCAGCTGACCAGGAGCGTCGCGTCAGCCGTCGCCTCATCTTCACCTACATTGTGGTCTTTCTAGTGTGTTGGCTGCCCTACCATGGAGCTCTACTGCTTGACACGCTAGCCTTTCTCAACGTGCTCCCCTTCAACTGCACTCTGGAGAACGCTCTCTATGCAGCGCTGCATCTCACTCAGTGGTTCTCCCTCCTTCACTGCTGCGTGAACCCCATAATCTACAACTTCATCAACAAGAACTACCGCTACGACCTCATGAAGGCCTTCATCTTCAAGTACTCTACCAAAACTGGTCTCGCTAGGCTTATCGATGCCTCACATGTGTCTGAGACAGAATACTCTGCTGTGGAGAACCAGGGACCGTTATGAACATGTTACGATGGTGTTGACCATCAACAGAGGGAACAGTCATGTAAATCTCTCTGGACGTTTTGCTCTTGAGGCATGGCCAAATTTGATGTTTTGTAAAATAGTGGAACAGCTTTGTACATGTACAGTTTGCTTACACTCTAAAAAATGCTGGGTAAAAACAACCCAAGTTGGGTTGAAAATGGTTTGTTTTAACTCAGCGGTTGGGTTAAATGTTTGTCCAACATGCTGGGCAGTTTTATTTAACTCAACTGTTGTTTAAAAATTACTATATGGCTGGCTTAAAATTAACCCAAAATACAACCCATTTCCAACATATTTTGGGTTCATTTTAAGCAAGCAGTACAGTAATTTTTAAACAATAGTTGAGTTAAATAAAACTACCCAGTAGGTTGGGCAAACATTTAACCCAACCATTTGCTGGGTTTGTCCATTTTCAACCCAACTTGTAGGCCCAGATCCGGCCCACATCTGGTCCGCGTGTAATCCACATGTACCGGATGTGGGCCAGATCTGGGCCACACTATGTTGCTGTCTGGGTTTAAAGTGTATCTTTATAAACAGATGAATGTTTATGCTTTTTGTACATTATTATGACAGTTATAGATGTATTGAGAAAGCACTTGTATTGATTTGATTTGTAAGTTTTTAGATAAGTTGTACATTTCAAGAACAATGCTTGCTGCATTTGTAAATGTTTTGTAAATAAAATTATATTTATATACTCATTGTGTATGTTCAGTGTTTAGAAATATTGCCTGACATAAAAATGTGCCATTGAAATAAAATTTGTATCAATCTTTTGCAATTCTCTTGAAGATGTTTGTTTTGTATTATTACAAATTATCCCATAAGCACTCACTTTTAAGCATTAGCTTAATTATTATAATTATGTTGTCTTATATCGTTTGAGAATATGCATTATTATATGCAAGATGATCATTAACATTTTACAATAGGATTTATTTACATTATTACATATACTTTAGATATCATGAACTAACAATTAACTTTTTTTTAACAGCATTTGTTCATTTAGTTTAATGTTAACTTGATGTTTGTTTATTATACATTACCTAATGTTAATATGTTACAAATGCATTAGTAATACATTTATTACTAATATTTAACATTTAGTTTAAATTAACATTATGAACAAACATCAAATTAACATAACTAACTAATATTAGGAACATGGATTATTTCGTAATACATAATGCATTGATTAATTTTAATGAATTAAACCTTACTAGAAAGTCTTATCAAATCATATTTTGTGTAGTTGCATTCATTTCTAAAGTAAACCATTATGCATTTATCATTTTTATTTCATTTAGACCTACATTCAGACCTACACATGATCAAAGTAAAGATGTTGAGTATTTACAACTCATTTTCTGTGGAAAACTGACCATATGGCTTATATTGCCATGATGAACAGACGTTACTCATTGAGCCTGTGGGCATGGTTCATATGGGTACGGTTGTGTATATGTGTTCATATGTGTGTGTACTTAAATATCCGGTGGGGTCCGGCTCATTCTGTATCTTCAGTGAGTTCAGCTCTGAGAGAAGGGAAGTTTGTTTAATCCATACCAACTGTTCCAGGAGCCTCGTTTTCTCTGCTTCTCCTTTGTAGTTCTGAAGAAGTTCCAGGTGTTTGTTTCAAATTGTGACTGGGTTTCTAGACAGTGCTAATTAGAGAAGGCATTATTACTGTTCTCTTGGAAACTCGTCAGAAAATAACAAGTCTTATTCTCTCCTGTAAAACAAATGATATGATTTTCACAAACACTTTAATGTTCTAGAAGAAGAGTAATTCGACTTGGGAATCCCCTGCATCAAAAGAAATAGAGAATCATAACCTGACCTGTCTGCTGTGCACTCAAGGCTCTGATTCAAGCAGCACTGCTTATTAAATGTCATGAAAAGACAGAAGGTTCTTGGTGCAAACACATTTTTCTGGTCCAGACTTTTTCCAGAATCCCACATACCTCACTTGGAGGATTATATAAACTGTTAGCACATAATTATCTAATAGAATTCCAGTAAGTTTTCTTTCACATCCTGCTGAGAGACAGCTGTATTTAAACCCAATCGAGATGTCAACATCTGTAATGATGGGTCACGAGACTGAAGATGAAGGTACTGGTGTGTGACGCTCCACAATAAAATTAACAATCTTTCATGGCGTCTTCATTTTCACTGGACTTTGAGGAAATAGATATTTACTTTAAGGACAAGCAGTTTTTGTCCTGTTGCTTTGGCTGTCCTACAAAGACATTGTAATGGCACAATAAATTATTATGACAATCCCATAATACTACAGTATGAAATATTTTTAATATTATTTTAATGTCAAACTACACCTTCAGGCTATCCGGACTATATACCCTAAAAAATGCTGGGTTAAAAACAACTCAAGTTGGGTTGAAAATAGACAAACCCAGCGGTTGGGTTAAATGTTTGACCAACATGCTGGGCAGTTTTATTTAACCCAACTATTATTTAAAAATGACTATATCGCTGGCTTAAAATGAACCCAAAATAGGTTGGAAATTAAAATCAGACACATAATTACTGGAGGCAACAATAATAATCAAAAGGTGAACATTTATTAATACATGTTTATTGTTTATATATTATTCATTGAAGGGTTAGTTCACCCAAAAATGAAAATTCTGTCATTAATTACTCGCCCTCATGTCGTTCCACACCTGTAAGACCTTTATTCATCTTCAGAACACAAATTAAGATATTTTTGATGAAATCCGATGGCTCAGTGAGGCCTGCACTGTCAGCAAGATAATTAACACTTTAGATGCCCAGAAAGATACTAAAGACATATTTAAATCAGTTCATGTGACTACAGTGGTTCAACCTTAATGTTATGAAGCGACGAGAATACTTTTTGTGTGCCAAAAAAACTAAATAACGACTTTATTCAACAATATCTAGTGATGGGCGATTTCAAAACACTGCTTCATGAAGCTTCGAAGCTTTACGAAGCTTTTGTTTCGAATCAGTGGTTCAGAGCGTGTATCAAACTGCCAAAGTCACACCCCCTAGTGGTGAACTATTGAAATTTCGAAACACGTATGAGATAATGAAATCACGTGACTTTGGACTTTGTCTTACGGATTTGGAACAACATGAGGGTGAGTAATTAATGACAGAATTTTCATTTTTGGGTGAACTAACCATTTAAGCTTATTAATAAATGTTAAACGTTGGGTTCATTTTAAACAAGAAATACAGTAAATTTTAAACAATAGTTGAGTTAAATAGAACTACTCAGCAGGTTAGGCAAACATTTAACCCAACCACTGGGTTAAAACAACCCAATCGCTGGGTTTGTCCAATTTAAACCCAACTTGGGTTGTTTAAGGATTCTGTTCTCAGATTTTGTACAGTCAGACTCAGCTGTTTCTGCCGAGCGATACAGGAGAACAGCTCTCCGGAGGTCAGACTAATAGCGAATGTGTATGTTTTTGTGTCAATACTGTGATTTATCACATGGGATATTCCCTGAGCTTCCCTGAAAGGGTGGCAATGGTAACTCTGTGCCAAAGAGAATGGCACAAGTGAGACAGAGAGAGAGAGTGATACAGAGAGCCCTGAGAATCAGACAATAGAGTCGCTTTCGGTGGATCAGTTTACAGGTAGAAAGAAAGTGAAGACTGAAAGGTCATTAGCACTCTAAGGTCATTAATAAACCCTGCTGGGAACCACCCTGTGAGAGAAGCTAATGGGCCATTGAACCACTACACTGTGTTTGGCCTGTAACGCTGCACTAACTCTCGCTTCAATCCTATTGTTTGGTAATGAGACCACAAGTTCAATTTCACATGGTTTGTGTGCGGGCCGAGTTCTCGCTGATTGGGCCGAGACCTGAGAGACGAGGGAGATGGAGAGGACAGATTAATCTGGAAGGATGCGGGCAAAAACGGATATGGAGGTCCACAGAATTGTCCTTGCTGAAAAGAGAAGGGTTGTCTTGGCAGAAGAACAATGAAGGGAAGAGATATATTACAGTCAATTATTTTTCTGTGGGCATCAGATACACTTACAGCAACATACAAAAAAGGAGATGACACACAAGTTCCTTTTCTTAGTTATTTGTACAAAATTTGCATGCAACCACAGTATCAGTTACTATGTAGTTTAACTCTGTTTTGGCATTTTAAATGAGGAACAAGGAAGAATGAACTTCGGAGAATGAGTAAAAAAAGAAATGGAATAAAGTGAAATGGAATAAGAGACACGAACAAAGAGCGAGACACTATTCCCCCCTAGGGTTTTTAAGCAGTGGATGTGGAAACAAATGAGAGTCATTTCTCTTCCCCAACAGTTTTAACCTTTGATACAATAATAACTCTCCGCTACACTGATGGATTTCACCATCTTGGTTTCATCTTGAAAATGAACATTACAGTAAAGGTGCGGTCACATTTACCATTGCTCAGCAAAGCAAAATACAGTCAATTCCAATAGGAATCTGTGCGATCTGGAGTTTTGAATGAAGGCGAAAAAGTTCCCCGTGCAGATTTTCCTCATTTTCAAGATGGTCACATGAATTCATCACGCTGACCGACAGAGAACTGCTTTGTTTGAAAGTGACTACGGTGTTTCATACGTCACTATGCTATTGACAATAGACAATGAACCTTTTTTTCCCCTGTGAAATTTCAATGAAATTTGAGACCACACCTTAAAGGAGACCTATTTTTATTTTTGGAGGGATCTACTAGAGTACAAGTTGGGTTGAAAATGGACAAACCCAGCGGTTGGGTTAAATATTTGCCCAACCTGGTGGGTGATTTTATTTAACTCAACTATTGTTTAAAAATGACTATATGGCTGGCTTAAAATGAACCCAAAATATGTTGGAAATTAAAAACCAGACACATAATTACTAGAGGCAACAATAATAAGCAATTTAATAAATGTTTACTTTTTAATTTTTATTCATTAAACTTATTAATAAATGTTCATTTATTAAACATTAATAAATGTTAATTTCCAACATACTTTGGGTTCATTTTAAGCAAGCAGTACAGTCATTTTTAAACAATAGCTGAGTTAAATAAAACTACCCAGCAGGTTGAGCAAACATTTAACCCAACCGCTGGGTTAAAACAACCCAATTGCTGGGTTTGTCCATTTTCAACCCAACTTGGACTGTTTTTAACCCAATTTCTCTGATTGGTTGGCTGGATCAGTGAGTGATTGGTCAACTGCTTCAAGCGTGTTTCAGAAATATCACACTCCTTACCATAACTGAGAGTTTTAACACACAACTAACACAACTCAACCAGGCCTCGTCACCTTTATTATGCATATGCCTTGGGTGGGCATTATTTAAATGAGGAACATTGTGACATTTAACTTCCCAGAAGAAAACTCAAAACTACAATTGTAAAGAAACAGTGCGCACTGATATAGAAAATAACTCTTATAAATAACTTTGCAGACCCTTTTTCATGCTCAAACAGGAACATAAAAAGCATAATAGGACCCCTTTCAGAAATGTAGAAAACTCCTGACTTCTGGATGTTGACATTAGAATTCCTCATACTTTGAACGATATGCACCAACACGCTTGGCCATGATTTTGACATACTGTCTAATATGCATGGATGATCTCATTTTTGGAAACAGAATAAAAATTTGTCCAAGCAGCTGAACAGCAAAATAGAGCATGATCAGACATTCATTTATGTCACAGTTCTGCACTTAACCATTTCCTGTGAATTACTCAGCATTCACAATGCCAGTGAACATAAGCAGCAGGCTTTGAGCTGCTCTGAGTATGTGCTTAGATGTTTAAAAGGAAAGCGAGGGGCCGCTCATGTCGCTGACAGACGTGTGGGCGGAGCCTGAGTTTGAGTGAAGGGCAGGGGCACTGCTGTTTTTGTGTGGAGAAAAAGAGTTCACAGGGGACCCGTAGCCTGTGGCTTGAGCCTTTGGCTGAAAAAAAAAAAACATGGCTGAATTTCAGCATGAGGAAAAGGACTTGCTCTGGCCTCCAAGACACGGTGCATTTGTGTTCTGAAAGCTCAGAGCTTTTTCTGTCTCCCTGCATGGTTTAAACGCAGCCATGGATTTCATTGATATTGAAATGATGTTATAATGTGTGGTACAATGTACAGCGAATCCACCGTCGCACACCCAGATAGCCACTCACAGACACATATAGGATATGGACAATTAAAAACATAAATGTGTGAATTTGAGGGGAACTGAGTTCATTTTTCCAGCTGGTTACAAATAAACATTTATTGAATTGCTTATTAATAAATGTTCACCTTTTGATTATTTATGTTGCCTCTAGTAATTATGTGTCTGATTATTAATTTCCAATTACCTATTTATTTATTTTAAGCCAGCCATATAGTCATTTTTAAACAATTTGCCGCTGGATTTGTCCATTTTCAACCCAACTTGGGTTGTGTTTAATCCAGCATTTTTAGAGTGTAGCTCATCATTATCGTAGATTGTTGTTCATTGTTAATTTCTTGTTCATGTTAATGCAAATTTAGCATTATTGTAGAAAGGGCTACCTTTTAAGAGACGCTCTTTCTGATGAATATCATATTTGAACTCCTCAAGATCCCACACGCCTTTTCCTTTCTCTTTGCATTTTTCCTAATACATTACGTCAGAGAGAGAGGATTCACTGGTAAATGCTGAAAAGCTCACGTATTAACTTGGAACCACTCATCGCCTAAACTTTACACACATCCTCATCCGTAAATAACACTCTGGCCAACTGTCAAACCCTCAGACTTCTGCTTTCACAAGCATCACATCAATTTAAGGAGACCGGTTTAAAGTTCATATGATATACTTACACTACTGGGTCACTAAATGAACACTCAGCATCCTAAATGACAAACTGTTTCAGGATGGAAAGAGAAAGAGGTGAAAGTTTCATACTTAATGACGCATATAACACATTTAGTTTCTTACATATCCTCTTACAACGCTCTCTCTTGTTCAGTGTCACACAGCATTAAGGAAACATTACACCGCCAAATCTCCTATAAGGCCAGTTAAACTGGCTTATTCAGGTTCAACGGTTCTTCATTGGCATGCCACTTTTCTTAAAATCTTCTCTTACTATTCTAGCCCTCATTGTAAGATGGGGGATGGGGGCTTTTGTCTAGATACCACTTCATTATTGGGGACTGTTTGTCTCTCATCAGGTCTAGCTGCAGCTCAGGCTGGCTTATCAGCATTTGTCTATGGTGAGACTCATGTTTAGAGCAGTGGGCAATTGTGAGGCTGTCCAGCCTCTGCCAAGTGTGCAGGATTGTATGCAAAGCCATTGAGAATCACTTTATAATGCTTGGCTAACTTGCTGGCACAGTGAGAAGCGACGTGATAAGAGAAAAGAGAGATACAGTTTGAAAAGTGTGGGCGCATTCAATTCAAAACAGCATGGGCTGTGAATGAAGAACAGGGTTTTGACCTTGACCTGTGTTATTGTGGTGACTACTTAGCAAAACTTGACACACACTATTTCCATCCAAAGTAGCGAATCAACTTGTGCGCAAATTTGGAATATCGCATTAAAACATTGGCGAATAAAGCACTGTTATTCGCCAAGTGATTCTTCCTGATAAACTGGCACTAAATATCACTAAGAAAAATGAAAGTTGCCGCAGTAGAAGCCACTGTATATAATAATAATTTTTGTATATAATAAATTACTTGTGCCTCACAGTGTGCAGATGAAACATAATAAACACTGTCATGTTATCTTGCATCCAGATGCTGGTGTTTGTGAGCGCTTATGGGAAGGAATTATACCAAACCACTTTAAAAACCGACTTTGCTCAGGCATTACAGAATGACCAAAACAGCACTTCAGATGCTGTGCAACGAGATCAGTCCGTTGGTTGGTCCAGATATGCCGTGACATCACAAAGTCACATGTCTTTTTTGATGCGCATCAAGGAATTTATTCAGAAAAAGTGTTTCCATCATAGATTATGTGCATGTTTTCGTATCGCATTAAAAAAAGTTATCCGACTCAATCATGTGCGGGTCGACAGAGGCGCAACTTGTTACATGTAATATACGGATAACGTCTTCCTCTGGAAAATACTTTCTCCCTTGTCTCCCAGCCATGTCGCAAAATAGGTTAAGACATGCTTTTTTGGCCGTTAAATAATGCCGCAAATATCAGTAAATTGACTAGCTCAAACATTAGTAAATCGCATTGCGTGATTCATTTAAATACTCCCATAAATTTTGTGTCTGAAAGGGAAACTCCTACAAATGCATATGCAATAAGGTCAGCCGCAAAAACAACTCAGTCCACGCCTTTTCAGGGCTAATTTTGCACTGCGTGTCTTTAGTAAATCCCGACAGTAGTTTTTTATCGCCAAAACAGGGTTTGCGCTGGTGCAAGCTGTTAGTACCTACCTATTACATAAATACCAATGGTAGTTCAAAGCAGGGCCGTAACCACCATAGACGTTGAGGGGGTTAAGTCCCCCACAATAATTAGATATGGCAAAATTGTCCCCCCAATATTTGAAATTCTTGCACTGCTCTGCTGCAGTCCATGACGCAGCACTCTGGATGGAAAAAACGTTTAAAAGTTTCATTTTTAGCCTTGTGTCTGGTCTAACAGATGGCCAATCAAATCAAAGTAGGCGGGGTTTAACGTTTACAGAAGATGAGTGTGAGTTCCAGCGCAAAGCGTCAATTTAACGTTAAAAGAGAGTCAAATAGCGAAACATTTAATACATGTCAGCTGTTTTGTGATAGAAATGTTAAACGACCAACAGTAACATCCAGTGATGAAAACTACTCGGGCTTTTTTAATTAAAAATATGCATTTATGTTATTCAAGCAATGAATGTGACGATACAAGAATCGTTTTATGTTTTCGACATATATTAGGCATGCAAAAATTAGGCTACATGTGTGCAAATAGTTCAAATGATTATTTCCCAACTAGAACTAGACCTAGAATTTCCTTCATTGTTTTGTTTCTTTATGCTTTATAAAAAAATTGGTCCAAAATTGGTTCAAGACATGGTTACGGCCTTGGTTTAAAGGTGTTTACCAGACATTTCTGAAAAGTTTGCTATGGAAAGCTGTTTCGAACTCCCAAAAAGAACTCCAAACAAAGTTAGTTCTGGCCTGATTTTGTTCTAAATAACGTCACACCAATTCATTCAACAATTTCACTTGAAGTATATCAGGGTTTAATGCTAATCAGTAGGCCTTTATGAACAATTAGTGTACTACAGTGTTTAAATATATTATTTGTTTGTGAAATCTATTTACAAGACAGAAAATTAACATTAACATTAAGCTGACCTTAACCTGCTAGCTTACCACAACATTCTTCCTATGCTAATGAAAGCGTGTACTGCTGGACTGTTGAACCTGGTAATGAGTGACCTTGTACTAGAGACAGAACCTGCAGACTGATGCTCTAAAGACACTACACCTCAGATCAGGTGTAAGAAATCTGCTGCCCCAAGCAATCTGTGGACATTCAACACCAGATCCCAGCACCTGGACATCTTTCCTCCACTCTCCATCTTGGTTTCTATTTTTCTTCCTGTTCTTCTCATATTTAAGATCAGCCTACAGCTATGAAAAGCAGCCCTGTTTCACTTTAGAAGACAATCGTTGACCTTTGAGATCCCACTATGTGACATAAAGCTTCTTGTGTTAACTCTGCATTTTAATGGGTACATCAGGGGTGATTCTTAGCGCAAATATGATCAATGCTGTAATATGAATAATCTACATGCATTTAATATTTTGTGTTCCTATTGCACCAGTGTTATTTTAATATTATTTATATACGAGTATAGTATTTATTTATTTATTTTTAATATTTTGAATTAGCCTTTATTATGTTTTCAGTATTCATTTTAATTTTACACTCTAAAAACAACCCAAGTTGGGTTGAAAATGGACAAACCTAAGGAATGGGTTGTTTTAACGCAGCAGTTGGGTTAAATGTTTGACCAACGTGTTGGGCAGTTTTATTTAACTCAACTATTGTTTAAAAATGACTATATTGCTTGCTTAAAATGAAAACAAAATAAGTTGGAAATTAACATTTATTTATAAGTTTAATAAATAATAATTAAACAAACATTTATTAAATTGCTTATTATTAAATGTTCACCTTTTGATTATTATTGTTGCCTCTAGTAATGATGTGTCTGATTTTTAATTTCCAACATATTTTGGGTTCATTTTAAGCCAGACATATAGTCATTTTTAAACAATAGTTGAGTTAAATAAAACTGCAAACATTTAACCCAACCGCTGGGTTAAATAACCCAATCTCTGTGTTTGTCCATTTTCAACCCAACTTGGGTTGTTTTTAACTCAAAAATTTTTAAAGTGCAAGTTTTATTAATTTTGTTGTGGTTTTGCCATTTTATTCGTTTTTTTTAAAATAAATAAATAAATATATATATATATATATATAAATATATACAAATATATATAATACAAATAAAATAAATAAATATATATATTAAATATAAATATATATATATTTAATTTGTTTTTATCTGTTTTAGTAATTTTAGTACTTTAACCAACTTTATTTCAGTTTTTAGTTTTTAGTTTTTTTTTTGGTTTAATTTTTCATCAAATATTTATATTTTATTTTAGCTTCAGTTACTGAAAATGATTTGTAACGTTTTTACCTTTAGTTAATAATAACATCACTGAGTAGCACAAGTTCACACAGTGTTATTGTTGACAAAAATTAAGATGAAATCTAAAATAAAAAACTGAAAAAACACTGAAAAAGGTGTTCTCAATAAAACACTAAACTAAACTGAAAGAATCTCTTGATTTAAAAACTATAATGCTCATTATATTATAAAGATTTCTTGTGGTCTTGAATGTGAGTGAAACACGCTGGGATCTAAAAGGAAACAGTTACTCACACCACTGGTGTAAAGGTAAGTGAAAAGTGTGCTTGCATAAAATGCATTCCCACAAGAATTCAGTAGAATAACATTTGGTTAAACTGCATTCTGGGGTAATTCAAACAGCTCTTGCCGGTTGGCACAGTCTTGAAAGGCTAATGCTTGAGTGTATGTAAGTCAGCTACGCTCATTCGAAGCAATTGAAATAGAAATATGTTTTTAAAAGAACTAAAAACCAGAGCAAAAACACATGCCATGTGATATATGTTTTGCTTTATAGTTGCTTTTACAGTATTGCCTGACACATTCAGAATAATGATGTTTTACATGATTGATGTGTTCCTGAAAACTCATCTACAGGAAAACTTATCCCTCACTTTTCACAAAAGTGAGCTCAAATACAGAATGTGTTCTTTCAAGAGCTTCAGTGCTGTACAGACCTCACCTGAGTGTCGAGAGAGGGGTGGATAACCTGGGAGGTCTGTGGTCAGGCCCAGGCTGGGTTTACTAAAGGCAGGTGTTGGATTAGTGGGGCAGGAGCCCACACATTCCTTCTCAAGAGACGCTGAGGGTCAACTTTAAGACATGCTCCACAGCACACAAACGGCCCCATCCTCCATCCTACACCCTGAGACCCAGACTAAACGACTCCGAGACGGTGGGGTGAGAACACATACACGTGCACTCATGCACACACACTTTGAGACACAGAGCAGGGCAGAAAAGAGAGGGGCAGAAAAAGAAGGGCAGAGGGAGAAGACACAGTATTTCTTTTTGCTGTCTGTTTTATTTGCTCAATGAAGTGCAAATAAATAGCCATGTCAAAGCACATTCCATGAGTTTCCATTTGTCAGTCAAGTTTTCAGTCTTTTTTACTACCATTAAACAAGACTGCAAATAATCATGTGATGTGATCAGTGATGTATGTATGATAATCTACATGCCTTTTTTGTTTTGTGTTCTTATTGCCTAAATTGTGTTGCATTATATTAGTATTATTTATATACCACACTCTAACAAATGCTGGGTTAAAAACAATCCAAGTTGGCTTGAAAGTGGACAAACCCAGCGATTGGGTTGTTTTAACCCAGCAGTTGGGTTAAATGTTTGCCCAACCTGCTGGACAGTTTTATTTAACCCAATTATTGTTTAAAAATGACTATATGGCTGGCTTAAAATGAACCCAAAATATGTTGGAAATTAAAATCAGACACATAATTACTAGAGGCAACAATAATAATCAAAAGGTGAACATTTATTAATAAGCAATTTAATAAATGTTTATTGTTTTATTATTATATTAATAAATGTTCATTTCCAACATACTTTAGGTTCATTTTAAGCAAGAAATACAGTAATTATATTTTTTTCATAGGTTTTTATTTTTATTTTTTTAGGTTTAATTTTTAATCTAATATTTATTTTTTATTTATTTATTTTATTTCAGTTTTATTTCAATTACCAAAAATATTTTTAAGAGTTTTAGTTTTAGTTGCAGGAGTTCACATCAGAGTAAATGTTAATGAAAACTAAAATGAAATATAAAATGAAAACGAATTAAAACACATTTGTTAATGGAAATAAAAATAAAAACTTTGTAAAAAAAAAAAAAAAAAAAAGAAAGAAAAAAAGAGTCAAACTAAAACTAAGTAAACTCAATAAATGAATACAAATAATAATAGTAAATAAAAATCACACATTTATTTTGGTTATTTTTATTTTTATACATTTAAATTTTATTACCCACCGTCATGAAAATGTCGCTGCCCTTAAACTTAATGCTGCTAGTTAACCCATTAAGTAAAAGTAAATTAACATTATATAAAAAACAGTCATACTAACAGATATTAAACTGAAAAAAAAATTTAATTTAAAATTTTTAATGTAACCCAGGTTCATGTGTCCATCTAATCCAAATGAAAATTAGATTGATAAGATACATCTAAAGGAGGGTTTTGAGCACGAGGCTTAACTCAACTTCCCCGCCTTGCCATCTTAAAGTTAATATATACTAGTGAAGGTGTTGGGGGTGGTGGAGGGATTGAAGTGAGCTTATCAGCAGCTTATAGGTGCTTGTGTTTGACAGGACTAGATGAAGCTCCTCCCAAACTTTCATTTAGAACTCCATTTGGGATTTTAAATGCAAAAGCATATTAAGATACTGTTGTGCGCTAGTGTAGTGAATGGTTACGTGTGGAGTGAGGGGTTGGTGCTTCTCTTTTAAACTCAGTTTCATCAGGCAGCTCGGCTGTGCGGTGACAGGAACACATCTATCAGGGTAGAGAGGAGTGCAGTGGGAGTGGAAATGAGGCTCTCTCTGAGATGGATAGGGAAGAGTTTTAAAAGGAATCCACAATCCTGACATCACCTTCATCACTATTATTACCAAACACGTTTATTATGGCTGAGGAGTTTTGCACCCACGCATCTGTTTCATACATGAGGCCTTTTAATAGTTGCAAAGTTCAGGCTGAGTTTAAATGAGAGTTTGTGTATACCGGTAAAATGTTTGAAATAATTCAGAAGTCTCTTGCAATTATTTGACCAATATTACAGTAAAAACAGCAATATTGTGAAGCATTATTACTATATATATATAGTATATTTAAAAAAAAAAAAAAATTATTCCTGTTTTTGCCTTTCTTTATGAAACTTATCCACATTCAAGTGTTGATAAAAAAGGAAGCTATAATAAAATGTTTTTAAAATTAGTTAAAGTACAGTTAAAGGTATATTTTAAGTATAAAAAATGAATACCTAAAGTTTTCATAAACTAAAAAAATGAAGTACTAGTATTAAAATAGTAAACTACTAGTATACTTACAAGTTTACTTGTAGTACAGATGCAGTACGAATGAGAAACGTAGTTGTGAACTAGTTATGCACTTAAAGTTTACTACTGTTACACTTAAACGTATACTTTTATATACTAAAAGTGCAATTTAGTCCCAAGTAGTATTGAAATAGTACACTTACAAGTTTACTACTAGTACACATTGATATTAGTACACTTACTACATAAAGTATACTTAAAAATATACTTAAACATTACTTAAGTATGTTTCATAAAATATTTCTTTTTCGTAAGGGCTTGCCATAGATATTCTTGTTACTTAAAGTTTTGAATGGTGCAGTATCATGATTTCCATAAAAAATATTAAGCAGCAAAAATGGTTTTCAACATCGATAATAATAAGTAATGTTTCTTGAGCAGCAAATCAGCATAGAATGATTCCTGAAGGGTCATGTGACACTGAAGACTGGAGTTATGATGCTTCACCATCACATGAATAAATTACATTTTAAAATATATTCAAATAGAAAAGTTCTTTAAAATTTTGCAACATTATTGTTTTAATCAAACAAATACAGACTTGGTGAGCATAAGATCTTTTCTAAACTTTTGACTCTGTTTTGTCGTATCTGTCGGAAAGCAGCATATTTGAAGAGTCAAACAATGTCAACAATCCTAGAATAGAGTCGCATTGAAAAGGTCTGAATTGAGACCCAGACACTCCACAAATGCTATTATGTGTTATCCTTCTCTATATAGTTACTTCTCTATACAATTATCATATTTCACCCTGCGGTCAGATGTGTGGTATGCTTGACACTGTTACTAAGGGAAACTGGTTAAATAGACAGAACAGCCTACACCCTACAGGGCATTTTATAGATGGTCTGTAATATAAGAGCAAATGGAGCCTTTGAGGAGAAGGCAATGAGACTTGTTTATTCAGTGGAGCCTTTTCAGGAGGCCACAGCTGGCCGTAAAGCAAGAAAGAAAAGAGAAGTGCTCTCATCACCTGCTGCAGTGTTATTTTGTGTGTGAGTGTAAAAGAGAGACTCTACTCTGAATATATACAGTTATTGATGGCTAATAAACATGACACCAGCTGACAGACAGGCTAAGAGAAAATAATTAGAGAATATAGCTGCGAGCAGCAATTATCGGGGTTAAAGCACTTTAAGGCCTTTAAACGCTTCACAAAAACATATTGTTTTATTTAGCAAGCATATAACCACTTAAATCAAAAGACCATTTACAGCCGAAACAGGCAATTTACCATTGGAAATATATGGGTTTTAAAGCTTTTTAACAGTTATAGCACCACCTAAAGTCAGATCTCCAAAAAAGTGTTCATGCTTGTTTAGAATCATATGTTGCTCACCAATTTTTATGACGTTTCGAGTTTTCGTTTAGGAGTTATAGGCTTTTGCATGCACTTGGCCACGCCCTTTTTTTAATATATATATCCAAAGTTCAACTGTTTTTTGATAATTATTGACCTCCAGAGAATTGTACTGCACTGGTTCCAATCGGGCGATGTAGGTTTTTTTACATAATCGCAAATATTTGATGAACGATTTGATTGACATCAGTTCTTGAGGCAAAGTTGTTCAGTATGAGGAGATCAAATGATATGCATATTGTGTTGATGCGTTAAACATCAACACATCAGCGCCACCTAGTGGCCGATTTCTTTTAAAACTCTTACAGACCTCTAAGGCCATGAGTCTTGATTGAGTTTCATTCTGATTTGCCTTCATTAACCTTGTCTAATAGGTGCTCAAACTTCATTGGCCGATGGCAGCCATGATTTTGAGATATGCAAATTTCCTCATAGACAAGCCTGGCACCTTGGACCAAGACATTGCATGCCAATTTTTCAAGTCAATCAGATTAATTGTTGCGTAGTTATAGCAGTTTTCATGTTTTTTTGTGTGTGTTATAGCCTCACCTAGTGGCTTATCGCTGCAATTTTTTTTTTTTACTGTGACCAATGATTGAGCCCATTCACATGTGAAAATATCTCATTTCATTCTTGAGTTATAACCATTTTAGTAAAAGTGGCTCCTCCCACTTTGTACATTTTGGCGCCCCTTAGCGACCATGAATCGAAATTTCTACTTTTTTTTCATAATTATTGATATCCAGAATCCAGAAAACCTTTCTGCACTGATTTGGTTCCGATCAGGCAAAAAACCTAGGAGTAGTTTGCAAAAATAGGTTTTGAACAAAATTTAAAATGGCGGATTTTTTGAGATGAGAACCAGCTCCTCCCACTTTACATATCCCTAAACCTACCCGTCTCCACCCCCTGGATCTCACGTGTTCTGCAGTGAGGAGCTACTGAATTTTTCCCGGTGGAAATAAAATCGTTTATGTATACGTTTCCAACGATATAAGGCACTTGAGTCTACGACAAACGGTATAGGAATTATGAGCAGTTTCGCGTTTTTTGATTGCTGTAGCACCACCTATTGGCCAATCAGGGTCATGCCTTGTCAACGTCTCCCCAAATTGAGACCTATCATATGGCCAAGTTTCAAGTCTCTAGGCCTTATGGTTTGGTCTGCACGATCAGTTTTACGGCAGAAGAAAAATAAATAAAAAATCCTTAGAATAAGGTTTCAGCACTACATGCTTGAACCCCTAAAAATAAATGAAAGATGTGTGCAGGAGACAGAAAATGAAAAAGAAAGGGAAGCAAAAGAGAACTAAAATGAGAAAACTGAGAAAAACAAAGAAATGTCGATCAAAACAGCTTGTGAGTTGAGAAAAGGGGAGAAGCAGAGAGACAGAAACATTGAGATAAAGAAATCAGGAGAAAGAGAGAGAGAATGTGTGACAGAAAAAGAGTGATGTATGGGGGTCTGAAACACGTCACTTCACACTCCTCTTGTTCGGGAAGCTCAATACATCAGGATTTAACCCCAGGCCTCCCCCTTTTGTGGGCTGCTGTCAAACAGAGACAAATATGCAAACATGATATGAGCCCACTGATACTGTCACCGCCTAACAAATAAGTCTTTCACCAACCCGACTGCATGTTGACAGAGCGCCGCAGAGATGTTCACACTTCCTGAGGAATAATACAGGGGTCTGAGGATATGACAACTCTTCTTTTATTCAAGGATCCTCTGTGCATACAGTGAGAAGACAAGAATTATCTGAAAAAAAAAAAAAAAACTAATTTAATATCCAACAATATTATTGATCTAAATGCAATGACACTATGCGAACTGAATTGTGCTGGATGATAACATCACTGTTTTCTCCAGACCTGCTGTATAGATAAATGAACTAAATTAATAACTAATGATTTCTACAACAGAAATGAATCAACACTGAACTTAGTTAAGCTGGACAATGACACCATTTTCTTCTAGTGCTGCTGTACAGCTAAAACAAACTTTGTTGCATTATTTTCCCGTTATCACTATAAAGCTGCTTTGAAGCAATCTGCATTTTAAAAAACACTACATAAATAAAGTGCCTTGACGTGACTCACCAAATATGCAGTTCTTTCATCAAAAATATTGGGTTGAAAATGGACAAACCCAGCAGTTGGGTTACATTTTTAGTCCAATCCAACTATTGTTTAAAAAAAAAAAAAAAAAAATGTATTGCTTAAATTGCATTGTTGCTTAAAATGAACCCAAAATATGTTGGAAATTAACATTTATTAATGTAGTAATAAAGTTTAATGAATAATAACTAAACAAACATTTATTAAAGGGGTGGTTGATTATGATTTAACTTTTTTAACTTTAATTAGTGTGTGATGTTGCTGCTTGAGCATAAACAGTATCTGCAAAGTTACAGCGCTGAAAGTTCAATGCAAACTGAGATATTGTCTTTTAAAGTTATGGCAGTTTAATGCCTACAAAAACGACCGGTTTGGACTACAACGAGCTTCTTCCTGGGTTGGTGACATCATAAACCCTGCAATTAACATAAACCCTGCCCACAGGAACACGTAACAAAGTGGGTGAGGCCATGTCGCGCGCATACAAGTTCTTCCTAGGGATGCTGCACTTTGGGAACAATGTTTAAAATTTATGTTTAATTCTGTTCCTGACGATTATAATGCTAATTTAGCTGTCTGTGCTGCACATTTTACGAAAGACAGCTTCCAGAATCTACACGAGAATGCTGGATTTACACAAAGGCTATTACTGAAAGATGGAGCAGTTCCTACTTTAAAAGCAGAAGCTGCTGTTTATGGGCAACTAACTGTAAGTATGTTTTATTGTTTATAAAGTTATATAGTTTCTGGGACGTAAACAAAGACCAACGTGATTTGGCTTCGCTAGCCAGTCAACTAAATTCTATTTCATACTTCTCCAACAAACTTCTGTCATCACACCAGTGAACTTCTGTTGGTGTTTGTTGGCGTTTCTGTCATCAATGTACGGCATTGTTTCATTACGGCTTTGGTTGTGTTTACACACATGCTCGTTCATGCTATAAATTAAACAATACTTTTACAAAAATGCTACTACTCAGTCATGTATTCAGCTACAGTAAAGCTTTAATCAGGATAACACTGTATATCGAAAGCTAACATAAACAGCAGTAACATTTACAAGTGACAGCATATTTAAACACTTTGACACAAATACAAACGGAAATACTTACCATTCAGAAACGTTCTTTAAAAGCAGTGCTTGCAGAGGTTCTGCTTGACCCTCTTCATTACTGCTATCTGGGTTTGATTCGGGCTCAGATTGATACAGCAATATTGACACCATTATTTACATTTCCACCGAAGCACATGCGACTTTTGCTCGTAATAAGAGGCGCATCATTTCCAGACAACATGAATCGTGACAACGTGCTAACCAATCTGAGCCCATTGCGTATTTCTGAGGGAGGGGCTTCATAGAACCAGGAACTTGAAAAGTGAATAAAGGTAAAATATATGAAAAATATGCAGACAGGGTAGATACAAACATCTAAACACAAACGATACCCATAGCGGCGTTGATGGAGGGAGGAGCCATGGAAGGGAGATGAAGACGACCGCCATGGGGAAGACCGTAGTCAACAACGGTGAGGATGGAGCCCACCGCGTAGTTGACGAGCTGAGGTGGTGGAGAGATGGTGACGATCCAAGCGGCCGTGACGGAGCTGCAGTGACGACCTCCTGAGATCGAGGAGGGGATCCGGAGGTCTGAAGACGCATAGGCGCGACCGAGGGCGGAGACGGAGCCTAAGGTAGGGCGGAGCAAGCCGTAGTGGAAGGGGTGGAGGGCCAGAGAGCAGCGGATGGTCCGTAGGTCCGCACCGAAGGCGAAGCGATGTCTGACCCAGGTGGAGCCGACGTGCTGAAGGAGTCCGGCGTGGTCGACAGGCCGATGGTCAACTCTGAGGTCGCGGGTGGGAGGAGCGCAGGCGCAGGAGTCAGGGCGATGGATGGAGGCAGCTCGAGACCATCCGAAGCTGGAGGCGGAGCTTCGGGCTCCTCGTGCCCAGGAAGAGGCGGATCCTGGCAGGCCTGAGATGGTACCACGCTACTGAGAGGAGGTGGTATCGAGGGACTGGAGGGAGACGGAGATGATTGGGTGGCACTGATGGCTGTGGACTGGGAAACAGGCTGAAGTTCCATGCAAACATCTAAGATCAGTGGTGAGTCACAGGAATGTTGGTGATATGGTGGGAGAGGAACGCTGGACGGGACCAGCTGGAGTGAAGACAGTACAGGGGCAGGACAGGTTTCCTCTCCACATCTTAAGTCCAGCAGTGTTTCAGCAAACTCTCAGTAGCGGGGGGTGGCGGGGCTCATTTCTGGACCCTCGAGGTCCACCAACACTCCCTCGGCGATGGAAGACTCGGCCAGCTCACACACCTGGTCAGGTACATGCTGCTCGGGCTCCGTGGCGATGTGACCCCTGATCGCTCTTGTGGGCGTGGGCGGCTCAATCACAGCGGTCTCCGTCGTACTACCTGCGGTGGGCTCAGGTCGAAAATCCTCGCCGTCTGGGTGCTTCTGGCTGGGGAGTGGGGCTGATGTTGTCGTCGAATCCTACGGTCATAGGTGATCCACATGACGCCAGCACCCACTCCACGTAATCAGGGAAGCTCCCTCGAGGCTCGTCCCCGGACAGCTGCGCTTTGGTGGCGGTGTTGAGGCCAGCATACAGGAAGTTGCAGAGGCTGCTGTCCGGGAAATTTGTAGCTGGTACTAGAAACAAAAAATCATCCAAATGTGCCTCGAGGGAGCGGTCCTTCTGCTCAAGCATGATTAACAGAAATGCGGGTGTGTACATGGTGACGGGAAGAGTGAAACACGAAAAAATACTGACATGAGAAAACAAAAAACACGCCGCAGTCTGTATAACTGTTTCGGTCGGGTATTCTGTTACAATCTTACTGGTGTATTAAGCACACGAACGAGGAGATAGAGCGGAATAAGTCTTTACTTGAAAATCCAACTGGAGAATACAGGAACAGACAGGAATATACACCAGGATAGATACAAATGTCTAAACGCAAACAATACCCAACAACATACTAAACAGAAACTGGAACTTAAATACACTGATGAATGAACTGAAATGACGAACAGCTGTGATGAATGTGATTAGTGTCCATGGTAACAGATTGTGGCGGGAAACTAGAACAAAGGAACACGTGACAGATGAAAACAACAAACAGAAAGTCCATGTAACTGTAACATTATGTGTCTGATTTTTAATTTCCAACCTATTTTGGGTTCATTTTAAGTCAGCCATATAGTCATTTTTAAACAATAGCTGGATTAAATAAAATGCCCAGCACGTTGGACAAACATTTAACCCAACCGCTGGGTTAAAACAACCCAATCACTGGGTTTGTCCATTTTCAACCCAACTTGGGTTGTTTTTAACCCAGCATTTTTTAGAGTGTAATATGCTGATGTGATGCTCAGGTAACATTATTATCATCACAGTTGAAAACAGTCGCACTATTTAATTTTTTTTTTTTTTTTTTGGAAAATGTTATACATTTTTTTTTTTTTTTTTTTTTACATTTTATAAGGAAAATTCAAAAGAACTGCATATATTTTAAATCGAATTGAACTGTCCATTTCTTGTTTAAAAATAAAATTGTACTGACCCCAAACTTTTAAACAGTAGTGTATATATTATTTTTGGACTGTACTTTATTTCTGGGTGGAAGCAAATACATCTTTTTTCATCTCCACACCAACCGTAAGAATCCACTTAATCATTTTCAAATGAGTGCACAATACTTCACTGGATCTCTTCAGTGGTGAAGCCCTGCCAGAACATCTAAAGCTTGATTAGCTCTTTTCCTTACTTCTCCCTCATACCCCACAGCACAAATTCATGACTTATGTTCACAGTCTAAATATATCACTCCATCTCTGCTGTTAGATGGAGCTAGATTAGATTTGATTATAATAGTCTACCATGCCCCTCTGTTGGCAGCAGTCTGCGGCCCATTGAGAGGGAGATCAAAGGTGCCTGGTAGCCAGAGCCAAAAAAGTGCCAGATAGTGAGGAGAGGGAGGCCCCACGCTTAATCTCATACACTGAGGGAAAGTGACCTGCACTCGGTTTTCCTCTGAACCTTCCTTACATGTTTCTCTGGGGTTTGCCACAGGAAGATTGCTGGGCATTGTGTTCTGACTGCTGAGAAACAGAGAGCTCCTTCACTGCTCTTCTGCAAGTCATCGCAATCCATTCTGGCTGAGGCACCCGGCCTCCGCTTCCACTCGAAGAACAAGATCAAACGTCTGATCCTCGGTCATTCCCGCTGCTGTAACCACAATGAATTTACAGCGGTCTCTTTACCACACAATCCTTTGAAGGACAGGCACTCTCAAGAGGCTCTCGGACATGTGGGCAAAGCTGTTTCACGACATATGACTTAAAACACTGTGACTCATTGGAACAAGCTCAAATGTGATGGACTGAGACATGACATGTTGACATAAGGTTAAATCATTAAAGCGCAAAAGCTTCTGGATCAAATGGCGAGAAGTTTTTATGATGATGTGTTGATATGAATGAAATATTTTCCACTTCAGGAACGACTTCCTTGAATTGTGTTACAGTTATAAACAATTAAGTGAAACACAACAGAATCCTGACCCAGGGCAACCTAAAGCAATTTAACATGCAGTCGGCCAAAAGACGTGTGCATTGGGCGAGCAGGGGTGTATAAAACACTTAAAGAAATTTAAGACTGTGTTTTGATTACAATTGAACTGCAGACCACAACATATATTGACCTTGGCAATCTCTCCAGAGTTTTATGGAGTAAATGGCTCTTTAAAGTTTAAATGCACAGACAGTTTATTAGTCTAAATGATTTCATTGTAAAAAATTCCACAGTATCTATTGCACAGCAGACTTCGGGCTGGATATTATCATCTTTCTTACTTGACCGAGTGAACAAAAGGTTCTGACATCTGACAGTTAAATGCAAAGTAAAAATAGTCAAGCAAGCACCAATCCAGATATAAAATGATCTAGATGTGTTATTTGTGTCTTACACACATTCATTTAGTCTATTTATGAAGAGAGTCAATATGGGAAATTAGTTTGCCATTGCAAAACTATTCAACAGATTCATTCACTTTTAATTAGAAACCAGAAAGCATAGAAACCATCTTTTAATACTGTATCATTTGCCATTCCAAGTGGTTTTATCTTTTTATGGCTGTACATTATATAATGTTATTAAAATGTCAATGTTAAATGGATGTTGATAATTTCTTGTACAAAACACACCCAGAAAATAAAATCAAACTAATTCCATATTGAACTGAATTAAATAAGCCACCAAGTGTCATTTAAGTAAATCACTTATTCGTGTTTTTCATTTGGACATTTAAAACTATATTTCAGATACACTGAACTGAACGAATACTGTATTTAAAGCTGCAGTCCGTAGTTTTTTTGGGTTAAAAATGATCTAAAATCAATTTTTGAGCAAGTACATAACCAGCCAGTGTTCAAAACTATCTCCTTACCTCAGCCCGATTTACAACATTAAGCTTGTAATAATGTTTTATAATGAAATCGGTACTGGTAGGTTTCCGCAGGAAATTTGAGCATGCAGCCGTTCGTCTTTGCGTCATTACGTCACATCTGTTTACATAAAGGAGTCGCAGCTAGTAGGCTAAATCATGTGAGGATGCTGCTGGTGATGGATCATTTACAGCCTTTTCTCACAGCAGCTGGAATAATTAAATTTATCATTTTGATGGTGGATTGTAATCCAGAAAGGTCCAAATGACAATCATCAGTGACAACTGGAGATTCACCCGTAGTCAAAAGCAAAAGACTGCAAAAAAGTGGCTACAGAAATCTACAGGTAACGCTAATACACACTAAATACACATAGTCACGCAATGCTGATGTTCTTAACATTAACAATTTGAGAACTAATAACAATAATAATAATTTGCACGGTTTGACGTGATCCGAGCGAAGCGATCGTTAGATTTAATCACCATTAGCAGTGCGATTTATTATAATGCTTTTTTTTCTCAGTTGGTCAGAACAAAAGTGGCAGACATGTTACTTACTTGTTCAGATGACATTTTCTGGTGAAAATTCTTATTTTGATCAACGCAGAATCTGTGATTCAGAAGTACAGTATCCACCGGTGCGGTGACTGACAGCAAACATTAGATTCATCCGCTCTGAGGAGCCGTGCCGAGGCACAACCCACTTAAAGATGATCATTCCGCAATTAACTGCAATTGCAGGTTTCAAACAGAGATGGCGACAAAGAGGCAAAACTTACAGACTGCAGCTTTAAACAAAGATTATGTTGTAATATTTTTATATTGTAAGACATTATCCCAGACACTTACGGCTTGTCAAAACATTTTGTGTGGTCAACTTGTATAACATATATCCACTTAAATATATATATATATATATATATATATATATAAATCAGTATTAACTGTGCTCAGTACATATATATATATATATGTATGTATGTATATTTAATATCTAATCTTATCTGCAAAAGACTGTTTTGTGTACTTGTCTGGGAACAGAAAGATGGTGGATCAAATTACAGTTGTAGCAGAGATTGATGCTACCCTAATAACTACATTCCTCAATGACAAATTCAATGAATTTATCTCTCAAGTTCATTAGTTTGGTCCAAAGTTCAAGTCGAAAGTGCTTTCATCAGCTCTGAATTTGAGAGAGAAATAATTGCAGAATATCTTACAGTTCAATTAATGTCGTTTTTTTTTTTTTTTCTGCACTTCATCAAATCTGCATATATTTTTTCTGTTGTATATTTCTAAACTGGGTACTTCTTACTATACATGATAGAGTTTGATTCCAGTTAGATTTTTCCTTCCTCATTTCATAACCTGTAAATCAAAGAAATCAGATTGTACAAATGACGAAGATTAAACAAGGTTATTTTTCCCAGCGCAATATTCAATAAATCGCTCTCATTCATCTGTTATCATGGCTGCAATTAATAACCCTTTGCTAATGGGGTCTTAGTCAGACCCATTCATAACTGTCTGCTTTACCCACCAGCCCTTGCAGCGCTGTGCATCTATAAAAAGCCCTTGACTCCAGGCCATGCAAACCCCATTCATCTTCACACCCACACACACTTGCATATTCTATGGCATAACCTGTCCATCTCTCATCAGAAAGGAACCTGATACAGCATTGCATTTACTCAAACAACATCCCTCCCCTGCATCTCTGGGTCCAAATGCTGCCATTGCCAAAGATGATGCTGAACAACAGAGCCATTGATTTAACCAAAAACACTTTTCCTAATGACACAGCAGAATATACACACTAACCTGTCAGTTTCAGCCAAACACATCTAGCTCTGTGTGTCAGGTAGAATATGGGTTTACAGCCCGTGGATATCTCTCAACAGTTACGACGTTTAAAACTTTACTTGAGGTTCTTTTCTTGGTGTTCCTTCCTCTGGTAAGGTTCCAAAATTGGGTAAATATTAGGCCAAGGAGATGAAAAAGCCCCAAGGCCACTGGGAACACACAAAAAGGGGCCAGACGCTGAAATAAAGGCAGCTTAGCTGTCAGTCTACTGTATTGAATCTGACCTCCATTCTCTCCGCTGACATCTACTACATAGACTTCAGGCAACAAGGTCCATTTCAGATAAATCCTGAGGGTGCTTTACTACTTTTGATAGACAGAGACAAAGAAAACTGTCAATCATAGATGCTTTATCTGCTTCTTGAAACAAAAAGTTGACCAAACTTGAGCAGACAGAGTCTGGTTCCTTCTTTTCTGTTTTTCTAAATAGCATGGTTCATACAGTTTTATTTTGCTGTATCAGTGTAGTATATGTTAGTTTATCACTGAGAAATAAGCATAAATATGAATATTTTTAGCATTTTGATTCTAAAGTGACCCCATTTATGTCATCCACATCTGTTTTGGTTGATCGAGGGCAATGCCGAAAAATGCTGTGACTGATTCCATAACCCGTCCATAAATAATCAGTGTACAATTCTGAGAACATATTTTAACATCCTAAGTATTTATATTCTGTATCTTTTTTAATAAAGTCATAAAATGTTTCCATCACAGGAAAAGATTAACGTGACACTCGTTTAGGTGACTCACATTGCACCACTGTATGTTGCTTTGCATAAAATTAAATGATATACGAATTTTAAGTTCAAATAAAACGTACACAAACCTGTATTTTACCTAAAAGACATGCACTAACCTGAAGAGGGCGCAAAAAGCCCGCGATAAATAACTAAACTCCTCGGTTATTATGTCTGACCCAGGAGCTGGGTAAAACAAAAACTACCCAAACACTGGAAAAATAACCCCCCCAAAAAATGGCTCAACCAAGGACTTGGATAGAAAAAATAATGTTTTAGTGTGTACAGGAATTCACTATAAATGTGTCTCAATATTTTTTAGCAGTTTGGGTCTAAAGTGACTCCATTTACACCTCATTCACATCTGTTTTGGTTGATCCAGGGCAATTGAGCTTCAATGGAGATTAAAAAAAAATCTAAGTTTTCAAGTTTTCTGGAGCTTGCATCTAACCCAGGTTTTCACCATCCAATATGGAAGTTAAAACCTGCAACAAAAAATGTAACATTGCAAAAAATTACATTTACATGTGTGACGTCCCAGTCTACACTGTGTATGTGTGTTTGGTTGTGTGTGTTTTAAGGTGCTGTCTGGAGGGGGCGTGGCCGACACACTTGACACTTGTTGGATGCAGAGTTAAATGCCGCTGAGACTGTTTATGTGGGAGCGTTGTTTTGAATGATCGTTCGATGGCCCTAAAACATTTCCTTGTTTATGTTATACTTATGTTTGTTCCTCTTGTGTTAAAATAAATGTTTTGCAAAGAAGTTGGGCATCTGGTCTCCTATTTGTTGCAGCTAAAGAGCTGTTTATAACAAGTGGGGGCTCGTCCGGGATGTGTATAATGGAAATGTTCAGTCTGTCATCACCATTTATGTACCATCTCAGTCCTATCAAAGAGTCTGCACAATTGATTTGTCAACTTTGTTATTAACCATGATAGAATTTACAGCATTGCAAATCACTGAGAAGAGTCATAAGCGTTTTGAGAATCATACATCATAATGTTGGCAAATCAGCTTGAGTTTTATCATGACAGCCAATTCATCTGTAAATCGAGGGAGGGTTATCATTCTAATAAAATGTGATTCTGTTGAAACATCAGCCAAGAGGATACAGTTAGGAGTTTGGAAGATGTTACTCTGTGTTTATGCTGTCCTCTGGTGCATTATTCATTTGAGGTCAGAGAAGAATTTTACGGTACATGGAACAAAATAACACAGAAATCCATAGAGAAGATATGTTGATATGCACACCTGTTTTTAAGCACTAAACCTTCTATTTATTCAAGATGGAATGTTGAACATTTGTGGATCATTTCTTCTGCTAACCCCTGAATCAGTCTTGGTCCTTTTGAAAGTTTGTTGGCGAATAGCTACATTCTGTTAGGGGCCCCATTAGTGAGAGGGAAGGGTCAAAGATCTCATTTCCGCCCACTGATTAATAGTTTGATTATGTATTAAGGTGCACGCTTGCAGCGTATGTGCATGCATTTACATTAATTGACCTGGCTTTGTTTCAGAGAGCCATAAAGAGATTCCTGTCTGCTGATCACATGAACACCATTACGTACTGTACACGTTTGTATAATTATTGCTCACAAGAGAGCTGAGGCCTGCATTTTTCAGGGGATACTTGATGGAATAGAATATTTTTTGAAGAATCCTTCAGCTGTAACAATGGACCCCACTGACTTTCATTGTGTGGAAACACTGTAAACCCTAATGCTCAAAAAAATGAATTGGTTTGAGTAGGGTAAACTTAAATTAAACAAATCAGTTCAATCAAATTAACTTATTAGGGTTTATAGTGTGAGATTTTGTTGTGCTCTACAGACGAAAGAAAGTCATACAAAACATGAGAGTGAGTAAATGATGGCAGAACTCAGATTTTTGCATGAACTATTCCTTTTGAATAAAAGTAAAGGACAGGGACAGAGTCTATGTAGGTCATTATTTCAAAATATGAGTTCTAGTGCCAAGAGTTGCTGTGTGAAACTTGCATGAATCTCTTCTTTCAGAGCTTTGGCTAGAAAACAATTTGGTTTAAGGGTAAACAAATAAATACAGTAAAAGGAAGATTTGTTCCACTCCAAGTTTGGTTAGCTTTGTGGTTGACAGCCCTCCATAACTGTGAAAATATTCTAAATTCTATTATTACATGAACCTCATGTAATCAAAAGGAAATAAACACGCTGCTTTTGTAGTGATATGTTTTATAGTGATACTTCATTATTACAACCAGGCATAATTATCTCTTGTGGAATAAAGCCATTATGTGCTGTAGTGCAGATGGCCTTGATTCCTCTTTGTTTAGAATTCCAGACAGATAATAGCAAATAAGTCCAGGCCCTTTGTATAAAACACGGACATAATGAAGGCTCAGAATGCCTGCCCTTCAAACTAATGTGAGTGAGATAAACAAGGTGAAAAAAACTGTGCTTCACTCTGTGGCGCCGAGTCGGCATGTCTCAAACTTGGGACGTGGAGGCATAAATACTCTCTTGTGCTTCTCCCCCACTGACCATTGCCACATCTTTGAGCAGATAAGAATCAGCAAACATACGGGCTCAATAAGAGAGACCATAAAGCACTTCTTCACTATTATATCTTGAGTCTGACTGCATCCTCCCCTGACACAGTTCAAAGACACTTGGATAGAGAAAAGACACTTCACAAATAAGCACATCTTGAGGAGTGTTTGCTTGAGGTGCATACCAGCAAAACACCCTTGAACTATGGCTTTGGTCCACCGTCTGTGCACTGACATACAGAAAATGGTTTAATTGCAGCACTGTTGAACCTGCACTGACCTACTTCCTTCTTAGATACAAAACATCCCAATTAGAAGAGCTACAACCTTGGAAGTATCAGGGGATGGTGAACAATTATACCTCAAGCACAGAGCAGTGATTCCGATGTTTTCGATAAAATGGAGAATTAGACTGGCACACCATTAGTTAGGTTTTGGTTGAAAGCTTGATTCTTTTATCTCATGAATTTCCTCCCAAAGTTGCCATCTTAGTAATGAAGTAGCATAAGAATAATCTCAACTTTACGCAGTTGATTTTTTATTTTTATTTAAAAAAACCTATTATTAACCCGTAAGACACTTTTCCAATTCAGTTATGAGACACCATTAATACATAAAAGGAGACAACCTAAGGAAATGCTGAAGCTACACTCTAAGAAATGCTGTGTTAAAAACAACCCAAGTTGGGTTGAAAATGGACTAACCCAGCGATTGGGTTGTTTTAACGCAGCGGTTGGGTTAAATGTTTGCCCAAAGTGCTGGGTAAACTAACAATTATTAATATGTTTAATAAATGAACATTTATTAATAAGTTTAATGAATAATAATTAAGCAAACATTTATTAAATTGCTTAATAAATGTTCACCTTTTGATTATTATTGTTTCCTCTAGTAATTATGTGTCTGATTTTTAATTTCCAACCTATTTTGAGTTCATTTTAAGCCAGCCATATAGTATTTTTTAACAATACTTGGGTTAAAATAAATCTACCCAGCACGTTGGGCAAACATTTAACCCAATCACTGGGTTGAAACAACTTAATCGCTGGGTTTGTCCATTTTCAACCCACTCTGAGTTGTTTTTAACCCAGCATTTTTTGGAGTGTATATTTAGCTATGATTAGTAATGGGAATGGGAAATAAGGCCCAACGCCCTCTTTTTGATCTTGTGACTTAACAAATGAAAGAGATTTGTGAAGACTTGGTAAACAGAGAGAAATTTTACCACCTGAAAGAAGTTATCTTTGGCATGGACCCTTCTTAAAACAACATCTCACCAACACTCAATCTGAGATGGGAGCTCTTGGATAAGAAGCAAGCTTAAAGACAAAAGAAAAGCAAATAAATGGTGTCTCATACCTGTTTTGACCTGTATTGTGGCTAGTTGGACCTGCTCCAGGTTCAATTAGAGATTAACTGGGTCCCTAAGCCTCTGCCTGGGGTCCTTGAATCCATCTAAGAGAGCTGACCAGGGTAAAGCAACATAGAGGTCAAGCTACACTCTGGGTAATTTTATGGCTATTTGGGGAAAATCAAACTCTACAGCTGTCCCTTAGAGAAGAGCTTATGTTCTTTTAGATAGCCATGGGAAAAGTACACTGGTGGATAATCTGAACCACACTTTGACAAACCATGAGATTGTTATAAACTAAAAGCATTTCTATATTTCAGTTGTGAGAGTTCCTTGAGATAAATTTCAAGCATCAAAATCAAAACAGACACTTATCTCTTTTCTTCATCTAAAATATTTCACTGTAGAAGAAGCATAGCAAAATAGTATTTATGCAACTATTCCGGCCCCTGAATTTGGCATTTGTTGAGTTCTGATCACAGTCCAGCATCACTCCTTACTCAAGCACCTCGTTACGCACCTGACGTTTTAAAAACGCGGAGCTCCCATTGAAAACAATTGGAAAAATATGTTAGTCTTGGGAAAAAAACGCTTTGGTGGACACACGGGCTTAGTGCTGGAAATGTACATCGACACACCAGTAGGTGGCAACAAGTGAGCCCCTTTCACACATACAGTCTTTACTGGTAAATTACAAGATCATGTATGAACAGGACCTTTAAAAAAATGGACGAGAATTTGTGTGGAATGCTCCGATAGGAAGGGTCTTATCTTCCTAATATTGTACAAGGCAAATCTGCACGAACAGGCAATATGATCTGTGAAGCTTAAACGATCATCCGTCACAACTCCAAGGTTCCTGGCTGCCCTGGAAGGAGTTATGGTTGACAAACCTAGTTGAATGGAGAGATTATGATGAAGTGTTGGGTTGGCATCGACCACAAGCAGTCCCGTTTTTGCAAGGTTGAGTTGAAAGTGATGGTCCTTCATCCAGGCAGAAATGTCTTTCAGGCAAGCTGTGATGTTAGCAGCAACCGTCAGTTCATCTGGTTGGAACGAGAGGTAGATTTGTGTGTCATCAGCATAGCAGTGATAGGAAAAACCATGTTCCTGAATGACAGATCCTAGTGATGACATGAGAAGAGAATTGGTCCAAGCACTGAGCCCTGAGGTACCCCGGTAGCAAGATGATGCGACTTAGACACCTCACCTCTCCAAGATACCCTGAAGAACTTCTTAACCTTTAAGTTCTTGTTTATTGACATTAATGATTGCTAAAGCAATATAACACTCACAATATATCCTTAGTGGTCTGAATATCACAATCATGCTCATAGTAGTAACAACAGATCTTGTGCTCATGTAATATTGCTCATTTACATTCGGTTGTAAATGTTATGCTTTCTTTTAGCTTGATAACAGGCCAAATTTCACTGATCAATCCTTTAAATGAATTAAGTTTTAATATGCCTGGTAGGTTGTGAAAAAATGTGCAAGGCTGAGCTCCAAATGTTCTTGATCGGATGAAGACCACAGATCTCACAAGGCTGTGTGACACATGTATAACTCTGGTTTCCAGTGACATCATAAACCAATAACGTCTGTCACACTACAGCCCCTATCAGTAAAAGCCCAAAACCTGTTAAAAGTAAAATCACAGCACCACCATAAATGTCACAGAGAATGTATTAAAGCTCCAAATGAAACCAAGAAAAAAGAAAAGAAGCCCACAAGGAGACCTTAATCCATCTAGCAAATACTTCTAAGAACAATAGTAAGCCCAAAGCCAAGCAGATACTGTTCACAGTGTTGTGTACACTATTACGTCAATGTATACCTCCATCCTGGACATTAAATATGGTAAAAGACCCTGAGAATATGCATTAGGTCTGACAGATAGGTAAACAGCACTTTTATTTATCCAGTGGTGTTTGGTGACCCAAGATACTACATGCAAGACTAATCTTTTGTTTACACTGGTGTGCTTTTCTCTCTTTTGCAGAGGGGGCGCAGAAACTTTAGTAATCTGCATTTAATCTGACCACATCTTCCTGTTTAGAGTGACAGTCTTCCAGTCTTCCACTCTCTGGTGAATGATGTTGATGGATATGATCTGTCTCTTTCTTATTCTCCCTCACTGTCCTCTACATTCGACCCATTTCCTCTTCCACATATACAAATTCCTTTAACTCTGTTGGTCAATTGTAAATGATTATGATCTGCTGTTGTCACACACTCGATTAAAAATCAAGCACCACTCCTGGACTGTGGGAAAGAAACTATTCTCAGACTGAAATATCATAACCTGGCATGTCAGCCTGTATGATTATTACAAACTTGACAATTTGAATGAAGCAATACAGTCAAATTTATACGCATTGTGTCCTTCTGTTTTTATTGTTAATGTACACCTTCTGGAAACTATTTTGAAATTTGAAAGTCATAATTGAAGAAATGACTGGCACTCCACTCCACCCATGACCTCAAAAAGAAAAGAAAAGTCTATTTAGGTACATGCTGGGCGAATATGTCGAAACCAACCACATCTGTATAGACGCCAGCATCCAAACAAAGCCATGAACACAGTCTATGGTCACTCCTAATGCTGGTGTTAAAATGGGCAGTGGGCTTCTAAAACAGAGGTGAGGGATCAAACATAAGGAAATGATGGCAACGAACAATACCACCCATTTTCTCACGCACTCCCACTGCAGCTAAACAGACACGGCTCAACTGGGAATTCCTGCCTCATTGTCCTTGGCAATCTTTTCAGTACAGAAACCCTTTAGTTGAACAAATAAACATGAAAAAATCTCAGAGATCAAAGTTTCTGATATGATGACTTGACCATCAGGTACTGTGTAATCTGATGGAAAGCATATGCGCCAATGAAGGGTTTTTTTTTAAGCTTGGGACCCCCAAATATGAGGATCCCCTTATGAGGGACCTCTTTCCTACACTCTAAAAATGCTGGGTTAAAAACAACCCAAGTTGGGTTGAAAATGGACAAACCCAGCGGTTGGGTTAAATGTTTGACCAACCCGCTGGGAAGTTTTATTTAACTCAACTATTGTTTAAAAATGACTATATTGCTTGATCAAAATGAACCCAAAATATGTTGGAAATTACCATTTATTAATATGTTTAATAAATGAACATTTATTAATAAGTTTAATGAATGAACATTTATTAATAAGTTTAATGAATAACAATTAAACAATAAACATCTATTAAATGGCTTATTAATAAATGTTCACCTTTTGATTATTATTGTTGCCTCTAGTAATTATGTGTCTGATTTTTAATTTCCAACATATTTTGGGTTCATTTTAAGACAGACATATAGTCATTTTTAAACAATAGTTGAGTTAAATGAAACCCAACCACTGGGTTTGTGACCATTTTCAACCCAACTTGAGTTGTTTTTAACCCAGCATTTTTTAGAGTGTACTGAAGCCAAAAATCATTATTAAAATTATGCCTGGAAAACATTTACGTTATATTAAGTTAATGGTGTATTATTTTTATGCCTATTATATAGTACTTTTAGACATGTAATCTTAAAGAGAAACATTTTCAGTTCAGTTCAGTTTATTTGTATAACACTTTTCATTATAAATATTGTTCCAAAGCAGCTTTAGAGATATTACTGTCCACCACGAAAGCTAAGAGTGAAAGTAGAGAAGAAAACATCTTAAAAAGATACAACACAGACTATTCCTGGCAGTATTTATACTGAAAGGAATAAGAGATGTTTTTCCCCAAAAATGATATGCAGATCATTATTTTTGCTGGTAAAAATGACTGTAAATAGAAAAAGCCTTTATAAGTAATATATATATATATATATATATATTTTTTTTTTTTTTTTTTTTTTAAAGTACACTTTTTTATTAAAGTTTTGCAAATAGATTTCCTCCAAACCCAGTTTTTTTTTCACTGAAAGACAAGTATAGATTTGTACACCTGCAGATTTTTACGTGGCCCACTGGCATGTCTTGTCAGGGTCTTTTGCTTTCAGCTTTATCTGAAAGAAACCTAACAGTTCAAATAGTCCCAGAAGGTTCTCATTAGTCTATATTCCAGTGGGAAGATTTAAGTATATAGGTGATGAGAGAAGCCTGCATGTGCTCCGTCTGCCTATGGAAACCACAAGAACAATGATTCATCTCGACGGAGATTTATAGAGTGTAAAACCAAGGTCCCTGTCTGGACATCTTCCCTCACACATTCCTCCATTCTGTGACTCCTGACACATGTGTCTTTTCTCAGGAGCACGGAAAAGTATAGCTTTGATTATTTTTTATCCCTGACAAATTTGTGGAGGCGGATAGAGACAGTCGCATGGCACCAGAAGAGTGGGATTTAAAGCATGTGCTCAACAGTGAGTTTCTCAGAACAATTATAAAGATTTTGACTCAAGAGAATTTGATGTGTAATGTGCCATACATTTTTTTCTTTAAGTTCATAAGATTACAATTTTTGGCTAAAAATCAACAGCTGTCAGGAGGTGAGAGAAAATCTTAGCAGTAATAGGAAGCTGACCTTTGCTGACCTGGTCTGAACTTCGTGAGATAACACTTAACCCTCTCTTACTTAACCCTGGAGTAGATCACCAGCTTTGAGAACCTGTCAGAATAATATAATCTTTGATGGGGGGAAAAAACCTAAACATTTTCCATGAGAATTTTTCTATTGCATTACACTAAACAAGCAGCTCAAATCATTAATGTTGTAAAAAAAAATAAAAAAGGGATAATTACGTTTTTATAAATGACCCAAAATACTACATGGCAAAGGAATGAAACCATTAGTATGGGTTCATTTTCTGGAAATTTCTTAGGTTTCATGTCTTGCCAGTTATGAGAAGGATCATTACACATTACACTCTAAAAAACGCTGGGTTAAAAACAACCCAAGTTGGGTTGAAAATGGGTTTGTTTTAACCCAGTGGTTGGGTCAAATGTTTGCCCAACCTGCTGGGTAGTTTTATTTAACTCAGCTATTGTTTAAAAATTACTGTATTACTTGATTAAAATTAACCCAAAGTATGTTGGAAATTAACATTTATTAATAATGATTAAACAATAAACATGTATTAAATTGCTTATTACACTCTAAAACATGCTGGGATAAAAACAACCCAAGTTGGGTTGAAAATGGACAAACCCAGTGGTTGGGTTAAATGTTTTATTTAACCCAACTGTTGTTTTAAAATGACTATAAAATGAACCCAAAATATGTTGGAAATTAAAAACCAGACACATAATTACTAGAGGGAACAATAATAATCAAAAGGTGAACATTTATTAATAAGCAATTTAGTAAATGTTTATTGTTTAAATATTATTCATTTAACATATTAATAAATGTTCATTTCCAACATACTCTGGGTTCATTCAAGCAAGAAATACAGTAATTTAAAAAAAAAAAATAGTTGAGTTAAATAAAACTACCCAGCAGGTTGGGTAAACATTTAACCCAACTGCTTGGTTAAAAGTTGCTGGGTTTGTCCATTTTTAACCCAACTTGGGTTGTTTTTTACCCAGCATTCACCTTTTGATCATTATTGTTGCCTCTAGTAATTATGTGTCTGATTTTTAATTTCCAACCTATCTTGGGTTCATTTTAAGACAGACATATAGTCATTTTTAAACAATACTTGGGTTAAAATAAATCTACCCAGCACATTGGGCAAACATTTAACCCAATCACTGGATTAAAACAACCCAATCGCTGGGTTTGTCCATTCTCAACCCAACTTGGGTTGTTTTTAACCCAGCATTTCATAAGCACACTAGATATTTACAATGTTTTTGCTGGCATTTAAATTTCTCAAAGCGTGGGAAAACTGCTATCAGCGTTGATCGTGTCATTGTGCCAAACACACTGCTGTATTTATGGCCATTCGACATCCTCTGAGTGGCGGAAGTTAAACACACGGTCAAGAACAGGAATCTCGTCTGCACGCCATGTCGTCGCTGGCACATTTGACATGGCACAGAATTCTGCACAACAGCCTTATACAGCATCAATCACATCAGCGTTGGTTTGCTAAGTCATTCAAATCATTGTGTCTCTCATACACACAGCCACAATGGACTCGTATTGTAGACTTGCGGACACAAAGATGGTTCTGTTGATAGGGGTCAAACTGGCTCCAGTCAGGAAATGTACATTCATCAGTTATCTTTGATTGCGGCCCCAGAACAAATAATCGGTCTCCAGTGATCGCATACACTGTAGGAAACACTTTTGTTGGAGAGGCGACACATTCTCACAGACATTAGAACTGCGTGCATTATGGGGCCGACTCTAAGTCTGCTCACTCAGCATAGACTGAACCAATAACTGAAAATCTGAACTACTGAAAAGAGCTTGAGACAGTTTGTAAATGAGGAGTTAAAAAAAAAAGGTATATTCTGCCACCTAGTGGACACATTTCAGTCACATTAAAGTTTCATTATTCTTTTTTAAATTGTCAACTAAATATGTTAATGATATATAACAAATATATAATATGTAAAGAAATTGATATTAATGTAAATTAAAACAGCGGACTTGCATGTATTTCAAAAATAATCATTTTTCTGTCTTTTTATAATCTGAAACTCACAAAAATTTCCACTACACTGTAAAAAAGAATTGTTGGTTTAACTTTAAAAAAGCTGGTTACCTGGTTGCCTTAATATTTTAAGTTCACTGAACTTAAAAATTTGAGTTAATACAATGAAAGCAATTGGTTTAATCAACAGAAACTCAAAACCACATTAATTATTGAAGTTGATTTGACAAAACAAAAAAAATGTTGTGATAACAAATCATGACAAATATTTTTTTACACCGTACTCTGTCATTTCCACCACATGCATATGTTGTGTTTAATGGAAATGACATTTATCATGTTTTGAATCGAACGGTCTGTTGTTAGAGAGCGTTCATTTCTTTTTGTTTAGTTGGGGAAAGCATCTAATGTTTTGTTTAGTTGGGGAATGTCATGTGATAACACAGATGTCACAGAATTACCCATGACAAGAAAACGAATGGTGATTTGATCCAGTCTCTGACATTTAAACCTCATGTTGAACCAAGGCACTTTGTTCCAGGAACATAATTAATTGCCAAAGCACACACAAAATATTAAAACAACCCACAGACATCCATTTGAAGTCATTGAAAAACACTAGCAATATAAGTACATCTTTTAAAATTCACTTGTGTCCAAGAGTTGCATACGTGTCTGTGCAGGTGTCAGTTTTCAGCTGGCTCCCACACTTGTTTATATTTACATGGATGATATACAGGGCCAACAAACTGTCTTCGATGACTTTTCATAAAGGTTACATGAAGCTCTAGATGTGGGGTGTCAAACTCATTTGCTGCCCTAGGCAAGATTTTACTTGGTGCCCCTTCCATTGAAACTGAAAAACTGCTTTATGTCTTGATTTATTTATTAAACAGTATATGGGTCAAAAGTGTACAATATTGTATTTCTTTTACCAGTTTCAAGAAAGGTTTCAGTGTAATGACTCTACAAAGGGCATGCGGTATACTGTTCTCGAAGCGGCTGTGATACACGTAGGAGTGCTGTTATCACTAGAATATCACATGGCTATCAGCCAATCAGATTTGAGAACCAGAAAGAACTGTTTTATAAATATATATAATGAGTAATTAATTACTAAATATTATTAAGGTCAAATTATTTTAGATTTTAAGAGAATTTCTGACCTTGACAGAGTATTATCTATATATTATTAGAGTATTATTAATATTTTTTAATTATTTTTTATTTAATTTATTTACTTTCAGTTTAAGTTTTAGTAATGTTTTTGTCTACTTCTACTACTTTTTATTTTATTTTATTTTTTTTTATTTTAGGTAGTTGCCAAGACAACATTTTAAAGTTTTTCTTTTCTCTTCTTCGTTGATTTAGTGGACAAAGGTTTTTCAAATACTAATAAGCAGTGAAGCAGCATATACTATACAGTTGACCACTTATAATAATATAAACACTTAACATACTGTACACTGAATGTTTTTTGCCACTTGAAAACATCTAATTTTGCTCCAGATAACCTTTGATGGGCACATACTGGTCTGAACATGTTGTTTCAACACACACGTGTGCGTGAGATGATTCTGCAACCAACATGACATACATAAATATGCTTTACTATGTCCACCTGCTGTTTTGGAACACGTCTTCAGGAGGGGACAATGACGCTTTCAGTGTAATATTGCTTAACATGATGTCAAGGGGCGGCATGGCTGTCGACCGTATGACTATTTGTTTACAAATTCACTGTGCTGAAGTTGTGAAACACCCAGCCATGCGGCGGAAAATCTGACCTGTATTGCCCATGCTCACCAACCACCTGATTTCTCTTCCCAGACTGGTGTTGGTGGCAAGCAGCCATCAGGACGAACACTTGAAGGACAATGAAGCCTAAAACAGATTATGTTGTACACAACTCACCCCTTGCTCAATTGTCCTAAAACTCCTCCTGACCTGCCATGTTGTTGTGCAGTCAGGGAAGTTCTGGATGTCTGGATGTCTACATGCCATCAGCTATCACATGGGTCTTGCTTGGCCTGGCTTTGTGATTCGCCTACACACTCTACTGCAGATGGAGAGCTTGGAAAGGGAGGGGGGTCGTGTTGCTAAGTTTGGCATGTGACTTGTTCTTCAGTGGGTTGTGTTGGAGGGCAGCATGTTTCTCCGAATCGAGCCGCACAAACAAGTGGTGGGAGCAACCCTGCCCAGCCACCTCACGGATCAAATGTCAAAAGCAGCTGGCCGGTATATAAGCCCCAAGTGCGTTCTGCCTCGACAGATCAGATAAACCTCAGTAAAGGCAGAAGCAACCACTAAAGCTCAACCTCAACCAAAAGGCAAAGCAGTGAAGGACTCTACCTCAAACGACACCAATGGACATCCGAACGGGTCAAATAGTCCGGGCTCCGAGTCCCATGGAGAGCCTGGAGAAACAGCTGAGCTGCCCCATCTGCCTGGACATGTTCACAAAGCCGGTTGTCATTCTACCATGCCAGCACAATCTGTGCCGCAGCTGCGCCAGTGACCTCTACGACTCCAAAAACCCCTACCACTACTCAGGAGGCATCTTCCGATGCCCTACCTGCCGCTTTGAGGTGGTTCTGGACCGCCACGGTGTCTATGGTCTACAGAGGAACCTTCTGGTGGAGAACATCATTGACATCTACAAGCAGCAGTTGGAGAAAGGAGGTAACACCCTTGAACCTCCTTTGAAATCCAAAGAAACAAAAGAGCCCATGTGTGAGGTTCACAAAGATGAAAAAATTAACATCTACTGCATAACCTGCCAGACCCCTACCTGCTCCATGTGCAAGGTATTCGGTGAGCACAAGGACTGTGAGGTTTCTACTCTAAAAGTTGTTTATGAAGCACAGAAGTCCGAACTTAAAAATTCAATCGACCTGCTAGGCGCCAGCAACAGCTGCCTACAGGCGATGTTAGCGCAGATGGAGGAAAACTGCAAAGCGGTGGAAGAAAACAGCCAAGCGCAGAAGCAGAAGCTGGGGGAGAAGTTTGACCATCTCTACGCCATCCTAGAAGACCGCAAGAGCCAACTCCTAGAACGGATCGCTCAAGAACAGGACGAGAAGGTGGCTGTGGTGCGATCTCTAATCCAGCAGTACAACGAACACCTGCAGGCCAGCATCAAGCTGATGGATAAAGCCTCCCAGACAATAGACAACTCCAACACGGCAGAGTTCCTCATCGCTGCCAAGCAGCTCATCACCGAAGCCAAGGATACATCCAAGAACTCACATCTTCAGAGGCCAGAGCCCGGCTTTGAGAGTATGGACCACTTCACGCTCTTCACTGAAGACGTAGAGGCCATGCTTGCCAAACTGGACTTTGGAGTCGGTGGCGATGACGATCAGGACAATGAAGAGGAAGAAGAAGAGGAAGAGGAGGAATAAGCTCTATAAAAAAGACTTTGTGGGGAAAAAGAGACGACAGTATCTTATAAACCTCAGCGATAAGGACAATTATCTAGCTGCTTTTGATAACTGTGAGACAAGGGAAGTGCAATCTTAAAGCAGTTTTAGTACAAATTGTACAAATTGCACCAATTATAATGTCTTTTCCACTTGACTTTTGTACTTTTTTATTAATGTGGATGTTAATATCGAATTATGTTTTTTTATACTTTTACTAGAATGTAGGAGTTTATGTTTTGTTTGCTATTATACGCTGTAGAATACAGCCCTGCTAGTTTACTTTAGAGTGTCATGTGAGATCCAAATGTTTGAATACTTGAAATATTGAATTCACTTGATTGATGATGAACTGTAATGTAATGTTCAAGTTCATTGAATAATTCAGTGGAAATAAAAGACTTATGACAACAACAAAAAAAGTGTCGCTTATTTAAATGAATAATTTGTTGAGTTGCACACACCTTCAGATGACCTTAATATCCATAACCTTTCACACACCTTCAGATGACCTTAAAATTCTTAACATTTAACCCCTTTCAACTGCGTGGCTATATCTGCATTCTCTCCAACCTATCCTTGTGAGGCATTGAGCACAGTTGAAGTGGGTGGCTATTTTAACATGGTGAGAATGAGAGAAGCCACAGAACTCCAGGAATAGCCTCGCAGTGGGATGCAGGCCTCATGTTTCCAACCCTGACAATTACAGCTGCTGGTAGGCATGTTTGACGAAGTTATGGGCCAGAGGTTAACACTGACTCTTCTGTCAGCTACAGAAACTGTTGCTAAAACAAGCCCTAACGGTGGATGTGAATAACAATGCTGTACGTGTCAAGTAACCAGTAAACAGCCATTAAAATGAATGCCATTATAAGTTTACAGCTATAAGCTTTTTGTTTGTTTTTTAGAGAGTGAACAATACCTTATTTCATCAGGATTTATCAAAACTCTAGCGATTTTATAGCTACACCATCACCACTGGTCCTTGGAAAATAAACTATAAACTATATATTTTTTTTCTTCTTAAAAATAAAAGCACTTCATGTTTACTTCCAATTGGCTTACTCAGCGTAGACTTCAACATGTCCATTAACAAATTCAGACTCAAATATGTACATTTAACTACTGCAGCGTACCTTTTTGTAGAGACATATAGAAAACAAACAATTAGACAAAAACAATTCTGTTTTGAGAAAAATATGGTATTAAACAAAAGAACATAACAGCTGTTTACAGGGTTGACCTGTTGATTTGAAACTCTCGGAGAATGTTGGCCTGAGCTGCTGTGAATAGTATTATGCATGTCTGTCATGTATATATATCTGTTTAGTTGGAGGCTCAGCTTTCATGTTTCTAACATGCTGGAGCTGGAAGCCTTGCTAGCACGGGATGAAGTGTGTGCACGTGTGTGTCAAGACCTTCTTGGTCCAGAAACTAATTTTAAGATTTGCCATAAACAAATGATTGGTTCATACAATTTATACATTACCAACTATCAAACAATAATTATATTATATGTATTGTATTCTATTTATAATTATAATATTTTAAAGTAATATAAAGATACCTAATTTTCCAACATTAAAGTGCTTTCATTTCTGGCTCTGTTTTCAGCTTTCCTTTTACAGTGTCAGCCTACACTCTAAAAAACCTTGGGTTATTTTCTCTATCCAAGTCCTGGGTTGAGCCTTTTGGATCTTTTCTCTTTTTTTGGGGTTATTTTTCCAGTGTTTGTGTAGTTTTGTTGAGTTATTTATCGCAGGCTTTTTGCGACCTCCGTCAAACTGGTGCATGTCTTAGGTAAAATACAGGTTTGTGTACGTTTTATGTTAGCTAAAAATTTGTTATTGTTCTGTATATTGTTTACTTTTATGCAAAGCAACACACAGGGGCATGATGTGAGTCACCTAAACGAGTGTCGCGTCACTCTTTTCGTGTGATGGAAACGCCTGATGCCTTGCATAACATTTTATTCAAAAATATACAGAATATAAATACTTAGGACATTAAAATACGTTCTCATAATTGTACACTGATTATTTATGGACAGGTTATGGAATCATTCACAGCATTTTTTGGCTATGAGTGAAACGCAGGCGGCGGTCTGAAGTTATCAGTTCCCCCGGCGAACGCGAGCCATCTCCGGCACGACATCCAGCGTCGTTACGGTGGAAACAGCACAACAGAGACCGGTCGATAACACTTGAATTACTTCTAAATGTTTAATTTTTACTTTTAATATTTGTTAAACAAGCTTAAATGTAGGCAATATGTATTAAAACATGCTATAAAATGATCAAAAATAAAGGAAATCCAAATCAGTGGTTGTGTGGAGTAAAAAAGTTTAGAGGATTAGAAGTTAATCCGTAAACATTAATTCATGTATGAAGTAAAAGAAAGAAAAAAAAAAGCTATTATAGTAAAAATGGGTTAAATAAACAACCCAATTTGCTGGGTAAAATTAACCCAACATGTGTTCTGTCCTACATTTACCCAGCCCTTGGGTTGAAAACAATCAAAATTGAGTTGTTTTTAGCCCAGTGTATTTGAGAGTGTAGTTAAAAAAAAAAAAAAAAGTTATATATTTAAAAAACATGTATTGCCTAAGTATAGCTCAAATATATTAACATATTTACTGACATATTGCTTGAGACTTACTGATATAAAAAAATGTTATAAAACTTTCTTTGGAGTACTACTTGTGCACAATGCATATTTCTTAATATTAAGCCAAAAATGTGTTTTATTGTCAATTTTGATAAGGATTGTATGAACTTTGAATAATATTAATCTTTAAATGCAAGATACTTACAGTGTACCTAAAAGTATACTTGCAATAGTTCAACTTTAACACAATCAAATATACTTCAGTATACCTTTAGTTGGATCTCAGCACTACTTCTGCACAATTAAAGAACACAATTAGTTATTCCAATTTTAGAAGACTTTAAGTATACCAGTTTAGTATACCAAAAGTACAATTGCAGGGTATTTTTATTAAGTACATAAATATGTGTATTATGACATAAACGTATTTCAAATACATTTATTTTTCACTATAGGGCAGTCTCATACTTTTCTATTTAACCACAATTAGTCTTGAGAAACTCTTTAGATCATTTTAGTTCCCACTTTACAGCTCATCAGTAAAACACTCGACCAGTGTGTGCAAGAACCCATTTGGTACATTAGAAAAGCTCAGCAATGCTTCCCTAAATAAGAGCAGGACTTCCCCTAGCCAGCACCCAAAGACAGGTCAATGCATGGGGGCTAATTTTAGAGTAATGAATCAGCCTGCCCATAGTCTAGCCCCAATGCACTAAAGGGCAACTCTCATTCAACCTCCTCTCCTACAGCATAAATTAGGACAAATCTTTTACCTGAACCACAGCCCTAGAGAGGGGCTTTTCTGTTTATCACTAAGGTAGAGACGGTGCTGGACCAGGGAATGCAAAAATGATTGTTTAACTATTAAATTCCAGGAGAGAAACTGCTGTGTCATTTTGCACAAGACATGAAACATTACTGAGGTATTGCAGAGTGCACCAGTGCGGTGATGTGTAAAACTATCCCAGATTCATTTTTAGCCACCACAGACATTGCCTGTAGATGGGCGTACAGTAAATAGAAACTTTCACTCTGTCATCTTGCCATATGCCTCATAAGCTTTACTTTAATGTGCACCACCATTAATATCGTGCCTGATGAAGACCTGATGGTCGAAACGTTGTATGAGCTACAATAACGTTTTTTGGAGCAGTCATATGTGTGGACATCACGTTTGTTTTTCAGCACCATTAATGTCACGTAAATTGTAAATCATTTAAAACGGGTTATTATAAAAACACAAAACCCCAGATGGCATAGTATAATAGGAAAAAAGGTACTATTGGTTTTCACTTTGGAAGTCAAAAGGTTGAACATGGCAGGTGGCAAATTGCATGACTGCAATTGCAAATTCCATGTGAGATGTTCTGTATATTCCAAGTGTTATATGGTAGGGTTTGGTGAAAAACAAAATGAAATGTTGCATATGAAGGCTGCATATGTCATTGAGGCCATCTCATTTAATAAAAGTATTGTAAAGCAAGAAAGAAATTCAAAGTTTTTTGCTAAATCGTATGTATTTTACAAGTTACCAAATTCGTATGAATTCATATGAATGACCTACCCCTAACCCCGCCCCTAAAGCTACCCGTCACTGGGGTTTAGGCAAATCATATGAATTTGTCAACCCGATCTCATGGCAATTCGTACATATTTTACGAGGTGTCTAATTCGTGCGAATTCATAAGTTTTTTGCTAAATCGTATGTATTTTACAAGATGACAAATTCGTATGAATTCATACGAATGACCTACCTCAAACCCCGCCCCTAAACCGAACCATCACTGGGGATTAGACAAATCATACGAGTGAGGTCGTATGAATTCATATACGAATTAGCCACCTTGTAAAATACGTACGAATTGGTCGTGAGATAGTGTTGGAATTTGTACGAATTAGCCACCTCGTAAAATACATACAAATTAGTCGTGAGATAACGTTTATTTTACACCTCACGAGGAATAACAGTCAGTTTTATTACGGTTACTTTTCTTAAAGCTGCAGTCCGTAAGTTTTGCCTCTTTGTCGCCATCTCTGTTTGAAACCTGCAATTGCGGTTATTTGTGGAATGATCATCTTTAAGTGGGTTGTGCCTCGGCACGGCTCCTCAGCGCAGATGAATCTAATGTTTGCTGTCAGTCACCACATCGGTGTGGATACTGTACTTCGGAATCACAGATTCTGCATCTGGGAAGTATGAGGAAAATAAGAATTTTCACCAGAAAATGTCATCTGAACAAGTAAGTAACATGTCTGCCACTTTTGTTCTGACCAACTGAGAAAAACAAGCATTACAATAAATCGCACTGCTAATGGTGATTAAATCTAACGATCGCTTCGCTCGGATCACGTCAAACCGTGCAAATTATTATTGTTACATTATTATTATTACACTGTTCTCAAATTGTGCGTGACTATGTGTATTTATGCTGCCTTCACGTGCTATCAGAAATTTGATAATTGCCACTTTTGAAGTCGTGATTACGTTTAAGTTTCAAATGGGAGGGTGTTCATGTGCAATTTTTTTTTTTACCTCGGAAATTCATATTTACAATAATTCCGATAGCACGTGAAGGGAGCATTAGTGTGTATTAGCGTTACCTGTAGATTTCTGTAGCCACTCCGCAGTCCGAAGTCTTTTGCTTTTGACTACGGGTGAATCTCCAGTTGTCACTGATGATTGTCATTTGGACCTTTCTGGATTATAATCCACCATCAAAATGATAAATTTAATTATTCCAGCTGCTGTGAGAAAAGGCTGTAAATGATCCGTCACCAGCAGCATCCTCACATGATTTAGCCTACTAGCTGCGACTCCTTTATGTAAACAGACGTGACGTAATGACGCAAAGACGAACGGCTGCATGCTCAAATTTCCAGCAGATATCTACCAGTACCGATTTTATTATAAAACATTATTACAAGCCTAATGTTGATAGTTTTGAACACTGTCTGGTTTTGTACTTGCTCAATAATTGATTTTGGATTATTTTTAACCCAAAAAAGTTATGGACTGCAGCTGTAAATAAGACATCCTTGATGACGTATGCAGCCTTCATATGCGACCTCTGGAGGACGCAGCCTCTGAAATGAGACGCAACTATTTTATCACGTGAAATGAACTCAAACAGATCCCTGGCAGCTTGTTTTTGAATGAATAGGTTAAATCAATCATCAAAAGTAAACAACTTGTCGCCACCTACTGGCATAACGATGTAACCTGCAGAAAGAAAGAAAGAAACTCACGCAGACTGTACGTCTAGAACACAGATAATGGTAGTGATAGAAACAGTAAAAAGTCCCAGTTGTGTTGGTATGTATGAAAGTTTTTTATTTTTATTTATTTTTTAACACGACTAAAGAAGAATTGCTTTGTCAAGGTCACTTAGATACAAATTAGAGAAAGACTAAAACTTAATAAACATTAAAACAAAGGTAAAATAAAATAGGCAAATGTTTAACCAACTGCTTATTATAGAAGAGTAAAATAAATAAATACATAAATACGATAAAAGCAAAGAATAAAATACAACTAATAATCTCTCTTCAAATAACAATTATTTTAATCTGCCTGGGAAAAATACATTCATTTATATTTCAAGCATGGAAAGGGTGGAGCTTTTTTGAAAAACTAGACATGTGATTAAGATTGCCATACCTCTGACTTTCCTCACATTATCTGCCTCATCCTGAGAGACTTGGCAAGAGCAGCTACGTGTCTGCAAGCAAGGTAAACAAAATCTTCATTATCACTTATGAAACTACTTCTATAAGTGTAAAGTCTGCTTTTTAATGTTTTAATAGCTACATAGCTTTAATAGGTTTAATATTAAGTCAATTCCTCTTGCTGCTATTAAGGCTAAGAATGTGAAGAGTTCATGCATGCAATCACAAAGTGATTATACATTACTTTCTAACGACTGCAGCAGGTATCTGTCAGACTTGATTCATTTCCTGGGATCAATTACACTCCGGCTGAAATCATGAATACTGTATCTATGAGGAGCCGTGGCAATCAATGCACTATGAATTAGAATGTTATTGGGCCATCATTGATATTTAATGAAATGCATCCATCATTTTTTTTTTTTTTTTAAGATAATATAGTTGTTGTGTTAGCACTAATTTTATTAATACTTCTTTCATAATGGAATTCACAAACTTGATTTGAATTACTGATGTTACAGATGCTTACAGAATAATCTATCCTGAATTATTTCGAAGACTTGTTAAGTGAGTTTTTAAATGTATCTTTATTTAAAGTAGCTGCCTAGACTTGGATACGAAAAGGGTCACACCCAATGGATGGATTCTTGATTATAAGGACTGGTGCTTCATATGTTGTATGTCCACATATCCCATATTGGAAACCTGTTATCTATCAAGAGGATAAAGAATGACAAAAGAGTCGCATTTTCCCCTAGACTTCTTATAGCCTCACTTTTCCTATTATTTTTGTATTATTTGTTTTTTAAAAAAAAGATAAACCAAGCTCCGATTATGGATAAGAAGTTGGACCTGTCCAGACTAACAGAAGAGGAGGCCAAACATGTGTGGGACGTCATTCAGAGAGACTTTGACCTCAGGAAGAAGGAAGAGGAGAGGCTGGGGTGAGGACTTTAACATGGTTAAACTTTAGGTTACCACTTACCCAGCTAACAGGGAATGTTCTCAGAACGTTCTGGCAAGGTTCTCTCAAAGTTATGAACAAAATTTCTTCCAGTATCATTAACAGAACATTCATTCAGAGTTATCTGGTCTTTAATAATGTTCTCAGAATGTTAACGCAAAAAAACGGTATTTATACATCGTTCATGGAATTTTTTAGTTGGACATTTATCTAACATTTTAATGTTAGTACTTGTTTCAGAACGTTCAGAGAACATTCAAAAGTAACATTCCCATAATGTTATAACCATTTCTGATTTAACTAAACCCAAAACTAGTCATACAACGTATTTATAAAAGGAAACCTACTGCATTAACATAATCTGTCTAACAAAACATAACACAACTCAGAGACTCTCATTGAATGCAAAGTGTCATATATATATAAACACAACAAGAACAAAAAGATAAACAGAATTCATGTATGGTTATGAATGATGATGATATGAAATGGAGTGATTAAAGTCTTGTCTGAATTCCATTCAAGTTCTCAGAATGTCCAATAAATCCTCAAAGTTCGTGATAGATCTGTATAAAGGTGACATGGAACAGCTGAAGAGTTGAGTTGAGTTGAGCTGAAGAGCTTGTGGAGTATAAAGGAAAGTAAAAATCTTTCCCCACAAACTTCCCTTCAAGGACCGTCCTCCAGACAACACACAAAATGTCCTTCTACAAAGTCAAAGAAGCCATAATAAACAAATAATCAAAATTATAAAATAATTGCAAAATTATAAAATGCACTGTCCCTTAAAGCTTGCATAACAGTGACAAAAAACATTTTTAAAGCATAAAAAAAAAAAAAACTTCAACGTTCAGAGAACATTCAGAAATAACGTTTTCCTAACTAAATGGGAATGTTAGCAAAACATAGTGTACTGTGAGGTTTATCCACGGTGCATTATTTATTCCATATTTCTCTATGCATCATACTATAGTACACGCCAGAAAAACCAGGTTATGAGAAAGGGCAGCAAGTGTGAAAGGACACTGTTGTAAAGACATCATGATGATCATGGTACAGTCACAAGGCCCGATCACATCATTCCACTGGCTGGGAAAACACGATGCCCCAGAGCTCTATTCTTTTTGTACAAGGAGGTCTCTGTTCGCCTATTGAATTGTTATTAGCTCAAGTTGGAGGATTATGTTCTTTTCTATTTGTTGGCAAGGACAGTCATATAGTGCATGGCTTGAATTCAAGTTGAATTCTTGATATGTATTCACAAAACATTTTATCTTACCACTAAGAGTTTTCTCCTAAAACCTATTCATAAAGCTGCTGAGACAAACTTTTACGAAGGAACAGAGAGAAGTCTTAAGCTAAGAGTAAGCGACCTCGTTGCTGTGGATGATGTCATCACGCTAACTAACTATGCACACAGTGATTGGCTGATAGGGGAGGGGTCTAATCATAGAAATATTGTAGAACAAGGTATCATGTTGCCATGTTCAATTAAAGATTTTAAACAGTAGGCTGTCACTGATTATTAAACAAGTATATGTTCAGCCTCTTACATGTCTGCATCTCGAGAGATTGTAGAATTCAAGCGACAAATTATGTTTTATAAACAAAGTTCAAGAGGAGCACGTTCAAATGGTCTATCTAAGCTGGAGAGGAGGCATATATACACAGCTGACTCACCTAGTTGCCTCAACAGTTTTCTGCATCCCTCCGCCACCCCGACTCCTCACTTTTGGCTGGTTCCTATTCCCAGGATATAGGGGAGTACGGTGAACTCGCCTCGGACAGCACTTCAATCACGCTTATTTTACTCATTTACTCCATCTGATGATTTGTAATTGTGAACTTGTGAAAAAAACTTTTTTTTTTGCCTTTTTATTGTCATAGGACAGTGAGTAGACTGTAAGTGAAGTGGAAGAGGGAAAGGGGGGACGGGATCAGGAAAGGTCCACGAGCCAGAGCTCGAACTCAGGTCACGGGAGCTGCCCACAAAGTTATCGCTGCTGACGATAGGACATTATTTTGACAATGTTTTGTTCTCCATCATTCAATGCATTTTGCCTGTACATAAACGAATCTTTATGTTATGTCATCGCAGATTAAAATCTATAGATCAAAATATTTATTGCATTTATAAGGAAAAAGGCTCAGCACCCAAGGCTCTGTCTTTGGGCAGATTGCTGAGACAGATTGCCAGCAACAACCATTTTAGGATTGTTTGTGATTTGGTCTTAGTGACTTATGCTGGATACACACCACAAGATAATCGGGCTGATTTTGGGCTGATTCCTCCACTTCCGACAATCCTAGGTAATGTCCCGATTATCTTGATGGTTCTACAGATTGTCTTATCAGATTTTCCTCTGGTGTGAGGTGTGTTAAGAGGAACTGAATCTGCTCGGAAGATCGTCAGAGCCGCCCTGATCACAAATCGTAAATATTCAACACGTGATGTGTGGGAGGAACCCCGAGGACCCCGAGGAGTTTATCACGTGAAACGAAACAAGAGCATAACAAAGATGGAAGCATAACAAAAGCAGCACAAAGTTAAATGGATTTGGACAGCAGAGATGGAGGGTCAGTTTGTCGATTTGTGGCAACAGCACGAGTGTTTATACAACGTGTCCTGTAAAACATACCAAAATCATTCTAAACTTATCAACGCAATTTCTTCCTGCCTGTCGTCCGCCATGTTTATTCTGAAGAGATTTTGCGAGATTTCCCTTGTTCACAGTCGGGACTCGTGTGTGTCGTTCACGTCACGGCACACCACACACTATAGGAGCAAAACGGTTTTTGTCCTCATGTTTATGGTCTCTCACATTTTGAAAATCTTATAAGATTTTAAAAATCTTTTAGTGTGTACCCAGCATTAGGAGTCCTCTTGACTACTCCTAACAGATTTAGGAGCTAGTTGAAATGCTTTGTGAAATATACATAAAGCAAAAATTTAGGAGTCCTACATTTAGGACTGACACGCCCATTAATTCAATTCGATTCACATTTATTTGTATAGCGCTTTTCACAATACATATCGTTTCAAAGCAGCTTTACAGAGAATGCATGTCAACATTACAATTTAGAGAATGCAATTAGCTAATAATGTAATAATTTAGGCAATTTATTTACAGTCACTGTTAGCAATTTAATTGAAGGTAGAAGCAATGAGCTCCTGGAAAAAATTAGGATATATAGAAATTTGGGAATGTGCGTGTTGATCCAGATGTTGCATCTGCTGAAGTCCTCGCAGAAGTTGGCGCCGTCTCTTCACAGGTGATGGTCATCTTAAGAGGCTGGATCCAAACTGAAGCTGATGTACTCTCTAGTCAACGGAAAAACGGAAAAGCAAATGGCAAAGCAAATGGAGAATAATTAGCGTAGCTGCTGTTCATAACATTAAACAAAGATGTGCAATTGATCTGATATGAGATGCATTATGTGAATGCTTGGCTAAAGAGATGCGTCTTTAATCTAGATTTAAACTGGGAGATTGAGTCTGAGCCCCGAACATTATCAGGAAGGTTATTCCAGAGTTTAGGAGCCAAATGTGAAAACGCTCTCCCTCCTTTAGAGGACTTAGAGTTTTGGGATCTTAAAGAACGTGAAGGATTGTCTTAAGAGTCTTCCTAATTTGGCAAGTTAGGAGCTTAAGATGTTTTGTGAATACGGCCCCAGACTGTTTTATGATATCCATTAAGTGCTGATTTTATGCATTATCATGATAGTGGAATTCAGTGTAAGCTAACATTATGTGTCCTGCACATAGATCAGAGGTTGCTTGTCAGTGATTTATATTTAATTATTTAAAATGTTTTAGTTGAGTGCTAAGCCATCAGAAAAGCAGCCTGATTCTCAACAGTCAAAGTCACAAAGCTTATTTCAGCTGAAAAGCTTGTCATGTAGGTCATTATGCTGAGACATTCTGAAGGCTCTGTCTGTTCGTATTGCAACGCAGGGAGCTTAAATCCAAGATTGAGAAGGAAGAAACAAAGAGGGAACTCCTGGGGTCTCAGTCAAATCTGAGTGACTCTCACTGCATCCGCTGCCTGCAGCCCTTTAAGTTCCTGGTGAACAGCAAACGGCAGTGTATGGACTGCAAACTCTACACCTGCAAGACCTGCAGCCGCTACAACAAGAAGGAGCGTGGCTGGGTGTGCGACCCCTGCCGCATGTCCAGGTTAGAAAGATCAGATAACATTTTTAGAGCTTCTGCACTTACAGTAGTACACTTTCTTCTATAAAACAATGTGAATATTTAATCACTAAGACAAAATCTATACATAACACCTGTTTTTTTTAATGCAGGGTCCTAAAAATTGGAACCTTGGGGTGGTACCATGACAATGTACGCTCTCGCTTCAAGCGTTTTGGCAGTGCAAAAGTAATGAGGTCGCTGTACAAGAGATTAAATGAAGATGGTGAGTGCTATTAAAAGCCCTCTGATAGCCTTTATTGTGTACACATAAGCTGTCACATCATCATACTGGTTCAGCATCACCAGTCATTTTAAGTGCTTATCTGAGCAAGTGAGTGTTAAGTAAAAGATAATGTACAGCCAGCCAGTCATTATCGCAAAATAAACCCTGGCATGGTGATTGGGTCTTGGAATAGGGGGCTCTTGTATCACCCTGAAGGGGTTTATTTTGCGATAATGACTGGCTGACTGTACATTATCCCACTTAATACACAGCTACTTACCAAATAAACTAATATGTGGACATCAAATATTGATTTCAGTTTAATATATTCACTCTAAAAAATGCTGGGTTAAAAACAACCCAAGTTGGGTTAAAAATGGACAAACTCAGCGGTTGGGTTAAATGTTTGTCAGCGGGTGTGTTAAAATTACTGTATTTCTTGCTTAAAATGAACCCAAAATATGTTGGAAATGAACATTTATTAATAAGTTTAATGAATAATAATTAAACAATAAAATGGCTTATTAATAAATGTTCACCTTTTGATTATTATTGTTGCCTCTAGTAATTATGTGTCTGATTTTTAATTTCCAACATATTTTGGGTTCATTTTAAGCCAGCCATATAGTCATTTTTAAACAATAGTCGGGTTAAATAAAACTGTCCAGCACGTTGAGCAAACATTTAACCCAACTGCTGGGTTTGTCCATTTTCAACCCAACTTGGATTGTTTTTAACCCAGCATTGTTTAGAGTGTGGTATACATTAATTTTAACTGTATAGTCACTTTGGATAAAAGCACCTGCTAAATGAAGAAATGTAAACTCTAAAAAATGCTGGGTTGTTTCAACCCAAATTTGGGTCATTAAATGGACAAACCCAACCATTGGGTTAAAATTTTACATTAAAATTTGTCCATTTTTGACCCAAATTTGGGTTGAAACAACCCAGCATTTTTTAGATTGTAGTATTAAATAAATAGTTTAGTAAATGACAGCATAATACATAAAATATATATTTTAAGTTGGCCATATTTTAGAAATTAATTTAGAATTTAAATTGATTCATTTAGGTCACTATACACTCTAAAAAATGCTTGGTTAAAAACAACCCATGTTGGGTTGAAAATGGACAAACCCAGCGGTTGGGTTGTTTTAACCCAGTGGTTGGGTTAAATGTTTGCCTGACCTGCTGGGTAGTTTTATTTAACTCAACTATTGTTTAAAAATGACCTTGGGTTTGGGTTATTTTTAAACCAGCATTTTTTCTTTTGAGTGTAGACAGTGCACTGTTAATTTTTTAACAGTTTTCATATGTGAAAAAGAACAGACACTTCTCTCATTAGCTAGAATGATCAATGATCGGTGTAACATATCATGAATATTTAAAGCTTGTTTATACTGCAAGAGACAGCAATAATTAGACCATGTGTAATCGTTGTTATGTGTATTTAGTTACCAAAAGGATTTGTTTATCAGTCCTCTGAACTCAAAGAACTCTGTCCAGAGGCTGAGTGCTGAGGCCACCACCGGGTCACATGCTGTGTCTGGGGCACTGCAGAACCTGTTGATGTTGTTTATAGCCTTGCACGACGGGACATGTTAAACATAAAAAATGAGAAACCTTGGCTGAATGCACAAATGGAGGCACGGAGTATATATCCCAAGGTTAAAGATGACTGAAGTGACATCTGTCTTTGGTTTACAGCTATAAAACTGTTTATGTTCTTTGTTTACAGTTATGGAGCTTCATTATATTTTTATTATGACTTTTGTTGTGGTATTATGTACAACTTCAATGCAGAAGCGATTATTCAAGTATCTAATTTGTTAGATTTTCAAAACTGTGGCAATAATTCCACATATTATATTCTGTGTTAAATTTAAAGTTAAACATTCTTTAAAGAATGTCAGATTTTCCTTTTGTGTTGCACAAGACCTGCACTTACTTTAATGTACTTTATTTCTCGAGGGCACCGTGATGATGACACACAGAGCATGCCCGATGTGCGCAGTGAGTACAAAACACATTCATGGTGTTGTGAAGAAAACAAGAGGAAAACATTTGTGGTGTTGTCACAGAGTAGAGCTGAGGGCATTGTTGACATATCAGTATTGAAACCATGAAATTTCTTTTGATAGTGCTCCACTGTAATATATAATATGTTTTATTTTTAGATGTGTATAATGGTCATCATGATGAGGAACATATGGATGCTGCTGAAGCTCAACGTTATAAGCAGGTAGATTAAATTATGTTAGGTATTTGAATTTACATTTCAGTATGAATTTCAAGGGCATTTTTGAGGCTTTCCTTATGTGAAATAAGGCATGATTAAAAAAAACAACAACTTAGTAACTCATTGTTTTAGTGCAAGGTAAAGGCACATTCACACCAAGAACAATAACTACATGTATAAAGATAACGATAAAGATATTGTTCTAAAAATTGCTCTAAATATCAAAAATAGCACTGTCCACACCACAGCTATAACAATAACGATATAGAGGAACAATATCGTTGGAATCACTTTCAGACAAATTTTAGCTGTTGAACGATAAAACACTGACAGTTCTAATTTAAGAAAAATCCCCCACTGTTTGACAAGTCAAACCCTCTTTTTAAGGATAATTTAAAGAAAATGGATACATGGAAAACAATCAAACCGTCATACCCTCGGAATAAATGGTGAGAAGTATTAACGATGCCAGACAAGCAAACGGTGTAACATAAAATTACCTCAGGTATCCAGCGCTAGTTTCGACAACATTGTCTTACTTCTTTTGAAGTTGCAGTGAAAAAGACTGTGTTGTTTTTATTCCACTATATTGACTTTGTCAGCTAAATTCACTGTTAGATTAGATCGATTACACTAGCACATAGCATGCTGAGGACATCTGCTGGTTAAAGTCGTGTAAATGCAACAAGAACAGCAAAAACACTTTGAAACCGCAGCGCGTGAGCTTAGAATAAACAGACCGTTATCGTTCCTTGGTGTCACAGAGAGCCTAAAGGCCGGTTCACACCAAGAACAATAAGCATAAAGATAAATATAACTGTTCTTGTTGCATTTGCATGGCTTTAACCAGCAGATGTCCTCAGCATGCTAATGTTTCGAGTGAATAGCTAGTGTAATCGATCTAATCTAACAGTGAATTTAGCTGACGAAGTCAATATAGTGAAATAAAAACAACGTCTAGTCTTTTTCTTTTTCACTGCAACTTCAAAGGAAGCAAGACAATGTTGTCGAAAGTAGCGCTGGATATCGGAGGAAATTTTATTTTAGCTGAAAAAAAAAAAAAAAATCGTTCTGAAAGTGATCCCAACGATATCATTTCTCTATATAGCTGTGGTGTGGACAGTGCTATTCTTTTATTTTTATAACGATTTTTAGAACTATATCTTTATCGTTATCTTTATAGTTATCGTTCTGGGTGTGAACAGGCCTTTATTAGTACAGTTTGTGTGTAAGGGAACCAATACCCTATGAAATAAAAAGTCATAATTATGAGATAATAAATTACAATTATGAGATCAAAAGTCAAAATTATAAGATACCAAGTCATAATTATGAGATAAAAAGACAAAATTATGAGATAAAAAGTCAAAATTATGAGAAATGGTCAAAGTTATAAGAAACGAATTCATATTTGTGAGATAAATAGTCAAGATAAGAGACAAAATGTGAAATTATGAGATACTAAGTCAGCATATGTTAGTGAGAAAAGGAAAAACATTTATATGTCAGCCTACGTATGTCAAAATTATGACATTAAAACGTTTTATGTCATTATGACTTTTTTAAAAAAAAACTTTTTAATGTCATAATTTTGACTTTTTACATCATAATTAGGGCTATGATTTATCAAAGCATGATTTTCTTTTTTGTGGCGGAAACTGCCTTCCTTACTACACTGACTTGATAGGCATGATGCTTCTGTTGCATTTGAATGCTATACATTACTGTATATCATAAATCCTTGAGAATATTTTAGAATCATAATGTGAATGCGAATATTTTCAAAGTGTGCTATTACGATAACAAGAGTATTCTGTCGCTCATATTATCTGATATGAACTGTTGTGACTTCCTCTCAGATACGAAAGACCAAGCGTCTACTCTCTGTCCACCCCATGGATCTTGACATGGACGACTACGCCACTCACTCTCGCAGACAGTCTGTCCAGGTATTGATATGGCTCATAACATTGTTATCAACATCCACATCTTTAAGGGCATTATAAGCACTTTTCTCTCTTCTCCAGTACATCCATGAAGATAGAGGTCAGCGGAATGATCTAGAATACAATTCTGACATGTACCATCACCATCATCATCGCATGAACCGCAGGAAAAGCCTCGACAGGTTCTTGCGCCCAGGTGAAGCAAACACGTTCTGTTTGTACGTTTCAGTCTCCATTTCTTTCTTTACCTTTCTTTCTCGTCCTCACCTCTTTCACAAAAAGACAGATTTACACAGACTGTTGGATTGAGTAAAAAACTGATCACGTAATGTAAAACTTGGCGTAGATTTCATCCTAAAAAGAAGGGATTCCATCCTATGCTAAGTATATACATTTACTCAGGTCTAGTTTTAGAGTAAAAAATATTTAAACGTTCTTTAAACAAAATAAATTTAACAACTTTACTGTATAATATATTAACACTTATATATTAAAATATATTGTCAGAGAATGTATTTTAATAAATATTTTATGTATTTTAATTATATCTGAAATGCAGGTGAACTCAAAAACAAGGGAGAGCTGGATCCATGCAGTGAGTTTACTAACAGAATAAACATATAACAATCCAACACGGACACCAAAGAACCAGGGAACAGAATGAACACACCAAAACATAGTCATGTAGGACAAGACTCGACAAAGAACACAACTGGGGTGTAAATACTAGAGGAGTAATAGGCAAACAAGACACACCTGGGAATGATCATAGAACTAATCATCTAAAAAAACTACAAAGAACTACAAAACATGGCGAAGAACAGGAAGTAGACCGAGAGAACATAGACCAGAATCATGACAATATGTTAAATCTTTTTTTTTTTTTATTAAATATATTTAAATGTTTTTTTTTAAATGTATTTTAAATACATTACACATTTTTTCATATAATATATAATATTTAACAACATATAATATATATTTATTATAATCTTTTTTGCATTTGTGGATCACTGACAACGTTTTTAAAATTAAGGTTAAGTATTACAGATCGTCTTACAATATTGTAGTTTAATATCTGTTCAATTAGTGTACATGTTGTATAATATAGGATGCACTGCATGGACAGTCACCAGGAGAACTTAGATGCATTTTCATTATGACTCATTTGTCACCTTCATTTTTGTTGTAGATGATGGCTTGTATTCTGAAAACAGAATGGTACGTGCTCGCTCGCTCTCTAAAATCAACTCCTCTGTGGCTCCGCGCCAGATCTACCTGGACACTTCAGAGGAGGAAGATATGTTCCGTTACCCCGTCTACCAGCTGCCCCCACGACGCCGCAGTCGAGCTTCATCTCAGGAAAACATTCATCAGGGAGCACCACCGGTATGATTAAGAGAATTTATTAGCATTTGAAATATAGTTATACTTAAAAGCACATAATATTTTTTGATTGGGCTGACACTTAGTGAAGATGCATCATCATAAAAAAGCAAAATGTTTGGCTATAGATGCCATTGTAAAACATGCACTATTCACAGTTAGAGGAGGTATTCAAGGATAAGGAGGTTACTGAGACAAAATTAGTTGTTTTCAGCTGGTCACGTGATTTCAACAAGGTGACTCCCATCAGGCTACTGATATGACTTGGTTCTTCACCTCATATGGATGTACATGATTTTAAACATACAATATCATTCAAAATTTTGGGGTGAGTCAGGTTTTATATTTTATTTTTTTAAAGAACCTAATGGTTTATTCAGCGAGGGTAAATTTTATTGATCAAAAGTAACAGTAAAGACTTTTACATTGTTAGAAGAATTTCAATTACAAATAAATGCTGTTCTTTTGAACTTACTATTCATCCTTAAAAAAAGAAATATTAAGCAGCACAACTGTTTGCAACTGTGATAATAATAAGAAATATTACTTGAGCACAAAATCATGTGACACTGAAGACTGGAGTAATGATGCTGAAAATTACATTTTGTTATATATTAAAAGGGAAAACCTGTATTTTAAATGAATATCATAATATTTCGCAATATACTATATTTTTTGAGCATGAGAGACTTCTTTTAGAAACATTAAAAAATCTTAAACTTTTTACCTGTTTTTATTGCACATTTTAACCAATTATTATTGTAGGTAGAATTAGTTTCAGTTACCTAATGTTTTGTCTGTTATTGTAGAATAATTGATTTCAGATGTGTCACAAGAAACTGCGTTTTCTTCAGACAAAAGTCTGGCTAGAGTGACTACTTTGTTCAAATCATCATTTGATCAATCTAAGTTTTCAATCAAAGTTTTTTTCTTGTCGTTCTTTCACGTGTTACTGTGCGGTAGATCAATGAACTGAGCAAGAGAATGTCTGCAATTGAGAGTCTTTTGAATCGACTGGAAGAGAAAATGACTTTGCCTTCTGATCAGGTATGAATAAAGCTCATTTATTCCAGTACTTCTTATTATCCTAAAGGTTTCATGTAGGTCCATCGCATGATTTTAATAAAAATGACTTATTTTGTATGTTTGTAGCCTGTTCAGCCCACAGCAGGGCAGATGGAGGAGGAGAAGCTGAGGAGAAAACTAGATGAGCTGATGAGCGACAAGGCGCTTTCCTCTGATGAAGATGAGCCGAAGAGACCTCCTCAGTCCAAAGGGTCCACTGTGAGGGGGGACCAGGCACCAATAGCCCCTGCGTCCCAAGATCCCTTGAGCTCTTCCAGTGATGAAATGCCCACTGAAGCACAAAAAGTGAGTACTCAGACAACACACATATCCACAGAGTCCAAAGATCTGATGCTGTCTTTGTCCAAGGTAAGGTTTTCCTGAGAAGCATCTGTGATTAATTAATTTATATATATATATATATATATATATATATATATATATATATATTGTTTTGTAAAACAATTAATGCAGATTTAGATGTCTTATTATCAGACTATTGGTGAAATACCAGATGGTATTAAAAGTCACACAACTTTCCGCAGGCTTCCTATATTGTCGGTAACATTTTATAAAATGCCAGAACAAATACTTTATTAAAGGGATTGTTCACCCAAAAATGAAAATTCTGTCATCACCCTCATGTTTTTCCAAACCCATAAGACTTAGGTTAATCTTCGAAAAACATTTAGATCATTTTTCCCGTCATTAAACTAGCAAAAGTGGATTCAGACACGCACTAAGTGCACTTGCGCTGTGCGCTTTAGACCATGCGCTTGTTACAATAGGGCCCTAATTGTCAGTGTATGCGTGATTTTTTTTTTTTTTTTCTTTTTTCTCTCGGATACTTTCCCACAAAAAAATTATTTTGTGTCTCATTTGATTGGATGGACCAGCCTTCAATCTGAGTGGGCCAGTGCCACCCTGGCCCTTATGTAGCCTCACCACTGTTTGATATGATGAAGTTTTGGTTACCTGGACTTTCAACGGAGGGACAGAAACCTCTCAGGTCTTATGGGTTTGGAACGACATGAGGATGAGTAAATGATGACAGCATTTTAATTTTGGGGCAAACTATCCCTTAATAATCTTAAAATACTGAGTTTTAGCACTAGCATTTTTATCAGTATATCCAAAGAAACATCTGAAAGACGTTCGTAGTTCCCCTGAGTTGTTTTGATAACTAATCCGTGTCTTATCTAAAGACCATTAAGTATTAAAGGATTAGTTCACTTTGAAATGAAAATTACCCCAAGCTTTACTCACCCTCAAGCCATCCTAGGTGTATATGACTTTCTTCTTTCTGATGAACACAATGGGAGAAATATTAATAAATATCCTGACGCATCCGAGCTTTATAATGGCAGTGAACGGGGCCAACGAGTATGAGCTGAAGAAAGTGTCTCCATCCACATCTATCCATCATAAACATACTCCACATGGCTTTGGGGGGTTAATAAAGGCCTTCTGAAGCAAAGTGATGCGTTTGTGTAAAAAAATATCTATATTTAACAAGTATCTAGCTTCCGCCAGACCGCCTTCCGTATTCAACTTATGAAGAAAGTGTAAAACTCTCACAGTTCAAAAAGCTTACGCTACGTCCTACGCCTTCCCTATTCAACTTACGGAAAAAGCTTGACGCGACGCCAGTTCCGTTTTCTTTTTTTTTTCTTTTTTTCGTAATTTGAATACGGAAGGCGATCTGGTGGAAGCTAGATATTTTACTTCATAACTTGTTAAATATGGATATTTTTCTTACACAAACGCATCGCTTTGCTTCAGAAGGCCTTTTTAACCCCCCGGAGCTGTGTGGAGCACATGTTTATGATGGATGGAGACACTTTCTTCAGCTCATACTCGTTTGGTAACGCATACTGCCATTATGAAGCTCGGATGCGTCAGGATATTTATTAATATTTCTCTGATTGTGTTCATCAGAAAGAAGAAAGTCATATACACCTAGGACGGCTTGAGGGTGAGTAAAACTTGGGGTAATTTTCATTTCAAAGTGAACTAATCCTTTAATGACACTTATGCCTCATTTAGCTATACTCTTTGCAATGCCAATACCTCTCTGCAGTCATTTTTAAGGGTTTCAGTGCTGATGAGGCTTCTCTCCTCTCGGTTAATTGCTCTTCCCTCTACATGGCTTTCAGAGATCCACCGCGGCGGCCCTATGCGACATCACAACTGAGATTCTAAGAACAATTAATGCCACTGAAAGCGCTATGAACGAGTTGGCCCACTCAAATCCTAATGACAGACTTCAGTTAGCGGGCACAGATGTTAAGCAGGCTGATGATGCGTACAGGGAACTTGAGGAAAATGTAAGCTTATCCCTCTTATAGATCCTGTTATGTTTGTTTGAAGGAGAGAGATTAGACACTTGGAATACCAATGGCATGACCAATCGGTTTTATATCACTAACGTTTGTAAGATTTGTTCAAAACTGAATTTTTGCTCTATTTTGTTTGTTTCTTTTTTTTACTGCAGGTGTACATGACTTCAGGGAAGTCCTTCGATATAACGAAAAAGTTGCAGATGATTGAACAGAATGCTAAGAATCACTACAGAGGCCCGCTGACTGATTCAGAGCTCTCTGATCTGGAGGACCAGGTTGCTTTGGCAGCCGCTAAAGTTCAGAGCACAGAAAGTGAGGTGAGTTATATTCAAAAAATATATATATTACATGGCTAGACTCTATCTATCTGTCTGTAGATATTAATTATTTATTATCTATCAGGTCTCAGACATTGAGAACAAGATAGCTGCTCTAAGTGCTAAAGGATTATCAATTGATAAAGCCAAGAAAAAGGTGAACTGAACAAAGAACCTTGGTAAAATTACATTTATAAACTTGTTTTCTTGCAGATTTGCAACTAATTAGATGTTTTTGTTCACATTTTATTTCAGGCACTGAGTATACAACAAAAAAGGAAGTTTTCACAGGACATTCCTTCAAACAGAGTACACTTTTGAGTGTAAACAGAACTTCTCTGTTGCATCAGCCCTTATACGTGTGCCTCTTATTTCAGTATGTGCATTCAGTCCAGAGGATGTTTTGCAAATCATCAGAAGACAAGACTACACTGAGCCCCAAAGGATTAAACAGTATTTTTCCATTTATGTTCAAATTTTAATTGCATGAGTTATGTTGTTTCAGAATGCATGAGAATCATTTTCCCCCCCTACTAGTACAAATTGGTTTAAATACTAGGAATAACATTTCTCCTATACATAAATGTAATTTAGATGTCAGTGAGGTTATCATGTATTGCTATTGCTATTGACATACCCTATATATGAAAATATATGTGCCCATATTACTCCGTAATATAATGACTTATCTAATATTAATCTGATCTTGAATTAGCACTAGTAAACGTTGTGTCTTGTGTAAATGATCAGACGACTTGACCAAACCCCAGCTTTAACTAAAATCATTATTAGTTAAAATAATGAAATTGACAAAATATGTATTCCTGCCAAGAAAAAAATGCTTTTCCTTGCCTGCTTTGTTCCTCAAATTGCCTTTACAACTTTGAGATTTTAATAATAAAGGAAAGTACTCCAAATAATTGTTTTTCCTTTATTGCATTATTGTTCTTTTTGGAGATAAACTAAACTTGTTATATTATCTTTAAGTTATAAATATTGATTTATTAGAAATGTAACACTTGTGCCCTTGGAAAATGCTTTGTAAAATGAAACATGTTTGTGTTGCTCTCCTGCTTGAAGGGGAAAAAACGATATTAAACCATCCCCAACTGGTTTGCTGGTCTTAGTCGGTTTCCCAGCCTGTTCATGCTGGTCTGTTGACTAGTTTTAATGGCATTTAGGCTAAACAACAGCTTCTCGACCATCTTAAACCAGTTAAGGCACTTCTAACAACAGCTTTTACTGAACATTAGCAAATTCTTCATTATAGAAAATGCAAATCAAAGATGTCTGTTATGCATTAAGAAAGCTAACCATTAGCATTCCTGTTCAGTCTCTCATTCTAGTGACTATCCTGAGTGGTGAAGTAAAAGGCAAAGGAAAAGTTAATTTCATGCTGACAGACTTCATTACAAGCAGGGGATAGATAATTGTTGGATGCTTGGTGTTCATTGTAGAGGAGTGTGCTTCCCTCTAGTGGACATATAAAGAAGGCTAACATTTCTCAGATCTTAACTTAAAATCTACTCCACATCATCTAGTCACTTGTGCATAAAAGCAGTTTCTCATTCTTTTGAACAAATTGCAAATGCTTTGGTACATTCATGCAATTGATTATGTACAATTGTCTGCTGTTTCCATTATCAATTTCTTATGACATGCATGCTGATCAAAGTATATTATATGGTTCTGTTGAATAGTCTTACCCCTCAAAACATTCTAGGCATTAGTTCCTTGCATAAGTCATTAAATGCAAAACTGCATATTTTCTACACATTTCTATTAGACTTTTTTGTAGAGGTGAATTCTGAATTTCACTAATGAAGGACAATGTAAAGCATTAAATCAACCAATTATCAACCAGTTCTCTAAAATAGCATCTCATGAAGCTTCATTTGGGAAGCATATAGACAGAGCACAACTTAGTATTACACACTCTGACAATGGAAGAACAACAAGGAAATAAACAGGGTCAACAGCTGGGAAGAAGAAGAGGAGTAAGGATGTGTGGTGGAAGGGTACAGAGGCAAAACAGAAGAAGAGGTAGAAGAGGCCAAGATTGTAGAAATGTTTCTGATGAAATAATGGCCACTATTGTAGATCATGTTCTCAGTCATGACCTTATATCGAAAGGTACAGCTGAATGTTGGGAGAACAACTGTGTCCTCAATCATTCAAATGTTTGTAGACAGAACCGTTGTGTAATAATCAGACAATGTTTACTATACTGTAATACTGTGTACTTACTGTAATTCTATATTACATTAGTCCACTTGCATTTTACCTTATAAATGTAGTTTATCGAGACATAATGTAACACACAAACACACACTTGTGTGTGTAGTACTGTGTACAGTATATATATATATATATATATATACACACACACACACACACACACACACACACAGACAGATCAGGCATAACTATGACCACCTTCCTAATATTGTGTTGGTCCCCCTTTTGCTGCCAAAACTGCTCAGGTGTTATAAGAGCCCAGGTTGCTCTGATAGTGGCCTTCAGCTCTTCTGCATTGTTGGGTCTGGCATATCGCATCTTCCTCTTCACAATACCCCATAGATTTTCTATGGGGTTAAGGTCAGGCGAGTTTGCTGGCCAATTAAGAACAGGGATACCATGGTCCTTAAATGAGGTACTGGTAGCTTTGGCACTGTGTGCAAATGCCAAGTCCTGTTGGAAAATGAAATCTGCATCTCCATAAAGTTGGTCAGCAGCAGGAAGCATGAAGTGCTCTAAAACGTCCTGGTATACGGCTGCGTTGACCTTGGACCTCAGAAAACACAGTGGACCAACACCAGCAGATGACATGGCACCCCAAACCATCACTGACTGTGGAAACACTGGACCTCAAGCAACATGTATTGTGTGCCTCTCATCTCTTCCTCCAGACTCTAGGACCCTGATTTCCAAAGGAAATGCAAAATTTACTTTCATCAGAGAACATAACTTTGGACCACTCAGCAGCAGTCCAGTCCTTTTTGTCTTTAGCCCAGGCGAGACACTTCTGGCGCTGTCTGTTGTTCAAGAGTGGCTTGACACAAGGAATGCGACAGCTGAAACCCATGTCTTGCATACGTCTGTGCGTAGTGGTTCTTGAAGCTCTGACTCCAGCTGCAGTCCACTCTTTGTGAATCTCCCCCACATTTTTGAATGGGTTTTGTCTCACAATCCTCTCCAGGGTGCGGTTATCCCTATTGCTTGTACACTTTTGTCTACCACATCTTTTCCTTCCCTTCGCCTCTCTATTAATGTGCTTGGACACAGAGCTCTTTTGCAATGACCTTTTGTGTCTTGCCCTCCTTGTGCAAGGTGTCAATGGTCGTCTTTTGGACAACTGTCAAGTCAGCAGTCTTCCCCATGATTGTGTAGCCTACAGAACTAGACTGAGAGACCATTTAAAGGCCTTTGCAGGTGTTTTGAGTTAATTAGCTGATTAGAGTGTGGCACCAGGTGTCTTCAATATTGAACCTTTCCACAATATTCTAATTTTCTGAGACACTGAATTTGGGATTTTCCTTAGTTGTCAGTTATAATCATCAAAATTAAAAGAAATAAACATTTGAAATATATCAGTCTGTGTGTAATGAATGAATATAATATACAAGTTTCACTTTTTGAATGGAATTAGTGAAATAAATCAACTTTTTGATGATATTCTAATTATATGACCAGCACCTGTATATATATCTTTTTGTTTATATCACAGTGACATTGTACTGTAATTTGTTGACAGACAGGCCATAAAAGTATAACTGTGAATCCTGTCTCTTGCAATCAATATCCCACATAAGAGTTCACGAGTTCACATATCCATATAATTAAATAGAGTAAAGTTATGCGTAGTTGGCGTGCTGTCCAGGGAGAGGACTCCGAGCCCGAACCCAGAGTGCTCCCCCCGGGTGTGGTAAAAGTAGATAGTACTAGAAGTGAGGAGATGGGGTGGTGGAGGGATGCTGATAAACTCTCAGATGAACAGAGGTAAGTCTGCTGAATTTATACCTTTTGACACTGGTTGAGTTGATTAACTGAATGCTCTCCACCTGTGCTAATTAGGTTAATTATCTGAACTTGCTCCTCCCGAACTTTGTTAATAAAACATCATTAATGTGTAAATTTGTACTGTTGAATTTTAAATATGCCATAGAGAAAAGGTGCAGTCTTGTGCATTTTCAATCATTGCCATCAAAATTGTAGCCAGTTTACATCTGAAAATACTAACCGAGTGCATTGTTATATTGACAACATGACTAAACATTTTGACTATCTTCTTCGTGAACAATGACACAAGGACTTGTGTTCATTGACATAAATACTTACTTTTGAGGGATCAACTAAGGATTTTGAGCGCGTTAGGTTTTGCAGGTAATCTGTTGTGTGGTGCTGTTTGTACCAACTGTTTCGGAAAATTCACTTACTGGTTTGCAAACTCTTAAGGATGATTCAAGAAATATAACTGATGTAAAAACCTAAACTGCAAAGAACCTTGCAATTGTATTTGGGAATATTGTGTTTTTCCTGTGATTGGATGGACCAGACTTATATATAGTGAGAGTTGGAGATTCCTTAATTTAGCTAATAAAGTTAATATGAAATATGACAATTATATTTTTTAAATTAAAAAGAAATATCACACATACAGTCAGACATGTATAAAAACATTTTCTCCCGCAGGTGGCTTTGAAAATCACACATGTGACCCTGGACCACAAAACCAGTCATAAGTCGCACAGGTATACATTGCCTGTAACAATACATTGTATGGGTCAAAATGATCAATTTTTCTTTTATGCCAAAAATCATTTAGTAAAGATAATGTTTCATGAAGATATTTTGTAAATTTCCTACCATAAATAAATAAAAAAAATGTATTTTTGTGAGTGGATACGCATTGCTAAGGACTTCATTTGGACAATTTTAAAGGTGATTTTCTCAATATTTTGATTTTTTTTTTTTTTTTTTTTTTTTGCACCCTCAGATTCCAGATTTTCAAATAGTTGTATCTCGGCCAAATAATGTCCTATCCTAAAAAAAAAACAAAACAAAAAAAAAACATACATACATCAATGGAAAGCTTATTTATTCAGCTTTCAGATGATGTATAAATCTCAATTTCAAAAAATCACATATGACACTGTAGTTGTCTACTGTAGCCTCTTCTAATCTAAGAGTAGTAAGCAGGCAGATAGATAGATAGATAGATAGATAGATAGATAGATAGATAGATAGATAGATAGATAAAAATGACGCGTGAATCATATTCAACAATAATATTCTGAAGATATTTTGCGAACTTGTCCTGAATGAAAGAAGACGGAAATAATTAAAATGCAAAAGGTAGGCCCCGCCCACAAGCCCCGCCCACTTTCCGCGCTGCGTCCGTCCAGCCCTCAGACCGTGTGCCATTGGGCTGCTTTATATTCTCATCCTAGGGCCGCTCATCATCCGGTTCGCTTTACCCTAGAATCAAATGCAGCTCTGGACCGACAACTTTATTCTTTATTCGTTTAGTTTGACGTTACACCGAACCAACGTAGGAAGGACTATTATTAAGGGATGAGCGTTTATATTCACAGGAGTGTATATGGTCTATCGTGTTCATGGCGTGTCAGCAAACTGTCATTATCCGTGATGTTTTGACATATCGATGTGTCGTTTGAATGTGCAACAGGCTCCCGCCATATATTCATGCGGTTATGGAGACGATGGGTCATCAAAGGGAGGATGTGTCCTAGGGCTCTACATTTTTTTGCTTGTGGTTACAATATAACCTTTTATTAATGCTGGTCATTCATGACCATGAGTCTTTGAATAGTGATCTTTGATCTGTACACGACTGAACAGCACTTCAGTTTGGCGAGGTCATTTTTTTTTTTTTGTGCCAGAGTATAAGGGAATTTAAAATGGCAACTCAAGTTACGGGGAGGAAAAGAATTCCCAACCGGGAGAAACTATCGGCGGAGGATGATGCGCTCAGTCAAATAGCTCGAGAGGTAAGACAGACGATCAGCATTTCACGTGCTACTATCATGCTGCGCAAAATGTCGTCCTTTTACAAGTACTGGAGCTCTTCAAATATAGGGGATCTCCAGCGGTCTCCAATTGATGAATTATGAAAGGGTTTTTGTCGGTTGTGCTGTGCTGTCCTCATTCCCAGTTTTCCGCATGCAGTAAGGAAAAATGAGCACGGATACGATGACGCTTGTCCTTTAATAATGTGAATGGGAAACATTGCACCCCTCCCCTCCCAATTATTAGGCTCTTGTGAATGACAGAAACACATTATTCGTCGCAGTCTGAATCGAGGTATTGTTGCTAGCATGACCTACATGATTGCAAGACTTCCGTTAATAGGTTAATTATAGCGGTAAACAATCGAGTCAAGCATTTGTCCCTATACAAATAGCGTTATAGTGCAGCTGAGCATCATGTTTGGATACCTGCACAGCCGCGTGACGTCATGAAGCGAAGATCAAACGAAAATGCTGAGGCTGCTGACGTCAGAAACTGCTCTGATGCGGCACATCACACCCACTAAATGGCCCAAATAGCCTTCAGGGATGCATTTTAAAATACACAGAGCTCAAATCGTGCTGATCACTTAAATACTCTGCCATATGTGATCCTACAATAGGTCGGTTTTCGGTTCTTAATGAAAAGCAGACACAAGCAGCTACTAGGTTTCTTTCTTTTCTGAAAGGAAAATGTGGCTCAAAAATAAACGGTGCAGAGGTTTAGTAATGCTTGCCGTTTTTACCTATACTCATATATTATTAGGATCTATTATAAACAGTTAATGGATGTTGTTATAATCAAGTCATCTTATTCCTAATGTTTCAGAAGATGTTCCATATTAAAAGTCAGAGATTTGTTTTTAGTGCCACAAAAATGTTCAGGTTTTCACCTAAATACCTCTGTGACCTTTTGGAGCAACTGACCACATCTGGAAAGCATTTCCTCACTGAAGAATTTTCCCCATAGCACTTCTTTCTTCTAATTGACCTTGACCTTACCTTAGCTGGTGCCCTTAAAGGGACAGTTCACCCAAAAATGAAAATTATCCCATGATTTACTCACCCTCAAGCCATCCTAGGTGTATATGACTATCTTCTTTCAGACGAACACAATCGGAGATATATTTAAAAATATCCTGGCTCTCCAAAGATTTAGAATGGTAGTGGACGCATCCAATAATAAAGGCCCTTTTGAAGTAAAGCAATGGGTTTTTGTAAGAACAATATCCATATTTAAAACTTTATTAACTAGCTTCCAGCAGACGGCCGTACGCATTGATTTGCGGCGGAAGAGTGACCTCTCACCCGACGCATGACGCAATGGCGAACGCGGAAGCGCAGAGGATAGAGCAAAACAAAACACCGCCCGTGAATTAGAATGAGAAATTTTAAAGAGAAATGTCGGAGAATTTTCGATAGAAGAGAAGGGGAGCTTCAGCCATATTTGTTTAAATTGCGAGAGGCGTCTAAGTTTACGATACTCCTACATCCTGCGTCATACATCGCGTCACGGGTTACTCTTGTGGTTGACTTGTGCAGTATGCGTACGGTCGTCTGGCAGAAGCTAGTTATTTTAGATTATAAAATCGCTTCGCTTCAGAAGGCCTTTATTAACCCCCCTGGAGCCGGATGGATTATATTTATAATGGATGGATGCATTTATTTTTGGCTTCAAAACAGGCCCCCCTGTTCACTACCATTATAAATCTTTGGAGAGCAATGATATTTTTCAAATATATCTCCCGATTGTCTGAAAGAAGATAGTCATATACACCTAGGATGGCTTGAGGGTGAGTAAATCACGGGGTAATTTTCACTATCCCTTTAATAGGCAAAATCTTTGGTAATGTATCAGGGACATTTAGTCCATAAAATTAGCTCCAGCTAAGGAATGGAAAAAGTAACGATGCTTTGCATCATTTGCCCTCTGGTCCTTGTGTTCTTGTAAAACTCTGTACCCACCCTCTATTAAACTTACAGGATGAATCAGTCCCTGAATCCTCAAACGTTTTTTCATTTCTTTTTGTTCTTCTTTCTCATTGAAAGTGCCCAAGCCAGGGAGAATTGAATCGAATAGTTACATCAATTAAACATTTTGTCATTATTTTCACATCTTCATGTGATTCAAAACCCAATTGTCTTTCCTTCTTCTGTTTAACACAAAAGGTGATTTTTGGCCGCTGTTTTCAATATCCACAAAAATGTACCATAAAAGTATCATTAATGTTGTCTTTGCAATTTGTGAACTATTTTCCATGAACAGGCTGATATTTGTCACACTGACATCCGCCCTGCTTGTCCAATTCATGAACAATTGAATTGATTATGCACTTGGATTTGTGCTTTCAGGAACTAAAATGATTGAATAATTATGCACTTAGTCTGATCTTTTCAGTGATTCATTTGCTCCAGTTCACAAAAAATCCAATTTGTTCACTAGTCACAAAACTGTGTTATTTAAAATGATTTCGTTTGTCTTCAATGTAAGAAAGTTTTACAGGTTTGGAAATAATGTTTGGGTGAACTTTGTATCTGACAGGAGAGGCACAGTCACATGGCAACATAATAGTCTGCATTTACACTGCAGGTCTTGATGCCCAATTCCGATTTGTTGACTATATCAGATTTTTTTTTTTTGACATCTTATTTTAAAAGTGGCCCATATTACACTATACACTTGGTGAAACAACTCAAGGTAGATGTACTGACCTGGAAAAGCTTAGGCCGAAGAGGAAGTAAAATGGCGAGATTTGCAATGGACGCAGATGAACTGATAATACAAGTTTTGCTTTCCAAACCATCTTTAAAGGTCAGCAAAACATTGGTCTCTAAAGGCGGAGAAAAAAGAGGAGAGCCCTTGTTGCCTGGACATTGAAAAGAGTCATGTGATCTCGGTTGGTTTCCACCTAAGTTGACGTCATTTGCCTCCGTTGCCTTTTCAATGACGTACGACTCAGGAATATCCAATCTGTCTGTTTATATGGCAGATGCAAATGTACATATCTGATTGATTTATTTCCACATATGAATGAGGCCTGAAGGCAATCTGAGAATATCGTAATCCATGTGCTTACACATTCGTGGGTCATATCCGATCTGTGCCACATGGGAGGAAAAAATCAGAATTGGGTCATATGAACCATGTAATGTAAATACGATGTTAGACAGCTTTGTTTAGCATTGAATTAGGCATGCAGTCTGATATGGAGTCAATAGGACACTGGGCCAATCTGACAGCTATGTAGCACTTACAAGGTTCATCTGTAATAAGTATAATCAACATCTCTGCCAACTGAGCCGTTTTTATATAGCAGGCATTAGGGAACAGCAAGACTCTGTATAAGCTTGATCACGTTTGTTCGCAGAAGTGGTGGGATTGGGTGTAGACTTTGTTTCAATGTGATCACAATGGCGCTAGTTAGTTCTTGCCATGGCGACGTTGTGAAAGTTTTATAAATTCTTTGCCACCCATTTTATATCTTCTTCCCAGGTTAGTGACATCACTAACCCTACAATTTACATAAACCCCGCCCCCGAGAACACTGACAAAAGGGGGTGAGGCCATGTTGGGCTGCTTTAGAGAAGAGGAAGAGTTGTAGTAGCCATGCCGTCATTTTACGCCGGACTGCTTCTCTGTTTTACTGTACAGTGATGGTTTGATCTGCTCATCACATTACGGCCAGCATAAATGGTATAATCTAGGGTTGGGAGCATGGCCTCGTTCAGACTGTAAGTTCAAATGTGATTTTTGTGCATATCTGATTGGAATCTGATCATATTTAACAAGTGAGAATGTCAAAAAAAGTAATATGAAATGCATTTACAAATTACATCAGATCTAAACAGTTGTGGATTGAAATCCTATTCACACTGCATTTCTGGAAATCTGTTTCAGTCTGACCGCTCTAATCGGTTTTCTTGTGGTCACTTTCTTAGTGAGGTCAGACGTTGTTATAGGAAACATGCTGAAAGTCGCTGCAGAAACAAGGCTGTGTTGTTGCAAAGTGACGGTTAAACAGAAATAATGGAGTCATTTTTTTTAGACCGGCGGAGATGACAGCATGGAATAAAGCCACGGAAACCAGCCTCCTATGTTTCTGCCACTGCCTCAGAAGGCATAGTAGTCCCGTGCGGTGGTTGCGTACTGTCATGTTGTAAATAAGACAACATCTGCATTGCAAACTCCTCTACGTTGCTGTTGTTGTTTTTAGGGTATGCTTACCAAAGCAATTCATAGAAGCCAATGCAGATATTCTGGAAAAAATAAGAGGTGCACGGGACACATACATCAGATCTGAACAGTTGCGATACACAGTGTGGACAGTCAATAATTTAGATCAGATTCCATTCGGATACACAAATAATTGAATTTGGACTGACAGTGTGAACGTAGCCTGGGCTCATGGGATAGGCTTCCACCCATGAAAATTAGGCAATGACCGCAAAAATAGCTTACGCCTCAATTGATCAAAACCTGCCGTTGCAGAAACAAAACTTTTACAATTACCTCAATGTCAGTAAAGTTTTTATTGACATTCCCCTAGAGACATGAAATGATTATAATTTTTTTTTTTATAATTATGAGCCCCAATAAATGAATTCTGATGTTTCTTTTTGGTACTCATGTAGATCTAGCAGAATGGAGAGAAATGCATGTGGTCATTGAGAATCAAGTGGATGTTATTTGAACTCTATGACCGACCTCTTTCCAAGTGAAATAATTTTACTGCGTCTTAGTTGCACAGAAGCAGAAATCACATCTCATGATCCAAATTTAACATCTACCTCAGTCACAGCATGTGGACTCCATTGGAACTTTGGACTCCATTCACATTCGACTCTTTTTCCACTTACTGCCCTTGTATTTTCTGACTCCTGAGACAGGAAGCAGAAAGGCTGTACGTCTTAGGCTTTGTTCCAAATGGCGCTCTTGATATGTACTTATGGTCTTGCAGACCTGCCATGGCTCGTGTGCCTGTGAGACCGTAGAACATCCCATTGGATATTTTAGGGATCGCACGACCGCCCACTTTGCAGAGGCACTGATGTAGGCTCCAGAGAAACTTTACTGGACAGTTTATGTGACATAACGTCATCGAAGTTTGGATTTTGAGGTAGTCCACATAGGTTTAGGGTGGCATTTAGGACCTTGTGAATGCTTTTGACTGCTATTAACAGAAAAAGGTTTGGTTTTCAACTCTCTACATTGCAAGTAAATCACAAACATAAGCAACTAAATTTCACGCTAGGTGACTAAATAATTTCTATCTTTAGACACTGGCTAATAAATTGTTAGACTTCACTTGCCAGTTAGAGGCTAAGAAGAAGTTTAGCATGGATGTTTTTTCACTTGCATACACTTGAACACTCTGACTGAGCGTTTGAGAGTTTCTCTCTTCGTGGCTTTACAGCACAGTGAGTGCACTATTCCTAATGTATGAGTGCACTATTCCTATTCACAACGTCTTTGACACACCGTAAACTCTTGGCTTGGCTGCGAGCGCTCTGTGTTTCTCTCTCACACACAAAAAGAGAGTCTTACATACCACATACTAATGCACTACTACATAATATTCTTATTAATTCATTCAGAATTATTCAGTCTTTAAGACTAAGCAAAAGCCACTGCCAGCTGGTTCCTTCGGTAGTGGGCGGGAATAATGCGCAAGCAGCAATCACGTTTTGTGTTCAGCAAAACAGTTTGAGTGAATGCAGACAACATTATTCATGAGCCCAGCAGCCTATCAGACCTTTTATATAGTAGTAGAATTAGTAGACATACACTCTAAAAAATGTTGGGTTAAAAACAACCCAAGTTGGGTTGAAAATTGACAAACCCAGGAGTTGGGTAGTTTTATTTAACACAACTATTGTTTAAAAATTACTGTATTGCTTGCTTAAAATGAACCCAAAGTATGTTGGAAATGAACATTTATTAACAGGTTTAATAAATAATAATTGAAAATATAATTCAACAATAAACATTCATTAAATTGCTTATTAAAAAATGTTCACTTTTTGATTAGAATTGTTTGAGTCCATTTTAAGGCAGCCATATAGTAATTTTTAAACAATAGTTGGGTTAAAATAAAACTACCCAGCAGGTTGGGTCAAACATTAAACCCAACTGCTGGGTTAAAACAAACCAAATGATGGGGTAGTCCATTTTCAACCCAACTTGGGTTGTTTTTAACCCAGCATGTTTTAGAGTGTAGTATTTTATTATTGTGCATTTTTTACAGAAACACAGAATGACCAATAATGTCAAGCATTATATACTACACTGTAAAAAATGCTGGGTTAAAAACAACCCAAGTTGGGTTGAAAATGGACAAACCCAGTGGTTGGGTTAAATGTTTGCCCAACGTACTGGGCAGTTTTATTTAACCCAACTATTGTTTAAAAATGACTGTATGTCTGGCTTAAAATAAACCCAAAATAGGTTGGAAATTAAAAATCAGACACATAATTACTAGAGGCAACAATAATAATCAAAAGATAAACATTTATTAAATGTTTATTGTTTAATTATTATTCATTAAACTTGTTAATAAATGTCCATCTATTAAAGATATTAATAAATGTTAATTTCCAACATACTTTGGGTTCATTTTAAGCAAGCAATACAGTAATTTTTAAACAATAGTTGAGTTAAATAAAACTACCCAGCAAGTTGGGCAAACATTTAACCCAACCGCTGGGTTTGTCTGTTTTCAACCCAACATTTTTAGTGTATATGCTTGATTGTCTGATGTTTTGTTACATTTTCCGTTGTTATGCTTTCAAATTCTTTCACATGTAAATGTATCTTTGTAAAAAGCGGTGCCATTTTGTGAAGAGAAGCACCTTCCACATCATTCATATATAAATTATTCATTCCAAATCATATGCATACATACATACATGCATGCCTAAACACACAGTCTGGCGAGTAAACCTAAAAAGTAAATGACCAGCCAATGGAGATTCTATTGTCAAGGTGTGCATAGAGGGTTGATTTGTGGAGGAAAAGGTGTGTTTTATGGCTCATGAGGGGAAGAGAATTTAGCTGACCTAGTGATAGAAGAGTATTTAGCCCCTGCCTCACTGCAGCAACAGATTGGCCAGCCACCACCCACTGACCTGCATCCTTTAAGCCTCTCCACAACATCCTGTGTTAATCGCCCCTCTAGGAGCTCCACTACTGTGCATCATTTTGGCCGCTTTCATTGAAACTCCTCAGACAACGAAAATGTATTCCCTTTCAGGGCTACTGATGACAGTTTCCAGTGTAAAGTGCCAGGAATGCAGAGGCAGTTATTCTGTTAGTCATGCAGGGTCATATATCAGCCTGGTCTGCTCTCTGTGGTGCAGTGGAAGGCAAAGTTGTGATGTTGTAGGCCTTCGCGAGTGCTCGCTTTAGGGGGGTTGCGGTAAGCCTGCGATTAAGTTGCTGGGTAGACTGAGGTGAGGAGCAGACAGGAAGTGATGCGTTATGGGCCTGCATTGCGCTCTAAGAGCAGATTAGTCTGGAGTTACTCTCCGTGACCGTCTAATCTCCTGCACTGTCACCTAGAAAACAAAAACAACTCGTTCCCTATAATTCTGTATTACATTTGCTCAGAATCACTGTCAAACCAGATTATCTGGCCAGTATCGCATGAATGTTTAATCATTGTTTATTTGCACACGCTGTTGTTTCATTACATAATCTATAATCTATAATGCCCCTTTTACAAGATGTAATATAAGTTTATAAGTAATATAAGTCTCTGGTTTCCCCAGAATGTGTCTATGAAGTTTCAGCTCAAAATACCCCACAGATTATTTATTATAGCTTGTCAAATTTGCCCCTATTTGGGTGTGAGCAAAAACACGTGGTTTTTGTGTGTGTCCCTTTAAATGCAAATTAGCTGCTGCTCCCGGCCCCCTTTCCAGAAGAGGGCGGAGCTTTAACAGCTTGCGCTTCGGTTGCTTAACAACAACAAAGCTGGAGAATCTCACGCAGCCAAAATGAGGATTGTCAGTAACGGTGTTCAACCTTACAAACCGACTCAGGAAGAAGTTGATTCAACTCATCGACTAGCATGTGTCGTCATGTTAATCTCTTGTGCAAATCCAGCGTTGAATTGACCCTCGTTTGTGAAGCAGTCCGGCGTAAAATGACGGCATGTCAACAACACTTTACTACAACAACTCTTCCTCTTCTCTGAAGCAGCCCAACATGTTCTCAGGGGCGGGGTTTATGTGAATTTTGGGGTTTGTGATGTCACTAACCAGGGAAGAAGCTTGTTGTAGTCCCTACCAGCCGTTTGTTGTCGATTTCTGTAAAAGAAAATATCTCCCTTTGCATTGAACTTTGAGCGTCGTAACTTGACGTTGTTTATGCTCAAACAGCAACATTACACACTAACTAAAGTTATAAAAGTGAAATCAAAATCAAGGACCCCTTTAAACAAAATGTTAAAAATGCACATTTTCCATATGTTTAGGCGTTAGGTCAGTAGGTGGAGAGTAGGCGGTCTTTTGTTCGAACACGTGATTTATTGTATGTTTAGAACAATAAATTGAACATTTTCTTGATTTTTTTTTTCTGGAACAAAAAAATACCACACACAAATACCACACACAAAAATGTTTATTCATCTGCCCTGATTATTTAAATGATTTGCTTGTGCTTTCCTATAAATTTCAATCTGTATTGGTGACTCACTCCAGTCCCAGTCCACGCAAACACACACATTTGAATTGTGAGTCAGCATACTTGATATTCAAATTAACCCCTCCGCAAGACTGCGGAGGAGGAGGAACGCTCTTGTTGTTTGTTCCATCAGTCCCTATGCAAAGTTCATTTTGCAGCCTTGCTCTGAGCCACATATGTTAAATATCGCTGTGAGGTGCAGGCTTGTTTGCTTTGGAGGCTAATACTCTGTGTTAATGGTCTCCAAAGACACCCAGAGTGAATGTGCTGGACCTGAAACAGCCTACTTCTTTTCTGCCATGTTGACTGCATATAAAACTGACTAAATGTTTCCATGCTAGAAGTTCTCTACAATAGATCAAGAATATATTAAGGCTATGTGATTTTGTTGTTGGATTGTGTAATTGAAAGAGAGTCTATTCTGAGCTGGTCTGCCCAGCAGCGGATTATGAGGTAAAGTTAATTCACATGTAGCTGCCAAAGCATGAGTTTAATCTCAGATATTTAGGAGTTACACTGCAGCAATTTGAATCAATTTTACCTCTCACCCTTCTTGGATCTCAGTGAATGGCTGGAAGAGATTTGCACATGCAAATATATGCACAAACAAGTACACAATCCCAAGCACATTTTAATGCGAAGTACAGGCTCTACTTGTAAGTGCAAATAGTTAAATCATCAATCTATGTAGATTAAACTCTTCTGAATACGGTGGTTGGATTATTATAGACATTTTGCTTTACACAGCAAAATATGATTAGGCAGCAATGTTGCAGCATTATTGATGCTTTGTAAGATAATTTATGCCTATTTGGGAAAAAAGTGTTGTCTTACAGTTTTCATTTTGACTCACAGTTTAGTGAGAGAGTCGGTAATGGCTCTGAATGGTTCAACTGAATGAGTCTGGCCCTGTTTTTGGTTGATCGGAAGTGGACGAGGGAGACACATACTTGTTTCCACCTGGTATTTTAATCCGTCTCTTTGGCCACTTTCAACCACTTCTGTCCTGATTTCTTTGAGGGGAGGGTCTATGGGCGGGTAAATGTATGTTTTTTTTTTCCAGATCTTTTGATCTAATGGACGAAATAAGCTTGTGCAATTTACAAATGAACGTGACCAGAGAATTAGGAAAGGTGAGAGAACATTGTGCTTGCTACGTTTTTCATCTTCAAAGCAAACTTGGGTCTTCAGCTGACAAAGTTTAAATCCCGTCTGGCTAGAGCGCTTTCCATATGTTTAGGCGTTAGGTCAGTAGGTGGAGAGTAGGCAGTCTTTTGAACGAATGAATGCGTTGTCAACTACCTCTGGAAGTGGTCGAAAGCGGACAAGCTTACAACCCGTTTACACCTGTATTTAGCGTCGTTCACTTGTGATCTGATTGACCAAAATGTATCTTAAAACAGGTGTAATTCAGCCCTCTTACTTAAGTGAGTTAAGTAAGAACCAGCTCTTAAGAATCACTGTTATTGTGCTGTTTGCTTACTTTAATAATGCAATTGACCAATATATATAAGTATATAAACTGAGATTTAATGAAACTGCATGTGGATGCACACAGTGTTTTCCTAACTGTCACCATCAGCAAATATATTTTTGCCTTTAACGGAGTGTCTGTTTACACTAAGTGCAAATAGCGTCCCTGGTTGGCAAATGCTATTTACACTAGCTCTGCCCACCAATGTCTGGTTGGACCACTCAAGTCTTAAAAAAGACACACAGAATACAGCGTCTTCAGTGGCGCAGCAGTAGTGAGTAAGGCTTGCAGAGCTGGCTTTTAACGTGATCGACGTGGATTTGAATCCGCCTTTTGCCGAGCTCGCATTTATTTTCAATAAAAATGTTGAAAAAGTGGAAATAAACTGGGAACGAAATAACATTAAAAGTGTTTATTGGGTAGGGTTAGGGGAAGGTGTGGAGAGGGTTTTATTCTCCCAATAAGGCAGCATCTATTTAATAATTTTAATAAATATAATAATTTACATTTTATGATTTTATTGCATCCTGTTAATGTACAAAAATCCTAAGGTGCAAATAGTATCTGCCAATATAAAGTATAGATAGCATCTAATTACTATCTACTCTTATTGAAAAGATCTAATACTTTTACATGGTGTAAATAGAATCTATCGCTATTTTCAACTAGTGTAAATAGCATATCGCTAAGAAAATGCTGCTGTTGTCACTTAGTGTAAATAGCATCGGTCGCTAAGAAAAATGCTATTTTCACTTAGTGTAAATAGAATATTTTGCTATATTCACTTAGTGTAAATAGCATCCATCGCTTTTGCACTTAGTGTAAATAGCCGCTGCCATATTTTAAATATGTAGGCCTATTTTTGTCACGTTTCTCAAGATAATTTATTCTGCCAAGAAATACAACATAATATTTATCTTATTTTCAGATTTGTTTTGTAAATTGTTTAAAAGTTTTGGGTTGGTCAGATTTTTTTTTTTTTTTTGTCATATTATTACAATTTAAAATAACAGCTTTATTTAGTTAGTTTTATTAAGTCTGTTGGCAAAGCTGAATTTTAAGCAGCCATTCAGCAGTCACGTGATGCTTTAGAAATCTTTCTAGCATGCTGATTTGCTGCTGATTTGGAAACATTTCCTATTATTATCAATGTTGTAAACAGTTGTGCTGCTTTCACACGAGGTCTGAAGTAGATGAAGACCTCATGTGAACGAGGTTTATTAAACAAAAGGTTAGAGAGCATAACAGCTTGCCTAAACACAAATAACAACCGACATCTGAAGAGTGAACAAGGCGGAACTTAAATACACAGTGGTGATGAACTAAATGATGATCAGCTGTAATGATGAGTTAGTGTCCATGGAAACAGATGAGTGGCAGGAAACAAAGACAAAGAAATACCGAAGAAAGCAAACTGAACATAACTGTGACAGCTGCTTAATATTTTTGTGCAAACCTTTATAATTTTTTTTTTTAGCATTCTTTGATGAACAGAAAGTTCTTTACTGTCACTTTCAAACAATTTAATGCATCCTTTCTTAATGAAAGTATTCATTTCCTTTTAAAAAGACTGATTCCAAACTTTTGAATGGTAGTGTATACAGCACTGATCTGTCCCTTCGCTCTTATGTGAGTTCGCAGAGTTGATCTCTTTCCTGGCTCTGAAAGAATCTAGTTCCTTATGGTTCCATAGGGAGGCCTGTGGGTCCTGACACAGCTGAGGAGGAAAGGAACATCTGTCAGATTCTGCCACGCTCATGCTTGATGTAGGACAGGCACTCTGTCTTCTCCTCACAGAACCTCAAATCCCTCTAATAGCAGTGACTTGTAGTCTGTTTTTACAGAGCGGTGTTTAACGAAACCAGAAACTGAACATTAAAGCTCAAAATATAGCTCCCCCAGTGAGGGAATCCTGCCAAAGAAGAAAACTCAGCAGATTGCAGTGACTGTATTTCTTTCTTCTCTTTGGTAGAGTGTCTGCAAGAAGATTTAGTGCTTTAGAAATCATTCATGTATGACAGCTGAGACAATCAGTGAAGTTGGAGCCTTGCATAATTAAAGAAGCTTAATATTGCATTAGCAGTAATAATAATTTCACTACAATTTAACAAAAAGCACTGGTCTGAAGTGGAGAATGCACACAAGTCTGGTATGACTGATAAGGCACCAGTTTATCGCATACACATGTGTCTCATGCTGAGTCACTGATCAAAGGGTTTTGACCTGTGGAGCTACTGGCATGTGCATGTGTTTAGACTGTAACTGTTCTTTGTTGGTGCAGTATTTCACTAGACATTATGGCATGGAAACGTCTGGAACTAGATTTCTCAAACTGTGGTTGGGACTCTTCCGGTTTCCATTAGAATCTTTAGCCTAATATTGTTGCTTAACTTACACTTGTTGACTAGCTTTATTTTCTTTTACAAAATATGTGTGTTTGTGTGGTCCTGGTATACCCTACGTTATGGGGAAAAAAAATGCCCCGACAGATGGCAATATCCAAAATCATTGACTTTGTGGGGATATTTTTTGGTCCCCATGAGGATAACCATTGTGTCTTTTTAAGTCAAGTCAAGTCAAGTCACCTTTATTTATATAGCGCTTTTTACAATGTAGATTGTGTCAAAGCAGCTTTACAGTGATAACTGGTACATTATTTTGGCTGCACAGCAGCTCTTAAAGAAAATGGTTTCAATGCAGGCAGATCAAAGCACTGTTGAATATCAAATATCAAGTGTCCCCAACTAAGCAAGCCAAAGGCGACAGCGGCAAGGAACCCAAACTCCAACAGGTGACATCAGGTGGCAAACAGGTGTTAAAATGGAGAAAAATACCTTGGGAGAAACCAGGCTTAGTCGGGGGGCCAGTTCTCCTCTGGCAAAAAGTGCTTTGTTACGACTCAGGTTGCTATCATAAGTCAGATAGGATCGCAACATTCAAAGTATTTAATTCAGTTCCATCCAGTTGAGGATCGTATTCATCACACCGGTATGGATGGTGGAATTAACATACTATGGTAAAACTCTCTCTGGAGCTTGATTTTGTTTGGACAAAATCCAGCACTCTGATAATTAATAATATTCACCATCGTCCATGGCAACACTGTATATCAGACCCCTCATCTAGTTAAAGGCCTTTTCACACCAGCACAAATGTTTGGCACAAAAATCTGGTGCAAATTTTGCATGGGATTTTTCTGTTTGGATCAATGCGAATAAATGGATGGTCTGAAAAAAAAAAAAAAAATGCTAATTCACTCTCTGACTCACCAGTAGGTGGTGGCGCTTATGGAAAAGCAGAAGTAGAGCGGTCCACATCTGTTCGTTTCTGACACCCACTTGTCATGGTGAAGAAAGGAAGTAAAACAGTATTTACGTGTTTTAAAATTCAGATTTTTGAGAGTTTAATAAATAACACCAAATACAGAGACAAGATAGTCAGTTCCAGATTCTTTCTCTGCTATTCACTGTCGCTTAGCAAAATAGCCTGTTCATTAGTGCCGCCAAGTCATGCGCTGCACCCGAATATACCTACTTACATACTATATTGTAGGCGGAAATAGTATGTGAGACGAGTAGTCTGTCTAAATCCAAACTGTAGGCGAAAAGGACTCGGATTACCTATTACTTCGGGCAAGATTCTAAAGTGCGCTTCCTATGGATGCTTTACTGTCCCGTTAGGCCACGGAAGAGGATTTGTGAATGGCGGTGAAGCAATGCAACAACTTGTGTCATAGGTCACATGACAATGACAGTATGGCGGATGCAGTATATGTGTGAATTTTATTCATACTACACACCTTCATACTGTCACGTGTAGATGTAGTAAAGTATCTCACGAAGACGAATTGCACAGAAGAACACAGGAGAAGTTCAGGGGAAACAACAACAACCACGTTATATAGATGCCACAGCACACAGAAATGAGTAAACTGAGGGCTTAAGTACACACAGAGAGAACAGAGTAACAACACCTGGGTAACTCAATCAACGACTATGGCAACTGATTAGGCAAGGAGAGATTGTCACACAGAAAGCAATGAGGACTGAACCAAAACTCAGAAGTAAACTAGACAGTGTATAACCCTGACACATACTATATAAAACATACTTTTTTAATGGTTGCAATTCGTGAAGTAAGTTTTAAACCAACTGTAGTATCTACTTCGGATGCAGTAATGTTTTTATGTAACAGCAGTGACGCTTGACATGTGAAAAAACAAAACAAATGTCATTGGTTGGCCAGTTTTCTTCACAGTGTGATGGAAAATAGACTAGAACACTTCTTAATAAAAAAATTGTCACACTGACGGCATACAAATATTTATGTCAGTCTGAGTAGACGCATTAACAGTCATTCATTCAAATTAAGTCTATTGCACCTAATTTTCGCATCACATTTTTGTCTTGGTGTGAACAGGCCTTAACTGAAACAGACGCTACTTTTTCTTGCCTAACACACTGCGTACCCTTTCTTTCTCGTTTCATACAAACAAAACTGGTGCCATTTTGTGTCCCAGTTATCGATTGTACTGAAAATGACCTCAGAGGACTATATTACTGTAAATTGTTGCAGTGTTTGTCTTGTTGCTTGGCATTGTAATGAATTTTTTCCTTTGAGGAAGCTTTAATACAGTAGCATGTGAGAGTTGCTCTGCTGAGCAGTGTGAACTCCAGCTCCCTGCATGCTGTTGACAGGCCAGTGGACGTGGTTGGCAGGATCTAGGCCAGAGGCTTGTCTAAAGCCCCTTATTCAATGAGTTGTGACTTGTTCAAACAAAAGAACCAGAGCTGCTTTCTAACAGTCTGTTTGTGTCGCCTGGCAAGCTTGTTATTCTGTCCACTGTGTCAGAGATTTAGCAAGACTTCATACAGTGCATTAGCCTATATATGCTGTCTGTATGGATATATTGCTTGCACAACAAAACACGTGCTCTTACAGAGCTTATAAAATCAAAAATGTATTTCATGCTACTTTAATAAGCAATATAGGGGTAAAACAAAAAGGTAGCACAATGGAATTTACTAATTTAATTCAACAGAGACTGTTTTCAATCAAAGGTTTGATTATATATATATATTGTCTGTGGAAGGTGTAGGATCATAAAATGTTCATCCAGTCCATGCCATCCATGCCAAGAGTACATAACAGCGCCCTTAAGCCGAGAGAGAGATCGAATAAATGAGTGTATTACCTGCATCTGATATAGCATTCATTCTTCAGGTTGATGTCCATAACATTACATCCATTATAAAAGTTTGAACATCCACTGAAGAAAGCGATATCTTTGTCCTTTTAAAAGTTAAGGGGATTTCCCATTAACCAGTCCCTTTCAATTTGTTACTGTCTTTGCCGCCATCTAATGGTGTAATAATGTAACTTTCACTGAAGTCGAAATCACAGTCACTTTCTCAATACCAAATACCAAATATTTATAATAAAATTATATTTATTGAACAATAATATATAAATGAACAGCAATAGCCATTAGACAATAGGAAATAAACACAAGCAAACAATTCAAACATACAAAAGCAGTGCTCTAGTACAAGATTTAAATGAATTATATATAGCCTAAATATAAAGTTATGAAATTTAATTTTCCTCTAAACCCAAATTGATTATATACCCCAAATCAATTATATCTCATGTTTAAACACTATCTCACATGAGCCAGCAGGAAATTCTCAAAGTACTGGCCAAGATGAAGCTGTTCTCAGTGGGTACACGAGCAATGAAATTTGTAAAATAGGTGCTGTTTATATACGAGTCACATATTTGTGGTCTAAATAACTACATTCTCGCCTAAAAATTCTTACAACTACATTCTGTGACACAATAACAGTAGTATTTGTAAAAAAAAATATGATGGATTTGCTCAACCACCATTAAAGTCGCCACAAGCAGAGTGATACAAATGTTTTTTTAGTCTCTTATATAACTTTCTTTTGTTAGGTTAATGGGTAATGATAACAACTACATAGTGTACTAGTTTACTCTAGTAGAGTAGGCCTATAAAAATTACCAGCTTATTAGACGGTTTTATTTATTTTTTTCTAATGTGAAGGGGACATGCTTGGGTAATTTATTCACTATTTAGTTTTGAGTAATAGGCCTACATTGAAAGCACTGCCCCTAGTGAGTCCTAAATTATCACTTAGTTTCCATAGCAAAAACATGGATGAGTATGCCAAAACACACACACACACACACACACACACACACACACACGCACACACACACACACACACACATACGCACACACAAACCCGGCAGATAAGGGCAACTTATATACTCATATACTATAAGTTTGTTTAAAGTATATATGGCATTGAACAGCAGTGAATGCAAAATTCACATGTTCGGACAAAGAACAAAAGGATTAATAGAAAATATTAATTGAAAATGTGACTTGCAATGATAAACATGGGTTGTGCCAACCACAATATGTTCTCCACTGAAAATTATTGGCTGCCAAGAGCATTATGCCATTGAGATTCAAGATACATTTATAAACCAAACACTATAAAGAACACTTCATGATAATATAATGTTCAGTTTGAAGCCTTTTTTGTTAGTTTGTTTAAGTGTGAGGACCAAAAAAAAGTATTTGTATGATGACAGATAGTAAGCATTTACAATGATGCACATCAGTTGGGTTGTCGAGCAGCATTTTCTTTGTCCTCTGTTATGCTTTGGGTTTCACATGTTGACCGGAAATGGCAGCTTGGAGGCAGTGAGTGAGCTATTCCTTCCTGGCACTGTGTGTGTGTGTGTGTGCTTAACTGGTAACTATAGTTCACAATCTGTGTTTTTGTTCACTATATTACAATCTATTTTTGTGTTTGTGTTTACAGCATACAATATTACAATCTATTCATAACTCTTTTTATGGTTATATAACAGTCGATTATATTTTTCCTTATAGTTTAACATTTTCTTTATACAGTAGGTACAGTCATTACTAATGGTTCTTAATCTTTGTTATGGTGCTGCTGATTGGTGCTCATTTCCACGGGACTTCCACCCCCTCATGTCAGTGAAGTCAATGATGAGATTAAAACTATAATAGATTAATCACTGAAAGTCTGTGGATATCTTAATTAGATTACATTCCAAGAACTCTCCTCAACTTCAATGTTAGCTTTTGCTCTGCATAGAACTCAAGCAGAAAAGGTTTTTCACTGTCATACAAATTGCCTTTCTCATTCACACTGACACTGGTAAATAGTCTTGACTTTCATTTGTATTGAATATATATATATATATATATATATATATATATATATATATAAAATGCTTTATGTGATTAGTATTTTTAGTATAGCAGTTCTGACTCTCTCTCTGTCTTTCTACCAGGCGGAGGCAAGACTGGCAGCTAAACGGGCAGCCCGGGCAGAAGCTCGAGAAATCCGTATGAAGGAATTGGAGAGGCAACAGAAAGAGGTCAGGGGATAATCTGTTTGGCAGACTGTTACAGTTCTAGTTTCTTCTTAGGCTATAAGAAATAGCCTGTATTCTACATAGAATGTTTCTCACTGGCTTTATTTAAGCAAAATCATACAAGAAAGAGTGTAAATTCTGATTTAGAAAATATCATGTATCAGTAAATAATACTAAGTAATTGTCATAGAAAAATATCTTGTGCCTTGCAACTTTGTTGATATTCAGAATATTGAGTAACCTACATTTTAAAAGCAATATTAAGTTACTTATATGTATGAAAAAAAAAAAAAAAAATATATATATAAATAAAAAGCCTAAGCAGAATCAGAATTGAATTGGATCAGAAACACAATTATTAATGATTTAAACATTTAAAGCTAAACCAGTCTTAAAGTTGTGACACAGAGAAAATAGTGTATAAATATTCATTTTGCTTAGCATATAGACAAAAAAGGTGAGATGCATGTGATCATGGATAATGTGATCATTGATGTGGGTGTGTTTAGCTTTGCTAGTCTGTAATAGTAAATGTCATATTTATGTAGCGCAGAGTACGGTTTATGAGGTGAGTGTTATTACTTTTCACATACATTGGAGGTATACATCCTTTATTTTTTAATTGTATCGTCATGTGACATTTTTGGTGTATTAAGAGTATCATATTATCTTCTTTGATAATATTTAGCGTAATAGTGAAAATATTTGGGGTTGTCATTTCAGAGTGTGCACTGCTATTGTGTGTGTTTAAATATATATCGGACAGATTATACATTACTGTTCAAAAGGTTGGGGTCAGTACAATTTTTTTTAATTGAAGAAAGTCTCTTATGCTCACCAAGAGTGCATTTATTTAATGAAAAATACAGTAAAACAGTAATATTTTTTAAAAGTTGCCAGCATTTTTTGATCATTTTCATAAAAATTTCATGGCCTCCGGAATATTTTGTTGTATGAATATTTGAACATGCGATTACATCAAAAGAAAGAACAGAGCCTCTGCTTAAAACAACAACAACAACAACATTTTATTCTAGCTCCGTGCATTCTTTTTTATCAAAACTTGAATGTGGTTAAGTTTCATAAAAAAAACACTATTTTAAACAAAAAGCTGAGAAAATAGCACTTTTATTAACAATGTGCACAAGCAATGCTTTTATTGCTTATTTCTGCCTTTCTGTGTATGTTTTGATCGTGAGATTCTGCACTACTAACAGCGCCCCCTACTGTATAACAGTAAAAATATAGATTTCTGGAAAATTACATCAATGGCGAGGAAAGAGTTAAAAGATCAGTTCACTTTCAAATGAAAATTACCCCAAGCTTTACTCACCCTCAAGCCATCCTAGGTGTATATGACTTTCTTCTTTCTGATGAACACAATTTGAGAAATATTAATAAATATCCTGACGCATCTGAGCTTTATAATCGCAGTGAACGGGACCAACAAGTATGAGCTGAAGAAAGTGTCTCCATCCACATCCATCCATCCATCATAAACAGCTCCGGGGGGTTAATAAAGGGCTTCTGAAGCGAAGCGATGCGTTTGTGTAAAAAAAAAAAAAAAAATCCATATTTAACAAGTTATGAAATAAAATATCTATCTACGAAGAAAGTGTAACGCCTCTTGCGGTTCAAAACGCTTATGCTATGTCCTACACCTTCCCTATTCAACTTCGCAACGTCATTTATGCTTTCTTCCTAAGCTGAATACAGAAGGCGGTCTGGTGGAAGCTAGATATTTTACTTTATAACTTGTTAAATATGGATGCTTTTCACTTCGCTTCACTTTTGAGTAAAGCTTGGGGTAATTTTCATTTTAAAGTGAACTAATCCTTTAATGCACCCAATTTATATTAATCTTACTGACCCCAAACTTTTTTATGGTAGTGTATAGTGTCCAATAAAATTGTCCAGTGTCCAGAAATTCAATTTTATGCTGTTACACATAAGCACAATTTCAAAAATATTGCTTTATATCGCCCACGAAAATAGCATGTATTGAGACCATTAAGGGTTCATTTGTTGGCAATCATTTTTAAAAGGCTTTGGAGAATGTTTTGGGTTATAAAAATGACAATATATTTTAGGCTGTTAGTTTTTATTATTCCTTATACCAGCTCTCTCCTGATTTATTTATAAATGATCCCTATAGTCTTCTTTAAGCTCTTTATATCTTTCTCTTCCTGTCTCACTTTCTTTTGTTTCTCTTCATCCTGGTCTCCCTGCTGTTTAATTAGATATATCAAGCGCAAAAGGTAAGATCTGTCCCACCATAACATCTTTCAAACTGTGCTCACATATTTGATCATATAAGCTGATGTATTTTGCATTGTTGTTTTATGAACATCAGGTTGTAAAAATACAGCTAAAGCTTGAGGAAGACCAATCCCACACTCAAACCAAGTTCTCTTGCAAACCTGTTTTTACCATCCTCCTATCCTTTCATTATAACCCTTCCTCACTTGATCGTGTTGCTCTCCTCCTCTCTGCACCAGAAATACTATGGGCTGGACAGCAAATGGGGCCATATTGAACAGTGGATGGTATGACCTGTCATTATACCACACTGCTGCATGCAGTAGACACCAAAGATAGAATTCGAATTACAAAATGCACACAGCACAGGTCCTGAATGCATTAATCAAACCCTAACTATCACAGTGTATCCTTCAGAGAATGAAATGTGATTGGTTGGTGTTGCATGTCTCTTAGGCAGTCTGTGTCTGATCCTCATTTCACAGGCTTTGCTGGAGCAGTGGGGGGCAGGAGGCCCATCTGACACGTTAGGGCTTAGTAGAGGTGGTCATAACATACAGCAGGATTATAGGGCGGTCGCGTGACCCACATCTTAAAGCACTCAACCCTCTCCTCCCACCCCTCCAGACACCCTGTCTGAGCCCTGTAATAAACCGTGATATGACAGACAGCGTAATCTCTCAGTGCATGCTTTGTTCAGTTTTTGCGGTGTTTGATAATCATGTGACCTTTTGACCTAAAACTTCCTCCTTTCTGTCCTCTTTTCCTGCTCTGCTTTTCAGGAGGACAGTGAGCGGTATTCCCACCGCTCTCGGAGACATACCTCGGTCTGTATCTCTCCGTCTGCTTTTTGACCTTTGTTTTTTAAAATATTTCTTTAGTCGCTTACTTTTGCCTGTGTTTCATCCTCTCCATCACTCTCTTCCTATATTTCATTTTTGCCTGTAGTGTGCTGTTCATAACAGATGTCAGATGTACTTCACCCGAAAATGAAAATCAGTTACTCATCTTTATGATGTTAAAAAAAATAAATTCCATGCTAATTTCCATGCGGTTATAGTGAAGCTTTCAAACATCATAAAACTCCATTAAAAAGTGACTTTTGTGCTAAATCTTCCAATATGAAAACTTTGTGTGAGAAACAGACAATGTAGGCAAACCCTAAACTGCACGCGCACACGCACACACACACACACACACACACACACACACACACATCTAAATAGGCACATACCCAGTTTTTACTGCTTGCTTCTGCCACAGTAATTGCGACTTTTTATGTCCCAAATTTGACATTTTTCTTGCAATTTGCGAGTTTATGAAGTCAGAATTGCGAGTTATAAACTTGGAATTACAAAGAAATAAAGTCAGAATTGAAAGATATAATATCACAATTGTGAGAAAAAAGTCAGAATTACGTGTTTCTATCTTTATTTCTAAGAACTGTGACATATAAACTCACAATAGCGAGTTATGAAGTACACATTGTGAGATATAAACTATACCAATTGTGAGGAAAAAAATTGTTAGATTATTATTTTTTATTTTTTCATTCCGTGGCGGAAACATGCTTCCGCGGTTTTTATGTACAGCTAGTTATGAATACTAGAACCACAAAATATGTAGTTAAACACAAAATTTTAAAGGGTTAATTCACCCAAAAATGAAATTTATATCATTAATTACTAACCCTCATGCCGTTCCACACCTGTAAGACCTTCGTTCATCTTCAGAACACAAATTAAGATATTTTTGATGAAATCCGATGGCTCAGCGAGGCCTGAATAGCCAGCAATGACATTTCCTCTCTCAAGATTCATTAATGTACTAAAAACATATTTAAATCAGTTCATGTGAGTACAGTGGTTCTTATATTAATATTATAAAGTGACGAGAATATTTTTGGTGCGCCAAAAAAACAAAATAACAACTTATATAGTGATGGCCGATTTTAAAACACTGCTTCATGAAGCTTCGGAGCGTTATGAATCAGCGTGTCGAATCATGATTCGGATCGCGTGTCAAACCGCCAAACTGCTGAAATCACGTGACTTTGGTGCTCCAAACCACTGATTCGACACAAAAGATTCATAACGCTCCGAAGCTTCATGAAGCAGTGTTTTAAAATCGGCCATCACTATATAAGTCGTTATTTTGTTTTTGTGGCGCACCAAAAATATTCTCGTCGCTTTATAATATTAATATTGAACCACTGTACTCACATGAACTGATTTAAATATGTTTTTAGTACATTAATGAATCTTGAGAGAGGAAATGTCATTGCTGGCTATTCAGGCCTCGCTGAGCCATCGGATTTCATCAAAAATATCTTAATTTGTGTTCTGAAGATGAACGAAGGTCTTGCGGGTGTGGAACGACATGAGGGGGAATAATAAATGACATTATTTTCATTTTTGGGTGAACTAAGCCTTTAATTATAATTAAGAAAAAAATCACTGACAAAAATGTTGTAAAGTATGCATCTAATTCTATCCTTCTAATTCTACATTTTCTTTAGCTGTTTGCTATCGCAGTAAACTCGCAGGCATACAGAAAAGCACAGTTTTACACTCCCTGTTTTCTTTGTCTTCCTGTCTCAGATATCAGATGATGAGGAGCGGATGTCTGTTGGCAGTCGGGGCAGTTTGAGGGTTAGTATACCTGTGATTCTTTCTATAAAGCTTTTCATTGGGATGATACAATAAAAAAAAATAAAAAAAAACATTGGAGATTTTATAGCAGTTTCTACTGCTTAACACTCAATTTAAAGTTTATTTTCTCTTAATTTTAATCTTCTGCCACTTAAATAAAAATAGATATTCAGGATTTACACTACCGGTCAAAAGTTTGGAATCATGTTTTTTTTTTTTTTTTTTAAAGAAGTCTCTTCTGCTCACCAAGTCTGCATTTATTATGTAAAAAAACAATGCTATTGTGAAATATTATTACAGTTTAAAATAACTGTTTTTATTTTAATAGATTTTAAAATGTAATTTATTCCTGTGATGGCAAAACTGAATTTTAAGCATCGATTCATTCTTATCATAATGATAAGAATATGTTCATGAGGACTAAAATCATCATATGATTTCTGAAGGATCATGTGACACTGAAGACTAGAGTAATGATGCTGAAAATTCAGCTTTGCCATCACATAAATAAGCACACATTTTAAAATAGAAAACAGTTATTTTAAAACATTACAAAATTGCAATTAGCCTAATCAGGATCTCGTTATTTGAAGCTAATTTATTAAATGAATAAGTATTAATGATACAGCATAATGAATCCAGAGTCTGTGCGGCTGTCGTTTGCACACAGATCCCTGTCACTGCTTATTCCCGCTTTCATTCATTCTTCATCACTTGTGCGACAGTCTGTCACCTCAGCTATTTTCATTTTTTATTTTATTTCTCATTCTCATGTTGTTCTTTTGTCCTCTTCTGCTTGCCGTAGGGTAACCACACAGATCTCTGCAACAGCACCAGCAGTCTGCCTTCTGCCAGACTACAAAATGGACGGGTCTGTCCCTCTCACAATCCCTAACAATCCCTCTTTATTCCTTCCTTTAGAATTAGTTCTCTTCTTCATTGTTTTATCTTATAACCCTTTCTTCATTTTGCCTGCTCCTCTTTCCTCGGTCACAGGAACGCTTATTTTCAAACAACTGTCAGTAGATCAGAACTGAAGGGTTCTGGAAGTGAAAATCACATTCATAATGACCAAATTGATAGACTTTTTGTGAAAAAAAAAAAAAAAGAAAAAAATCAATTTAAGTGATTGTGTAGGCAACTGTAAAATCCTAAGATCTGAAATTTTGATTTCAGCTTATTTAAAATTATTTTCATGATTTATCACATTTTTTTTCTTTTGTCAAATCAACTTAGATAATTAATGTTATTCAGATAACACAATATTTTGAGTTTCTCTTCATTAAATCAATCGCCTTCATTGTATTAACTCAATTTTTTAATTTCAATGAACTCAAAAGTTAACTTACTTTTTAAACTTTTTAAACCAACAATTCTTTTTTACAGTGTGTATATTCTTAAGTACTACATTATACTCATAATAGCGCTGTGAAATCCACCAATATGCAAAACCAATATGCAAAACTTGTATGAAATTTTGTGAATTAAAAAAGTCCATTATCAATAGTGTAGTGATGTATGAAGCACCGCTCACCCAGAACTTTGACAAACTTGAAAACCGATGCGATGGAAATTCCCGATCTCATGGATTCCATCAAAACATTTTTGTTTTCCTTTTGGTCGCGAAAATTTTCTAAACATCTTTAAATGCGTCTGCACTTTAATTTCTGCCTTAAAGGGATAGTTCACCCAAACATTAAATTCTGTCATCATTTTATTCACCCTCAAGTTGTTCCAAACCTGTATAAATGTCTTTGTTCTGCTGTACACAAAGGAAGATTTTTGAAGGAATGTCTGTAACCAAGCAGATCTCGCCCACCCATTGACTAGCATAGTATTTGTTTTCCAACTTTTTTTCATTTTTGGGTGAACTATCCCTTTAAATAGTATTCCCGAATGTTGGAAATTGTCAAGTGTGGTCAGATGATATACAGTACTGTATTTTTGAATTGTATTATTTTGATTGAATGTAGCTAAATTAAAATTTAAAACATCCTATTTTAAATGAATGGAAAAAAATGCTTTCGTAACCAAGAAAGCTGCAAAAGTGAGCTGTCATTGTTTTGGTCTATACAAACTTTTTTTTAAGGTGCGGTGCTTCTTTGCTGGTTGGATGTTGTTTGATGTTGTTATTTTAAAAGAAAAAATTTATTTTTTTCTGATATTTATTTATTTATTTAGGGGAGAGATGATTATTTTACTTGAAGAATGTTTAGTATTGACATGAAATGTTATGAGCATATATATTTCTTCCTCCCCTCTCTGTCTGTTTTTAGCCCTCTGCGCTTTTTAGTGAAACCCCCCGTTCAAGAAGTCACAGGGTTTGTTTCCAGTTGTCGTCTGCATGCAACCTGACATGCAGATTGTTTGTTCACTCTGTTTCATCTTGGTGAATACATGGCACACATTGTAATGAACACAAAGATATAGTTCATCCAAAAATGGAATCTGTTGTCATCGAAACCCATATTACATTTTTGTGTGTGTGTGTGTGTGGAACACAAAAGGAGTGATTTAGTAGAATGTTCAAGCTGTTCTTTTCTATACTATGAAAGTGAATGATGACAGCAGCTGTTCCTCGTCCCCATCATCTCCCATTTAAAAAAAAAGTGTGCTTCATTTTATTGCATTTGTAGTGTACTTCAAATCTTAAAAGCATATTTAAAAAAAAAAAGTACTTGCAGATAATATTAAAGGGTTAGTTCACCCAAAAATGAAAATTGCGTCATTAATTACTCACCCTCATGTTGTTCCACACCTGCAAGACCTTCGTTCATCTTCAGAACATAAATTAAGATATATTTTTGATGAAATCCGAGAGGTATATGACTCGTCCATAGACAGCAATATAATCAACACTTTCAAGGTCCAGAAAGGTACTAAAGACATCGTTAAAACAGTCATGTGACTGCAGTGGTTCAACCTTAATGTTATGAAGAGACGAGAATACTTTTTGTGCTCAAAAACAAAACAAAAATAATGACTTTATTCAACAATCTTCTGTGTCATTCTCATACGTTGTTTACGTCCAGCGCTTAGAGGTTCCATGTTAGAACGTCGACTCATTATTGGTTGGCTCCTTCGTCAGTATCACACGCATGTGTCGCGCTGATCACGTGATCAGCTTTGGCCAGTACTGAGCCGCAATTCGGACTTAAACACGGAAGCCTTCACTGCGTCACCTGTGTGAGGATAATGACAGGGAAGAGAAGAGATTGTTGAATAAAGTCGTTATTTTTGTTTTGTTTTTGCACACAAAAATTATTCTCGTCGCTTCATAACATTAAGGATGAACCACTGCAGTCACATGACTGTTTTAACGATGTCTTTAGTACCTTTCTGGACCTTGAAAGTGTCGATTATATTGCTGTCTATGGACGAGTCATAAATCTTTCGGATTTCATATAAATGAATGAAGATGAACGAAGGTCTTACAGGTGTGAAACAACATGAGGGTGAGTAATTAATGACAATTTTCATTTTTGGGTGAACTAACCCTTTAATGAAATAAAAAAAACACATTTGTGTACTTAAAGAGAGTACACTTTCATGACTGTTTTTAACACACTTAAGTACACTTTTAAAAAGTGCACTTTCTAACAATGTCCTATTAAAAGTTGCACTCGTTATGTTTAATAATCTTTTGTTGTGCATTAGAGAAGTATGTTATGCACATGTAAATTACTTGATTATAATTTTAACCATTACCATATTTACATATTTAAAATATATTCATATATTTGAAATTTACAAAATTACTTATTTTTTATTTAATTGAGGGCTTTCATTGTAGAAAAGAGCTGCTTGGACATTCTGCTAGATATCTCTAACATTAGAGCAGAATGATGACAGAATTTTTTTAATTTCTGGGTAAACTATCTCATTTACAGACGTGTTGTTGTGTGTGTTCAATCCTTCGTGAGCAGATACCTGCATGCAGTGTAGTAAACTGATGGTTACACATGTCTACGGCTTTCATAGCCTCTTACGCAGAAATCAATTCTTTATTTTCTCATTCCATAAGTGCTCAGAATACATCAGAGTGCATTAGCTAATGTGTTAACTTTCTATAAACACACAAAGAGGCTTCCTTTAAACTCCTCTGTATGTAATGAGCATTTCCTCCTCATAATGTGTTTAAAGTACATCTCCTCTGGTTGTTAGCAGCCCTGTTTGATCACATGTCATGGTGGTCAGTCATTTTGGATACATAAAGGGTTACATACATTTAAGGGTTTTTATTTTAACTGTTTGTTGTGTTCTCCATGGTTATGTCTGAGAGATATGGAGTGTGTGAGGTGTTCTGTTCTGTCTGCAGGGGTCACTGCATGAAGAGAGTTCATTCTCTGGCACTAGGCGTTTCAGTGGCTCCAGCGCTAGAGGCGTAAGGCCCGATCTTTACCTATCCCTCTGAAAAGGGCATGATCTGATACCCACTGCCAGTCTGGGCTTGTTGAGCGTCTTGCATGGTTCTGTTTTCAGACCACAGGCTTGACTAGGTGTTGTTTGTGTCTGTTTATGTCATGAGTTTCTCTGAGTAAAGTTTGGGAGCTGTTTTTCCCACCCTTGTTGTGTTCGGATGCCTGCATGGCAGTAGTCAGAGTGGGACTGTTGGTGTATGTATGTAAAGCATGCATTTGATGGTTAATCATCTGAATTTCTTTCTGTCTTTTGTGTGGTCGTTTACTAGTCAGATTGATTGACTCTCCTTTGCACAGATACCCGCTAATGCTGTTTGTCAGTGTGTGTGTTTTGACCCACAATATAGATATGGTTTTACACTACTGTTCAAAAGATGTTTTTTTTTTAAAGAAATTAATACTTTTATTCCGCATGGATGCATAAAATTGATCAAAAGTGACAGTAAAGCATTTATATTACTGCAGAAGATTTCTGTTTCAGATAAATGCTGTTTTTAACTAATCACTGACAACATTGATTATAATAAGAAAGGTTACTTTAGTACCAAATCAGCATATTAGAATAATTTCTGAAGGATCATGTGACTGGAGACTGGAGTAATTTTTGAGTTTTGCCATCACAGGAATAAATTACATTTTTAAAATATATATATATATATATATATATATATATAAATGAATAGAAACAGTTCTTTTACATAGTAATAATATTTCACAATATTACTGTTTTTACTATATTTTTGGTCAAATAAATGCATTCTTGTTGAACAAAAGAGATTTCTTTTAAAGTCCCTATGTAGTCAATAATTTTATCCCTTAAAACTCATCTTTGATCACCAAAATTACATGTTTTTTCTTGTGAAAAAAAATATTCTTCATGCCTTAAAATAGCTTGAATGTAACTCTACACCCTTGCCTCATGTAGTACATACGAATCTATGAATATGATAATTAGCCCCGCCTCCACTCGCTCATATACTAGCTCAGAAATCCACTCGGTCAACTTACTGAGGTAAACGCTGCACAATGGTATCGCTCTTTACAACGTCGGACACATAACGGTAATTAATATGATTAGTCTTTTGCTTGACTATGCTATCAAACAGCTAATAATGTGTTGCTAATGTTACACAAACCATGTTCCCGTTTGCCAAATCAGCATCCTTAAAAACACTTTGAACAACTCGAAATGTTGGTGGAAAAAAATAGTTCATCATAACATTGTAATATAAATCATACACCCCCCCATATTGCTAAATCTACACGATTTTTCATATCAACAGAAAATATAACCTGGCTTCTCTCGAGACTCCCCTGCTAGTTCACTGTTAATGATGTGCTAAAGCCCGCCGGCACGTTGACGTGATTGGTTACAAGGTTTTTTGTGACGTCACAGACACCAGCGATTTCAAACCGTGGTGTTTACATATGAATTTGCACATGGTTTGTTTTAAAGCATATTAAAAATACCACATAGACATATAAACAACATTAAAAACTTGATTTTCACCACAGAGGGGACTTGTGGAAAAAAATTCTTACTAATATCAAACTTTTGAACAGCAGTGTATACGGTACTGTGGCATTTCTTTAAACTTTATACTTATAAGTTCCCATATTTTTTCCTTTTTAATGCTCAGAACTAACTCTCTTCCTGCTAACATCTGCTCCTCTGTCCATCTTATTCTGCTTTTTTTTTTTTCTCTGTACTTGCTTTTCTGGTTAGCCTTCAGACTACAATGGCTTTCTGGGCTCCAGTTCCAGGGCTTCATCTAGGGCGAGTTCAGCCCGTGCCAGTCCAGTGGTGAGCTTCCCTTTTCTATCACTGACCGAGCTTCAGTACTGCAGTTTCAAGGTCGAGCCTGTCATCTCTGTAACACATGAAGATCAAACTGACCTGTTATCCTGCTCCTCTGCATAGCCTGTTCCTCACTAGAATATTCAGTATCATGTGGAATCTTGTTTGTGTTGTGCTCCCTCTAGTGAATAAAGCATGGAACATATCTATAGATGCCCCAATTCTGATGTATTATTGTTTAAATTGAGTATTTCTCACTTAATGTGGATTTGTATAAAGAGTTTTACAGTGAAACGCATTTCATTTTTCATACAGGTGGAGGAAAGGTCAGACTTCCTGGAAAAGGTCAGTAGGATAATTGTTGAAAAGATGCACAAATTAAATTTTTAATCCATCACAGCGAATAATACAACAACAAAATGATCTGCCAGACCAAGTAAATATTTAAACTACCTCCTCAGGGGTCCAGGACAGCCTCCACCCTCTCTGCTGCTACTCTAGCATCTCTGGGTGGAGGGTTATCACGGAGAGGAAGCTGTGATACCTCGATTTCAGCTGACACTGAGGCCTCCATACGGGAAATGAAGGTGTGTTCATAATACTGAATTATAATGGCAATGATCTATTTGTAAAGATATTCATTTAGTTGTCTGCTTTCAGGACTCCCTAGTAGAGGTGGAGGAGAAGTACCGTAAGGCAATGGTGTCCAATGCTCAGCTGGACAATGAGAAGACAAACCTGATGTATCAGGTGGACACACTGAGAGACACTCTGATGGAGCTGGAGGAACTTCTGTGTGAGACACGCAGAGAGTGTGAGGAGAAAAACAGGGTAAGGCCTATCAAGTGATGAAGAGGGTTATAATACAAAATAAGGAAAACCCTGTAGAACAAATGATCGCGTACCCCCTGAAGCATTTAACATCTTTTTTGCGTACCCCCTCTCTTCTGCAGTCACACATTTTCCATTAAGGGACAATATTTTCCCCCTGAAATTGATTTTCCAGTGCATTTTTGTTTACCTTTATGAATACCTTTATAAAATAATGTTTAAAATAAAAAAGAATTCAATAGAGAATTAAGCAATGATGTTAAAAATGAAGTGATACTTTTAAATATAAAACTAAAACCACCAGTAGGTGGTTAATGAGTAAGTCATTGAGTCATTCATTTAGTACTGAAGCAAGTGGCTGTATTTATGAATGGGTAATTGAATCATTAACTCTCACGATTCGTTCACAGCCGCAAATTCGTTCACGAAACATCGCTGTGTGTTGCAGTTCTGCTGTGGCTTTCTTTGGAACTATTATTTCATTGCAAAATACAGCAAACAATACTGGCAATACTGTATTTAATGTTTTTCACCTAATATTAATATTAATAATATTAATATCAATATGTTTGTTGAACTGTTGTATAAAATCAGTGTCACGTTTGCAGGCATGTGGATATTTGGGAAAAATTGCATTCTTGCTCGTATAATATAATATCAACATTAAAAACTCGCACAGGGTATGTTTTTGTATCGAAGACAGTTTGAGTCTTAAAGGGGTCCTTGATTAAGATTTCACTTTTTTTTAACTTTAGTTAGTGTGTAATGTTGCTGTTTGAGCATAAACAACATCAGTTACTACACTCAAAGTTCAATGCAAATACTTTCTTTAAAAAATTCTCTGTTTAAGGACTACAACAAACGGCTGTAGAGACTACAACGAGCTTCATCCTGGGTTAATGACATCACTGACCCTAAAATTTACATCAACCCCGCCCCCGAGAACACACAACAAAGGGGGCGGGGCCATGTTGGGCTGCTTTAGAGAAGAGGAAGAGTTGTTGTAGTAGAGTGTTGTTGACATGCCGTCATTTTACGCCGGACTGCTTTACAAACGAGGGTCAATTCAACGCTGGATTTGCACAAAAGATTAACATGACGACACATGCTAGTCGATGAGTTGAATCAACTCCACAGCAACTACGTAAATTTATCCACCAACCATTCAGAAACGTCCAGTTTCATTCTAAAAGTTTTAACTACTTCCTGAGTCTCTCCATCAGTGTCCGACTCCGGTTTGAACAATGTAAGGCTGAACACTAGGGATACTTGGGCCGATACCAAGCTCATGTACTTGTACTCGTACTCATAAAAATACCCCTGATACCAAAGGCCGATACCTCACATGACGTAACTGACAGAATTTTCAGCACACAGAGACACCGGCGGCAGCAGCTGAAACAATGTCAGCCTCAGGGGTGTGGAAATACTTTAAAATTAATGATGACACATTGCGAACTGCATGCAAATCGCGCTCAGTGACAGACCAGAAGTGCTCTCTCCTTCTTGTGCACGATCCCAGTTCTCTCAGACAGCGCGCGATCAGTTCTCCTTGCGCCTGAATGGTCAAATGCACAAGTCAAAATGTCCATCGTGTGGATTATCTCACGTAAATACAGTCGGTTATGGCTTAAGTGGACGTAAACAGGTGGCTGAAAACAGGATATGTCAGTATATTACATCCTTGGATTTGGGAGAGTAGCTTAGTAGCTACTGAACACCGTTACTGACAATCCTCATTTTGGCTGCGTGAGATTCTCCAGCTTTGTTGTTGTTGATCATCCAAACACACAGTCATACAGACGGTCATTATGAAGTCATAATTCAGTTGTCCTGTAATTATAATAAAACTACCGTTCAAATAACTGTGACAGAATATACTGCAAATTCACACACACTTCACTGATGGGCATTTATGATTGTAATGTTTTTTAGGAGTGCGAGCGAGAACGTCATGCCCACAATATCCTGAAGATCCAGTTCGAGGAGATGAAGGAAACACTGAAGCAGAGTGAAGAGTTGTTGACGGTGAGTGTCACCAGTAAATTATGGAGCAGTCAAACCTTTTCTGGCTCTTTGTCTTCCTAACATAGATGGATTCTGTTTTTCTGTTGTCTTCTCTCATATTTTCCTCTTAATATTCTCCTATCTGTCCATCTGTTTTCCTCTGCTTGCCGTCATGGCCGGGGCTCAGGAAGCCCAACAGTCTCGCGGGAAGCAGGCGGACTATATTAGGGAGATCTCTGACCTCCAAGAAACATTGGAATGGAAAGATAAAAAGATCCGGGTATAATTTCTTTTCATGGCCATGTTTCATTAATCATATAGCATCAAAACAGTTCTCTCATTTAGATTTCAACACTTAATAATCTTTTGAATTTCAGAATTCACTAAATCCTCCTTAGCTCGTGTAACTTATTAACCCTTGTTAACTTGTTAAAATACGTAATGCTTTATACTGTCACATGTCCCTTGTAGTCTTTCCTAACCTTACAGATTTCCTTTACTCCTTTGTTCTTTCCTTCCCTGACTGTTCACTTTTGCGGATGGCCGCATTAAGGCCTTAGAGAGGCAGAAGGAATATTCAGACATTATCCATGATGAACGGGAGGCACTCAGGGATGAGGTTTGCCGGCTTAAGGATGCTCTAAAGGTAGAGATATAGAAGGAATATTGGCAATCACAGACAGGATATAGAAGTAATTATATTTAGCATCATTATTTTGTATTCAAAGGACCATAATAATAACGTAAAGGGGTTAAAATGGGATGTTGACATCAGATTGTATTCTTCCACAGAAACATGGCATTGTGCTGGGATCTGAGGTGATGGCCAATGGAGAGGTAGCAGACAGGACGATTGACGGGGAAACAGCTTCCCGATTGAATCAAGACTCTCACATGCCCACAATGACTGGAGACGGCATGTTAGGTAAGACAAATGGATTCCAGTATTTTTTAAAACTCACAATCTGAACAAACCAGCCATTGCAGCAGATTTACTTGTTGCAATCAAATGTACACTCTAAAAAATGCTGGGTTAAAAACAACCCAAGTTGGGTTGAAAATGGGGTTGGGCAGTCTTATTTAACCCAACTATTGTTTAAAAATGACTTAAAATGAACCCAAAATAGGTTGGAAATTAAAAATCAGACACATAATTACTAGAGGCAACAATACAGCATGAAGAACAGTGATTTAAAGTTGTCAAAACCCATTTCTGCAGTCAGTTACAGTATGCAAAATGTAGACAGCAGATGAAAAGTGACAGAGTGAAGTGAAGGCCAAGCAAATACTGAGACATCTGAGAATGAAATAAGCACATTTAGTGCACAAATGGTAGCAAACTCTTATAAATATCTAGTTCAGTGATGAAACACAGGCTTTTGCATGCAATCTACAAGCAATCACACCATTAGTTGATTAGTCTCTGCTGATTCTGCAGTCAATGAGATTGCTTGGTCAGTACTTAAATAGTCTGGTTTCAGTGTTCGCTCTAGGCTAGTTTGGTTCCTCTGAAACCCTCCACCTCCCCAGCTCCACCTGCCTCGATCTGCTACAGGATTTATGTATATCTATTTATGCAGCAGCAGCAGCAGCATATCTTACATGCTCACAGCAGAGTATCTGTGTATTTATTGGCAGTAGCAAATCCATATTACTCTGCAGCAGCAGCGTGTGTAGAAGATCTAGTCTGCCAAGACCAAATACATTAACATTGCCATATTCATTATCATTAACATGCCAAAACTACAATTCCAAGTCTACTGATTGCAGAATTAACAGCACGAAGGTAAAGTACACTCCAGTTAATGTTGAAGAACCTGTAATTACTGTTACAATCAAACATGAAGAAGACATTAATTCAAGTGCAGAAACTTGTTTCACTATAACCATTTAAACATGAGAATCAGATAATGTCGGAAATTACAGTATACGAACCACAGGCCAGCCCAGCAGAGAACATTAACTGCATAGAAATCAATGCTGCTGTGAAAACGTCTCAAGATCTCATGTTTGAACCCACAGACTCTAACGAAGTGGATATATTTAATACCACAGGAGACAATGGTGTACAATCCAGGGACCAGCAAGAGACAGAGGCTGAGCCAGAGTTACAGTGTGTGGAGGACACATATAGCATGCCAATAGAGCACAAGTGCACCGCTTTCCTTCTCGATAGCTGTGAGGAAGCTGCTGCGCTGGATGCTGCTCTTTTAGTGCTGGATGGTGTAAATATGCATAGCAGTGAACCTCCAAAAGAAATAATATTGGGTATAGAAAATGAACCACACATGTTCTTTAAGACCAAGATTAAAATTAAGAAGATGTTCAATTGCTCTGTGTCATGATTTATTTTTAATTTTCTTGTTTATGACAATGTCCTTTTGATTTTTTGTTTTTCATTGAGAAATTATACTCATGATGTAATCATGCATATGTACTTTAAATCTTTAATGCAAATGAGAAAGATCCAGACATGTTTTGAGCATGCAAAATCTATACATTTCTTTCAATATTCTGAAATTAAAAAAAATTTAAAAAACTTGATTTTTAAAAAAATTCTAAAGATAAACGTGAATATGTTGTAATATGGATACAAATCCAAATGCATGGACAATTAAAAGCATTTCAATGTGGAAGAAAATGTACTTCTCCGTGTTTGCCAATACTGTAATCATCATCATCATAATTAAAATCACTTGTCACCACAAATAAAAAGCAAATACCAAAAATGTTTTTTTTACAAAATAACATTCACACCAGTTGACATATACAAGGATAATATGTATAATAATAATAATAATAATATAATCATATTAACACCATATACAGCATACATTTTCTATTTATAGACAATAGTATATTCATATTAAATAAAAAACAATAATTGTATTGAACCTTTTTTAAATTAATTACATGATATGCTGATTATTAAATAAATTATGAATATTGCCGGAACAAAACTCAAATGAAGATCATTTGACATACAAGAGGAATAAAGCTTTAAATAGACTTGGCTTTAGAAGTAAATAAAATGTTTGTTTTTTTTGTTTTTTTTTCTTATTTCTGATCACCCCAGCAATCTATTTTGCAATCAAGTCATGCATTTTTGGTCATGTTAAATGCACGTTAATTGCATTTTTTTTATTTTTTTATAATTCATTGTAAAATGTTAAAATGACAGTCCCAGTTTGTCTGCTTTGTGCTACAAAATATATTATTTTAGTGCCCACATCGTCTCGTTGTGTATGTGCCATTGTCCGATTCTGTATAAGGTTCATGTGCTGTACATGTTTTTGATTGCATCTTTCAGAGATCAGATTAAGGAAGCTGGTGGAAGAGAGAGAGAGTTTGCTAGATCAGGTGAGTTTTGTTATTTCATCCTTTTCAAGTGATTATTTGTTTTCTATATAACTGATATTGTTGGAGAGCATCTTATGAAATACCGTGTGTGTATATGCAGGTGCGGAAGCTTAAAGCCACTGCAGAGCAGAAACAGAAGAATGGGACAGAAGAAACGGGAAGCACGGATGAGGATGACCTACAGAACGGTCTGGATCCTCATATCCTAGATCTGCAGAGTAAGATACACCTTTGATCTGTAGCATACTTGTTTTAGGCTGATTTGTCAAATAGAGTTTTGTTTTCATGTGACTACTATTTTTTATTTATTTTTTTTCTGCAGGGGATGCTAACAGGCAGATCAGTGACCTGAAATTCAAGCTTGTCAAGTCTGAGCAAGAAGTCACTGCACTTGAACAAAATGTAAGTCAAAATGGATATAAAATGCCCAGAGGCACTCTGAATCATGCTCTTGCATTCAATTTCATCATCAGTAGTTAATAATATTCTCCTTTAAAGTTTTACTTCCCTCTATGCACTATTAATTTTGTTCTTATTGTGGTACAACCAGTTGCACAGTATTTCATGCATAACCTGTAATCTCTGTCATGCGGCAGATCATTCGGCTGGAGGGTCAGGTGGGCCGCTATAAGACATCTGCTGAGGCTGCGGAGAAAGTGGAAGATGAACTAAAAGTGGAGAAACGCAAGTTACAGAGAGAGGTACATTATTAAACTGCTACATGCAATTCATATAGTCTTAAAGTCAGCATGAAACAGAAGTCGTGATAGTTTTTTCTTTCCTGTGAAACAGCTTCTCGAACTAGTGCAGGACTTGATTTTGTCCATAGGAAATCGATTGGATTGTTGATTTAGTGATGTCTGGTTTGCAAACAAATCGCTTTTTTTTTTTTTTTTTTTTTAACTGATTCTTTTTAGTGAACTGGTTGAACCAGTCTGAAACGGAGCCAGCACAGATCTACAAGTTACTCAGTCAAAACTAAGTAATATCTCTGATATTCAGAGATTTTATTAAGGTAGTATAGTAATTTAGTGGTATTTACAAAGCCACTGAATATTATATTTGTGATGTGTTTATTCTTCAGCTGAGGTCTGCTCTTGACCGTATCGATGAGCTGGAAGCAAGCAACAGCCACCTGACGAAGAGACTAGAGAAGATGAAGGCCAATCGGAGTGCCCTACTGGCACAGCAGTGACGCCCGCCTATGGCCACTCTGCAGTCAGGGCATGGGTCCTCCCGCTCACTGGCAGCAATGATCTGCCACCTTTACTAAAACTTCTACCAAGATCAAATCAAATTAGCTCAATCATAATCATGCTAATTCAGACTTTGACAAAGTAAATAAGGCTAACGGGCATGAACATCAACCTTCATTTGCTTTCTAGTAGGATTCCAAGCGGAGGACACATCAAAAACAAATTCGTACTGAGGCTTAAGTGACCTTTGGTTTGGATTAGCAGAATTCAGGCCCTCAATGAGCTCTCGATACTTTTTGACTGGGTTACGGATCTCTGTGTCTACAGTCCAGCACAGCACAGGCAGAGCACATATATGACAGCATGTTACTTTATGGTAGTATGTTTGTTCAGAAGGACATTGACTTCAGATCATGCACTTTATCTCTGCATCAGTATTCAAATTTATTCAAATGTGTTACTTTTAACATATCTGTACGTGGAACCGTTTCGCGAATGAGGTAATGGGAATTGTTTAGTCCAGAGGTTAAATGAATGAATGTATGCTCTCATACAGAGACAGTTGTGCATTTTCTTGCAATGTTTTGTGCAGACAGTTTATACAACTTATGCAGGATATGTGCAATATCACTTTGAAGTTTGGAATTGTTATAACGTCCATTTTGTTTTACGCCAAATCTGTACGTGTGCAAGTGTTGGTTCGTACTTAAATAAGGTGGACTAGCACTTTATGATGTTAGTAATTTTTGTTTACATGCTAATGTTGCGTAAACATCCTGAGGAACTTATATTAGGACATGCTTACAAAAACTATGATGCAATAATAATGTTAATATAACTTCATGGAGTGTATTTGGGTCAAAGTCAGGTTTGGAAGTATTTGAATCAGTGTCCTTTTAAAAGTGTTCTCAGTGGCAGCAATTCTTTGTTGCTTTATTGAAGCACTCTTTTTTCTCTCTCTCACATATCTATTCAACTAAAGTGGGCCAAATGAAGATACTTTTTTGTTTAATATGCAGGTTTTAGATCACCTGTTTGCTTTCCGTGTATAAAAACAAAGGTTTTGGTCATTGTAACATTGTAAGTAGAAGTAGACGGACAGTATAAGCACAGCTGATAATCAGAATACTGTTTTATGTCCAGTTTAAAGTAGTCAGACTCAAACAGATCAGAGTGCAACAGTATCATCGGAGGGCTAAATGGATGTCACCAGCCTTTAAAGATACAATCTGTAAGTCTTACTTTCGAAAACATGCTGAGGCAACAGAATAAATGGGAGTGCAGCTGTTTTTTTTGAAGCTGGTCATTGTAGCACTTTCACTAATGGTCTGTCATTTCAAGAGTGTATCATTTATCTCAATGCATTTGGGGTTTATAGAAATGAACATGGCTTTTTTAAGAAAAAGAAAAAGGAATTGTATTGCAATAACGCTTTTCAGTGTAATTGACCATTACATTTACACAAAAAGTTCAGATGTACACCATTATGAAAACAGCTGTAATAATGAATGTCATGATGTTGTATCTGCTGGATAATTGGTTGTGGCAAGAAGATGATTCTTTTTGCTGATTGCGAGCTTCACTTGTATCCCTCCCCAGGGCTCTGCAACCATTGGAGACAATGTGCCACCTTGTTTACACACTCAGTGAACATGGACATGCTGTCTCTTAAGGACTGATATACTGAACTTTTGAAATAACAGACAGAGACACGCAAATTACATTGTTTACCTGTATTACAGCTCTTCTGTATGACATGGCATAGCAAGAAATAAACTCATGCAATAACACTGACTTTTCAGGTTTTTATTTCATTCCTTTATTGCAATTATTTTACATGTAAAATAACAAGAACTACAAAACGGATCCTGCTCCCTTATAACATTGATAACATGGAAGTGGTGTGCGTTTAAACAGCAGAGGGCAGCACTACATTTTCAGCTGATAGATCAGTTCTGCATTTTGGTGAGGTTATCTATGTTAAAGGCAAATCTTTCAGTAACATTCCATGACGATGAAGTCATGGAATGACTTCCATGCTGACCCCTGTCCACCGCCGAAAGTGCCAACAGTGGACACGTGAGCATCAGAACTGGACCACGGAGCAATGGAAGAAGGTGGCCTGGTCTGATGAATCTTGTTTTCTTTTACATCACGTGGATGGCCGCTTACCTGGGGAACACATGGCACCAGGATGCAATCCAATCGAGCATCTGTGGGATGATGTGCTGAACAAACAAGTCCGATCCATGGAGGCTCCACCTCGCAACTTACAGGACTTAAAGGATCTGCTGCTAACATCTTGGTGCCAGATACCACAGATACCCCCTTCAGGGGTCTAGTGGAGTCCATGCCTCGACGGGTTACCTATTTATATATATATATTGGTAACTCTTTAGGGTCCAGTTCTCACTGTTAACTAGTTGCTTATAAGCATGCATATTACTAGGATATTGGCTTATTCATCCCTTAATCCTACCCAATACCTAAACTTAACAACTACCTAACTAACTATTAATAAGCAGTAATTAGGAGTTTATTGAGGCATAACTCATAGTTAATAGTGAGAATTGGATCCTAATCTAAAGTGTGACCATAATATATATGTATTATTATTTTGTCCATAGCTAACCAGACACATTCATTGTCACATTTCCTTTAATTAAAATATTTATTTTGTGTTATCACTCATAGGCAAATCTGTTCATTTGAATAAAAAAATAATAATAATAATAATGTAAGATGAAGAGAGAGAAGAGGAAATACAAGGGAATAAAATGCTCAGATGGAAGTCTTTTAGTCATGCTGGCCCTCAGACACAGACAGCTGAACACTGGCCCCTGGAGATTTCACTTTTCTTCCACACAGCCAGCCTAGCTCTATCTGGCAGCTCTAAGGAAAATTCAGGCCTGTCCTTTATAAGAACTCATTGAAAACCCATCAGTATTAACAGCACTAAATGTGGGCAGAAATTCAAGCCAAATACTGATGGCAAGACGAGTCAGAGCATCTCCAAAATGGCAAATCATGTCAAGTGTTCCTTGTATGCAGTGGCAAACATAGTTCAACGGAGGACAACCGGTGAACCGGCTTCAGGGTCATGATGAATCATATTTTCTTTTACAAACCCGATTCCAAAAAAGTTAGACACTGTACAAATTGTGAATAAAAAAGGAATGCAATAATTTACCAATCTCATAAACTTATATTTTATTCACAATAGAATATAGATAATATATCAAATGTTGAAAGTGAGACATTTTGAAATGTCATGCCAAATATTGGCTCATTTTGGATTTCGTGAGAGCTACACATTCTGAAAAAGTTGGGACAGGTAGCAATAAGAGGCCGGAAAAGTAACATGATTGAGTATAAAAAGAGCCTCTCAGAGTGGCAGTGTCTCTCAGAAGTCAAGATGGGCAGAGGATCACCAATTCCCCCAGTGCTGCGGCCAAAAATAGTGGAGCAATATCAGAAAGGAGTTTCTCAGAGAAAAATTGTAAAGAGTTTGAAGTTATCATCATCTACAGTGCATAATATCATCCAAAGATTCAGAGAATCTGGAACAATCTCTGTGCGTAAGGGTCAAGGCCGGAAAACCATACTGGATGCCCGTGATCTTCTGGCCCTTAGACGGCACTGCATCACATACAGGAATGCTACTGTAATGGAAATCACAACATGGGCTCAGGAATACTTCCAGAAAATCCACTGTGCCATTCGCCGTTGTCGGCTAAAACTCTATAGGTCAAAAAAGAAGCCATATCTAAACATGATCCAGAAGCGCAGGTGTTTTCTCTGGGCCAAGGCTCATTTAAAATGGACTGTGGCAAAGTGGAAAACTGTTCTGTGGTCAGACGAATCAAAATTTGAAGTTCTTTTTGGAAAACTGGGACGCCATGTCATCCGGACTAAAGAGGACAAGGACAACCCAAGTTGTTATCAGCGCTCAGTTCAGAAGCCTGCATCTCTGATGGTATGGGGTTGCGTGAGTGCGTGTGGCATGGGCAGCTTACACATCTGGAAAGGCACCAAGGTATATCTAAGTTCTAGAACAACATATGCTCCCATCCAGACGTTGTCTCTTTCAGGGAAGACCTTGCATTTTCAAACATGACAATGCCAGACCACATACTGCATCAATTACAACATCATGGCTGCGTAGAAGAAGGATCCGGGTACTGAAATGGCCAGCCTGCAGTCCAGATCTTTCACCCATAGAAAACATTTGGCGCATCATAAAGATGCGACAAAGAAGACCTAAGACAGTTGAGCAACTAGAAGCCTGTATTAGACAAGAATGGGACAACATTCCTATTCCTAAACTTGAGCAACTTGTCTCCTCAGTCCCCAGACGTTTGCAGACTGCTATAAAAAGAAGAGGGGATGCCACACAGTGGTAAACATGGCCTTGTCCCAAATTTTTTGAGATGTGTTGATGCCATGACATTTAAAATCAACTTATTTTTCCCTTAAAATGATACATTTTCTCAGTTTAAACATTTGATATGTCATCTATGTTGTATTCTGAATAAAATATTGAAATTTGAAAATTCCACATCATTGCATTCCTTTTTTATTCACAATTTGTACAGTGTCCCAACTTTTTTGGAATCGTGTTTGTGGATCAGGTGGAAGGTCGTGTGTGTGTGTGTGTGTATTGTTTATCTTGGAAAGAGATGGCAGCAGGATGCACTATGGAAAGAAAGCAGACCGGCTGAGCCAGTGTTACGCTCTGGGCAATATTGGGTCCTGGAATTCATGTGATTACTGTGACCTGTATCACCACCTACCGCATACACTCCAAATCCTGTTTGACTAATTCTACCTCAACCCAAAACTACTGCAATTCTCATTAAATCTCATTCTATAAAGAGGTTCCAAAATCAGGCGTGAAACAAGTTTCATCCATCAGCACCAGCATACTTAATGACTCATGTGTTGACTCACGTACATTAACTCATGTATTATATTTTGTATGTGTAGCGAGATCATCTGAGAGAATCTGCACTATTTAAATGATGACTGAATAGATGAGCCTGGTCAGTCTCTGATTTTTTTTTTTTTTTTTTATGTGATCTTGGTTAGTTAAAGCATTTTGAAAATGTGTTCTTGACTATTTACAAAGTAACCCTTAATTTAATAGTATTAAAGTCTTGTACCACCCATGTTGTACATGTTGTGTAAATCACATTCACCCAAATTTTCCAATATTATGAAAACATTCCTTTTCACAAACTATTTAAATGTACTGTATAATAAACTAATGGTTTGATAATCATTTTATAATTTAATCATTTTTTTAAAAATTTTTATTAATTAGATTTTATTAATCTCTTAATCACTGAAACTGTGCTGTTTACCAGGCCTACATATATCCACATTACCTTTGATTTCTGATTCTGTCGAAACCATGAAAACACCAAAGACACTTTAATATATTATTCGTTTTATTAGACAGGTGAGCAACTGTTTGGATACATTTATTAAAACTAATCATTGTTATATAACATCGTTTGAATCTCTTGTTTTACCTAAAGGGTTAGTTCACCCTAAAATGACAATTTGTCTGATGGCATTCCCCATAGCTAGCAGCCACCATGGGGTTCTTCACCATCATGTTACCCTGGGCACTTACAACACAGAACATCTCTTGATTTTCCTCAACCATGGTAATTCCATCAACCAGCATGAACTAAGAGAGCCAGGGCAGACAGAGCAGCCTCAGTATGTTGTAATTTAGGATAATCTAAGTTTCTAGAAGAGGCCTATGGTGACATTGCTATAGAGTTAATACAAGGCAGAGCATATTTGCCTTGCCAGAGAAAACCTTTATTGTGATGAAGTTATATGGTCTGATCATGCCCAGAGACGAGATGCTGAGGATGCTGAGGGTACTGAGGATGTTGATCAGCAGCAAGTGTGTTTGTAATAATTTTACTGTTCTGTAATAGACAGCATACAGTGTTTTGTTGCATACTGATTTCATAATCAGTTCTTTGGACTTTGAACTTCTCTTTTTGAAAGTGACTTTCATCTACTGTAAGATCACATTACAGTACTGTAATAAAAGAAAAAACTTTTCTAAAAGCTCATTGTTGTATTTTAATGTACCTCCACCCTTCAATTTATGTTGTATAACAGACATTGACCTACAAAATGAACCTGATTCCCAGTAAGATATTTTAGTAATACTGTTTTGAATTGATCTCATTGGTGTTCTCTAGGGAGTCTGTGTATTTGTTTTTTAATGAAATATTTAATTTTGAAGTGGACATTTGAGGTTTGTGCAAGTTGGTGCGCAGTTTTGTGTTTATAGTTATTATAAAATTATAATTATTAACAGGTGTGTTAGCAAAATCTCAAACCAGATCTTCCAGTTAAGTTACAACTTGTCTTTCAACAGACCTTTGACACATACCAAGGAACTTGTCTGTCTGGCATCCTGTTTCTTAAAAACAATACATGTACAGTTCATCTGCTGCTAGCTTCAGTCATTTATAGTTTATTGCTGTCTGAATGTTTAATCACATATCCTGATACTGAGCAAATACCATCACACCTAAATTTGAACTAAGCTTTGCTGACGCATAAACCAAAACAAAAACAGCAACATAAATTCCAAGGCCTGGTCCTCTCTCATCCTTCACTGTCGTCACTCCTCCTTTTATCCTTACGGAGCTTCTCCGTGGGATTCGAGACCGGTGTGGCGCACAGGTGACGCTCATTAACACTCGTGCCACCAGCCTCGTACCCCCTTTCGAGGGTGGTTCTCTTGACATTGCGTCATTGATGACGCTATAGGATGCTTCCGCATCAGCCCCGAGCAAAGAGCGGTAAAGTCGAAACTGGCTGACTAGCTACAAGTACCTAAAGCGTTCGAGTGTGGCCGCTCCACTGTCTCCGCCACATTCCTGACTGCCTCAGCCAAAGGAGGAAAACACTATGCAGTGTGGATGGAGAGCCGGTACAAAAGTTTGCCTGCCTTTCTCACGCTCCTGTTCATTTTTGTTCTCTAATTCCCTCGCCTGTTGTGAGCGAGAAAGTTTGTTGTTCAATGTCTTTGCCTTTAATTAATGCGAAAACAAACAAAACTTCTCAATATCAGAGCAACTTTTCTTCTCTGCCCTTAACACCTTCACACGTAATAAGCAGATCCCCGCCTTAGGGCAGCAAACTGCAGTGTATAAGGCAAACACTGATGCACACACACAGCCCGCCTCAGGGTATGGAACTACCATACACAAAACATAAGTTCACAAAATTCCCTGCCTTAGGGAAGTGAACGACTGTACCTATATACAGCGCAGAATAATTCAGTTCCTGTCAAACTGTGCACCTGCTTAGCTAACGATTCCAGGCATTTCAGAATGGGTAATGAGAACACTCTGCAGTTTTGTCGCAGTGTTGCACTGCGACCTTTCATTGTCACGGCACTTATTCAAAATGATCGAACAAAATCTATTAGAGTGGTGCAAATCCCGTGCCCTTTGAATTGCAGGGTAGACTTCCTGTCAAGAGTCCATGGGTAGTGAAAAACGGCATCCCTGGATACTGATCTGGGACACATTTGGAAAAGCGGAGGTGGATCAGTTTGCCTTAGAGGAGACTCGTTGACACAGTCCCTTCTGGGAGTGGACGCATTAGCTCACAGATGGCCGAGCGGCCAGAAGTATGCATTTCCTCCGGTGAAGCTGTTACCCCTAGTACTGCAGAAAATCAGGGAAGAGCAGGAGTCAGTGCTGCTGGTAGCACCCAAATAGCGAGCGCAATTAAGAGGGCTGTCTTCAAAGAGAGCAGACGTAACTCCACTGTATCCAATGGTTCAAACGGGGGTCCTGAGAGCACCATGCATGAGAACCAATGTCAAATCCCAAACAGGCAAAGTAGAGCGGCGAGGGGGGTTAAAACGTCTCGAGCCCCTCATAAACTTTTTGACTAGATCATGCTTTTGTATATATATTTCTGTCATGACAACTCTCAGAGAGATTGGCATGGCAATGGATATGGCAATGTAATGTATTTGGTCTTAGAGGAATAGATCTGCTATATGCAGAAACTTGCTACTGCCAATACTTTCACAGACATTGATGTGAGCATGTAAGACATGCTGCTGCTGCACATATAACATGCATGAAATAAACCCCGCAGCAGATTTATACAGGTGGAGCTAGGGAAGGTGGAGGGTTTCTGAAAGCATGCTGCAGGCTGCTAACAGCAAACGATACCTTCTCGTACACTCCTTAAAGGGATTGTTTGCCCAAAAATGAAAATTACCCAATAATTTAATCACCCTCAAGTCATCCTAGGTGTATATGACTTTTTTCTTTCAGTCAAACATAATCAGAGTTATATTAAAAATATCCTGGCTCTTCCAAGCTTTATAATAGGAGTGAATGGAGAATGAGATTTTGAAGCACAAAAAAGTGCATCCATCAATCATAAAACATACTCCACACAGCTTCAGTGGGTTAATAAAGGCCTTCTGAAGCAAATAGATGCATTTGTGTAAGACTATTTGTCATTGTGTACTATGTCACGGAAGTTAACGCTTTTTAGATGCAAGTCGAGTGCGTATGGTTGTCGTGCTGTAAATTAAAACTTTATAAAGTAAAATAATGATCTTCCAGAGTGACAGCTATACGCATTCGAGATTTTATGATCGATGTATGCACTTTTTTGGGCTTCAAAACCTCATTCTCCAAGTCATATACACCTAGGATGGCTTGAGGGTGAGTCAATTATGGGGTAATTTTCATTTTTGGGTGAACTATCATTTTAATAATCACGTTATGTGACACACACACATTAGTATATGTGGTTTACAGGGACTCTCCATAGGCATAATTGTTTTTTATACTGTACAAACTGTGTATTCTATCCCCTAAACCTACCCCTCACAGAAAACTGTCTGCATTTTTTGAATTTCAAAAGTATAAGCCATTTGGGAAGTGTCCTCATAAGCCATGTTTACGTTGTAATACCCATGTCATTATACATATTTCTTTCCTCATAAACCACATATGCCAGAACACACACACACACACACACACACACACACAATCAATTTGTGTGATTGCGTCTTGGATGGAGTTGCTAATTTCGCAAGACAGAGTTCAAATGTTAATTTCCTTTGTTTTCTCAGAGAGTCGCCCTCCTTACACACAAACACACACACACACACACACACACACACACACACACACACACACACACACACACAAACCCCTATAATGTAGGGAATACCAGGTACACAAAACACACACACACACACACACACACACACACATACATTCGGTTTCCATGTTTTTAATGGGGACTCTCCATAGACATAATGGCTTTTATACTGTACAAACTGTATATTCCAACCCCCTACACTAACACTACCCTAATTACATACTAATTACAGAAAACTTTCTGATATTTTAGATTTTCTAATGTCCCCACAAGGTCAACATTTACTGAAATGATATGAAATGCTGAAATATATGAAAAAAGCAACACACTAATTGTTCATACATAACTAGACAAATTCTTTGTTGAAAACATTTGCCCCAGTGTGCTACAGTGTGGTACAGTACTTATTATACCCTCTGGTGAAATGGATTCTAAGAAAATATGAAGATCTCCGCATTCACTACTGTAGCGTCAACAGCTGACTGATGGTTAAGAATGAGTCATTGTTGCTGATGTCTGTCACAACATGTTTTCAAATTAAATGAAGTACAACTCAGTTCATACGGAAAACTTCTAAAATTGAAAGCACATCTTAAGAGTGTATTAATCTTTATTGTTCACTGAAAAAATAAAGTCATACAGTTTGGAAGGACATAAAGCTGAGTAAATTATTTTCAATTTGGGGTGAACTATCTCTTTAAGTTAACTACTCGAACTCAGTAATGTTGAACTACTTGAATTCAGTAACTCATGTATACCTATACACACTTTTGCTCATTAGGAAATTAGAACAGGATGTTTAGGTAGGGAGCTCTGGGGAGAGTGGCACACAGCTGTCCTGTGCAGCTCACCATGTACAGCCCATTAACAATGCTGTACCAGAATGGGCTTTGTTTCTGCAAGCTGTCATCCAAATGGGTCAGTACAGCTGGTGCCCACAGTCCCCTTGATGGCTTTGAAGGCTCTGTGCACTGCTGAATTCTCAACGGACCAATTACAGAATCCGGTTGGTCGTGTCCATGCCTGGAGCCAGTGTGCCGCTTGGTTTATTTATAGTGTAAGCATTATGCAAATTACCTTGGAATTTGAACAGTCCTGTGAAGGAAGAGTGTGTCAACAGCACACTTTTTTCCTGCCAGTTTTAAAATCAGGCCACAGACATGCTGTTCCATTGTCTGCTAACAGACTGACATGAAAGTTTGGTCTTGTGAGCAATTTTCCATTGGATCTGATGGGGTATGAAGATTCAGGAGAAACTCATTTAGTTTTAGTTTTAGTTGACTTTCAAACCAGATGAAATTAACTGAAAGTTACATACATCACAACCATGGCCTGTTCTTGTTAGACATGCCACCTGTCTACATCTCGGCTGTAACATTCAGAACAGACTGGGGATCTCATCTCCCCACTTTAGTGCAATAAACACATGTTTTGAGATTCAGTTGAGTTCTGAAAAAACTATGAATGACTTGCACCAGGTACAGCTGAAAAGTTGGATGGGCGTGGCGATTTGGTTAGTGAATGTGTCTGGCTTTTTTAGCTGTACAAAACAGCTTGTTGTGTTGCTTGATATTCAAAACTGGTATTTCTTACTATATTATTGTAATGTATTATCATAATTATAAGCTCACTGACCTGTAGTGCAAATTGTTCAACCATTCACTTTGTTATTTGTCTTGTTATTATTCTTTTTTTTTTAATATATATATATATATATATATATATATATATATATATATATATATATATATATATATATATATATATATATATATATATATATATATATATATATATATATATAAACATATATATATATATAAACATTAAAAAATATAAGGTGGATAGGCTTGTGCTGATTTTTCCAATGTAAGACATGTGAGGAAGATTTAATGTAAGCAAGACCAGGACATCTGGGAACTGGAACCAGCACAGAGTAAAAATATGTGTGTGTATGTTCATGTATACATGGTTTATGAGGACACTTCCTGTGGCCTCAAACAAAATGGCTTAAAAAACATACTAAATGGAGACAGTTTCCTGTGATGGGTAGGTTTAGGGGTAAGGGTAGTGTAGGGGCATAGAATATACAGTTTGTACAGTATAAAAATCATTACACCTATGGAGAGTCCCCGTAAACCACACATACAAGATTCTGTCATTATTTATTCACTTTGGCTTTCGCACCGGAGGAACCTTTTCATAGTTCCTAGACCTATTGGCTGAAGTACCCGGATTTTGCCATGTTCGCACCGCAGGAACCAGGAACGATTTTAGTTCTAGGAACTCCTTTTGGGGGAACTAAATTAGCTCCTGCTTCAGAGTAGGGTCTAAACCAGCTCTATAGGAACTATAAATGACGCGAGTGTACGTTGATTGGTCAAACGCATGTCAAACTTAATTAGAACATATTTACTTCACGAACATGGAAAACAGCGATAACGGCATTTACCTGATGTCTGCAGGGTTGTGTTCTTTTCTCCGCATTGATGATATGTAATACCGAAAGTTGTCATAGTAGATTTAGTCTCTTAGCCCCACTTTTTGCTCTTTCAGTCCCGTAAATTATGCGTTTACATTCCATCTCCGTTATCACGAAACCCACGACACACAACAAACACAGCTCCGATCACGGCATCCACCGGTTTTTACCGTTTGTAAATGCCGCGCTTAAAGATGCCACTGTTGGCTGCTTCAGAGTTCCTATTCCCGGTGCGAATGCAACCAGGAACATGGCCTGGAGGATACATTCGTTCTCAGGGAACTATTCAGTGCAAAAGCCCCTATTGTGTATTTCTTTCTTCAGTGGAACACAAAGGAAAATATTTTGAAAGTCATTGAGGTCCAAAACAACTTATAATGACAAAAAAAAAAAAAAAAAAAAATCTGTTCCACATAAAAAGAAATGCATACAAGTTTGGAATGACATGAAAGTAAGTAAATGATGTCAAAATCTTCATTTTTGACTGAGCTATTCCTTTAAGCATACATTTTACTTGATGACCCTAAGAACATTTAAGAGAAAGTAAAGCACTGGGATTATGCTGGGACTGAGATGATAAAAAAACAAAACAAGATCTATTCAGAGATCAGGTTGATTTAGATTGTAGACTAGACTACTATCACAGTGTACATGCATATGTCCATCATTTCATGTTGTCATTTCAACAGCCTAATTCCAACTGGTATGGGACATGGTCCACTGGCACGTTTGAAACAAAATAAAGCACTCAGGCTTTGACAGCCAGTATCACATGAAATATGTCAGTGCTCCCTATAGGTCCTGTAGAGAGAAGCCCTGAAAACGGCAGATCTCAGATAAAAAAGATTTAAAAAATTATAAATGTATAAATTTTCCATTGTAAACAACAATTACAATGGAAACCCAATCAAGATGGCTGGAACTACTTTCTAGGTAGAGGAATTTCTCTGGGTGTAGTTTGTTGATCTAGTCAACAATGCTATAAATAGTTATGTCCCAACTTATCCCTTTCATGTCACTTCCTTGTATTTTTGCACAAAGATGAAGCAGAAGTAAGCAGATTTATCTGGGAGCGTATTGAAAGATTGGATGAATACCGTCTATTCCATATAGTATGCAAAATAAGACAATGATTGCTTTACAAATCACATTAAAAATAGTATGCCGAATGATATGTTCGGATACCATTACATCCATTTTTATACCATTTCCCCCTCCCCAGCCAATACTTCCTCAATCTCTTCCACAATAAAAAAGGAGTTTCTCGCTATTCTCTTCTGCCTCTTTAGAGAGTTTAAAAATAGCACCTAAAAGTAAAAATAAATAAATAATGAATTTAAAGGTACTGTCAGGGCATACCAGACTCAAGAGATGTTAGTATAGGTTGGCAGGTATTTATTGACAAGTACTTCAAAGACAACGGCAACAGGTGAGTATATAAATGATAGACAGTTCAACTGTCTTATAATGACAGAATGATGATTTTGGTATTGTTGTTACTCAGATGCAGAGCAACACACATGTAGAGGAGCAGACAATGAGATCAGGTAGGTAATATAATATTCAGGAAGGTTTGCAGGTAGTGAGTCGCTGAGATGTTGAGTGAGTGAATGTGTGTGAGTTTTATAAAATAGCAGCACACTAGATCAAATGGGACCTATAATGCCCCTTTTAGGAGATGTAATATAAGTCTCTGGTATTTTGAGCTGCAGTTTCAGCTCAAAATACCCCACAGCACTTGTCAAATTTTCCCCTATTTGGGTGTAAACAAAAACTTTTTTGTGTGTGTCCCTTTAAATGCAAATTAGCTGCTGCTCCCGGCCCCCTTTCCAGAAGACGGCGGAGCTTTAACAGCTTGCGCTTCAGTTGCTCAACAACAACAAAGCTGGAGAATCTCACGCAGCCAAAATGAGGATTGTGTACAGCCTTACATTGTTCAAACCGGAGTCGAACACTGATGGAGAGACTCAGGAAGAAGTTACAACTTTTAGAATGAAACTGGACGTTTCTGAATGGTTAGTGGATACATTTATGTAGCTGCTGTGGAGTTGATTCAACTCATCCACTAGCATGTGCCGTCATGTTAATCTTTTGTGCAAATCCAGCGTTGAATTGACCCTGACGGCATGACAACACTTTATTACAACAACTCTTCCTCTTCTCTAAAGCAGCCCAACATGGCCCTGCCCCCTTTGTTGCGTGTGTTCTCGGGGGCGGGGTTTATGTAAATTTTAAGGTTTGTGATGTCACTAACCCGGGAAAAAGCTCATTGTAGTCCCTACCAGCCATTTGTTGTAGTCCTTAAAAAGCGATTTCTGTAAAGGAAAATATCTCCCTTTGCATTGAACTTTGAGCGTTGTAACTTTGCAGATGTTGTTTATGCTCAAACAGCAACATTATACACTAACTAAAGTTAAAAAAAGTGAAATCATAACCAACCACCCCTTTATAATAATAGGATTGTAGAGAATCAGCAATATTTTTATTGTAACACTTTGGATGCTGAGGAATTCATTCTTCAGTCTATATTTAGTTCTCAATATATACAGTGCTCAGCGTAAATGAGTACACCCCCTTTGAAAAGTAACATTTTAAACTAAAGTTTAATATAACATCTGTTTAACTTAGAACATGAAAGTAAGGTTAATAATATAACTTAGAGAACAAAATGTTCAGTTTTACTCAAATTAGGGTGATGCAAAAATGAGTACACCCCACTGAAAGTCTCTGGAGCAAAGCTACAATTTAGACTACAAATATGTAATTTAACAAGAATTCAACCACAGGTGAGTCTAATTATTCATTACACAGGTGTCCAGCAGACAGTTGACTATAAAAGGGTATTAAAAACCCCTTCCCATTTCATGCTGTCAGCAATGGCACCACATGGAAGAGAAATGTCACAAGACCTGAGAAAGAAAATTTCTTTACACCAGAAAGATGAAGGCTACAAGAAGATCAGCAAAGCTGTACTTATCAGTCAGAATACTGTAGCAAAAGTGGTACAAAAATTTAAAAAAGATGGAACTACAACCATCTCACAGAGACGTCCAGGTCGTCCACGGAAGTTATCACCTCGACAGGAGCGTCTTTTGATGAGAAGGGTTGAAGAAAATCGGCGTGCAAGTTCACTGCAGTTATCTAAAGAAGTAGAAAGCCAAACTGGGGTGACTATTTCCCGTGACACAACATGGCGTACACTGCAGAAGAATGACATGCATGGCTGCCGTCCACGAAAGAAGCCTCTCCTTTTAAAGCCCAGGCACAAAAAAAGCCCGCCTAGAGTTTGCCAGGGCCCATGCTGACAAAGATGAAGACTACTGGGACTCTATACTCTGGAGTGATGAGACCAAGATAAATGTTTTTGGAACTGATGGCTTCAAAACTGTATGGCGACATGGTGGCAGTGTCCTTATGTGGGGCTGCATGAGTGCTGCTGGTGTCGGGGAGCTGCATTTCACTGACGGCATCATGAATTCACAGATGTACTGCTCTATACTGAAAGAAAGGATGCTACCATCACTCCATGCCCTTGGTCGTCGTGCACTTTTCCAACATGACAATGATCCTAAACACACATCTAAGGCCACTGTTGGATTTCTGAAGAAGAACAAGGTGAAAGTGATTCAGTGGCTCCTGATCTGAACCCAATCGAACACCTATGGGGATTTCTGAAGAGACAAGTTGAGCATCACTCTCCATCCAGCATCCAGTCTCTAAAAGAGCTCATTCTTGAAGAACGGAAAAAGATAGACGTTGCCAACTTGTTCATTCCATGCCTAGAAGACTTGGTGCTGTCATTAAAAATCATGGAGGCCATACAAAGTCCTAGATGTAGTAGTTTTTGTTGTGGGGTGTACTCATTTTTGCATCAACCTAATTTGAGTAAAACTGAAAAATGTGTAATCTAAGTTATATTATTAACCTTACTTTCATGTTATAAGTTAAACAGATGTTATATTAAACTTAGTCTTGTCAACATTTTGGAAATGGTCTTTGTGTTCATTGAGATATTGTTTAAGATGTTACTGGTGTATTTATTTATGCTGAGCACTGTAATTGCATACCCAAAAATTCTTCATACAGTGGACTACTGGTAAAACTGATAACAATTTGGAACCAAAAATTATTCAGACACTTTGACCTGGCCATGTTTTGCTTAAGTGTTATCTGACATAATTAAGATGATTTTGAACTCTTTTTTTTTTTTTAACTATAGTGAATAAACTGTATTTATGAATGAAATGTTCAAGGTGTCTGAATACATTTTGTTTTGACTGTAGTAAAAATGAATGTAATCCAGTAGTATGAATGTAATCCAGACATACTACATTCGGCATTTTCACACGACCTACCAGTTATGTCACTTCACTGACATTCACAAATCCTCTCCTGTGGCCTCATGGGATATAGAAAAGTGTCAATCATATGCTTCAGAATCTTGTGGGAAATAGCAGATCATCAGGATACATTTTGCTTATTCTTTTATAAGTACTGTGAATTTGGACTAAACAGTAAGCTTTTAGTTGTCTTAACCACAAATTATTGGTCAGGAAATTAGCAAAATGTAAGCAAATGCACTAATTAAAAAGCCATTAAAGAATCTGCTGAGAAATATAATAATAAATGCATCTCTAGCACTGTGAAGCATGTAGGAAGAGGTGTCATTGTGTGGGGAGGCTTTTCAGCTGCTGGTATTGGAAGATATTTGGACTACCATAAGAGTAAAAAAAATACTATGGCAGTCAATCTGGGATCGGGATCTGCTTGGTTACAAACATTCTTCCAAATATCTACCTATGTGTACAGCAGAACAAAGACATTTATACAGGTGTGGAACAACTTGAGGGTGAGTAAATGACAGAATTTTCATTTTTTGGGTTAACTATCCCTTTAACTTATCACGGCGCATTAACAGTACAGTTATCTGTACAGTAACCTGGTAAGACCAAAATTAAAAAAAAAAAAAAAAAAAAAAAGTTCTGGAATTGCATTAGGAGCATTCCTACAAATTTCTTAAGAACTTTCTTAACTTCTTAAGACGATTTTTGTGATTCCCCAGATCTCAGTCCAATTAAGAAGTTATGGGTGGACTTGAAAACTGATTGGTCAGTGCAAACTTATTGTGCTTGAACAGTTTACTTCAGATCTTTAGAAATGTTGAAGCCTTATTGTGCATTTCAAATTACCTTATTAATCCTTCCTCATAGTGACATTTTACCAATAATAGTTTTAAAATTAAAACATATTTTATCCATATATGTTGCAATTCAGTTATGATTCTTAATTTTAAATTGTGATAAGTAAATAAATTGAATTTTGTCATATAAAGTTTGATCCCTGTGGGATGGGAAATTAGCCTATGCCATAAAAAAAAAAAAAAAAAAAAAACAATATACAAAGATATATAATGTACCAAAAGTACATATTAAAAGTACACCGTTTTACTTGACCCCACCTTCAAATGCACACATCAATCAATCAAGCAAGCAATCATTCAATAAAACTAAGTCAATAAACGAACCAGTGTGAAGTTTTTTATTTATTTATTTTTTTTTTATAATAATATTTGCAAAGCTATAGTAATTTTAAACCATTAATTCAGTGACGTTCCCTCCATGAATGTGAATGCATAAAGAGGCGCGCGTCCCCGATGATGTAAACGCACTGAACAATAGTGAGCATCAGACCGGACACCGCGTGTGCTCCAGGAAAGACATCGCGCGCTGTGGCACTGGATACTGGATAAAGAAATGGCGTGGGAAAACACACTGAGGGCGGGCTGATTCGGTAGTCGTGTTTCTTTAGTTCTCTGCACTCATTAGATCTGGTCCCAGAGTTTTGCGAGCTGAAGTGGAGCGTGACTTGAGACAATAACATCCTGGTTGCGTAGGAAATATCGAGCTGACAAAGATAAAAGTAATGACAGAGAGAAAGACTCTGGTCCAGTTCTCTGGCGAGGAAGCGGCACAATGGATTAACGTTTTAGTGTGGTAAATGTTCAAACTTGGACATTTATGACTGTTTAGTTTTGTTGAATACAAACGGAGCGGCGCGAGGGGAATGCAGCCGCGCGACTCGAACTGTCTTCGGCTACAGTAAGCGCACACTCTTCCTTTCCACAGACAGTAGTAGAATCAATGTATGCCAGATTATTGTATTCAGAACTTTGCTTACATGACTTAAGTCTTTATGTGTAATTAGGCTTTTTAAATTAAAACTAGTTTACAGTTTTAATCTGAATGTGTAATTAGTCAGGTACAAATGCGCAGTGGAGTTTCATGTACTTTCACATTGTCATTGTAACGACTGTGGTGTTTAAAAAGTAATCCAGCAGTGTTTCAGTTCTGCTGTCTGTTTGAATGACTTTTTAGGTAAATACTTGTATCTAAAAACCACCAACCATGTACAAAGTTCAATTATTGTTTTCATGCCACCTCTATGTAGATTTAAAAGATTACACATATCAAAGACCTTGATTGCATCTGTCCTAGACATCACATAAACACCATTACATGGCGAATAACGAATAAGGTGTAAACATAATTGAGATATAATTAATTTTTTAAGTGTTAACAATAAGATTATGTGGTTTTTATAATCAATTAACACTGCTTTTGTCATTTTTTACAATAGGGACAAAATTTGTCACCAAAAAAGTCATTCAGTTTAACCAAAATTTCAGTTTTACCGAATGACACTTTTGGTTATACCGAATGATGATATTTTCAAACAATGCTAACATGCTGATATCTAGCTAGCTAAATGAAAGAAAAAGAACAATCAAACATTTTATATTTAGTACAAGTTTTTAAAATATTACATGTTTTATAGCGGTTGCACCGAATGACCTGATGTTTCGGGACGATGATCAAGTGAAAACATGAATTTTTCAAACAGTTAAAAGAGAGTTGGTTACCTTGCTTCACGACCATGTGGTTCTTTTCCAGGTGTCTGAATGATATCACATCCTGTCACATGATACTGACCGCATGACTTGATCCAAAATGGTCCCTTTATATTGGTTACTCCGAATGACATCAATGAAATGAATTTTTCTGGACATTCTTCTGCACATATTTTTAATACAATTTTGCACTATGTTGATATATGATGTTATAAAATCATGCCAGAATAATAATAATAAAAAAATACATTTATTAAATTTTATATTTCAATTTATATTTTCAATTTTGATATTTCAATCACAAATGAAATGGCTGTATTGGCCTTAGGACGGTTAAACCAAGTGACCCTTTGACACTTAAATCTTTAAAATACCTTTATATGTAGCAAAATATAATTAAAACCTTTTGGATTCAATAAAAGAGATCTAATTGTATTACCTTACATACTTTGGATGTCATATCTTTGTTTTTTATTATTATTAAGGCCTTTGGACAAAAACATTGTTGATTGATTGTTGGCAATGAGTACAACATGTATTTGTTGTCTCACTCAAGAGTTGAGGATGATTGGCCAGACGCTGACAGATTGTGCCTGGCAAGAGTGCTGGTATATGTTTAGTATTCTATCCTAGTTTTGGTTAGACCATTGGATCAGTTGTCTGGGTGCAGAAAGATCAAAAAGGCCCAGAGACCATACTTCCATTATAGCAATAATAATAAGCAATTTGTGTTCCCATTTTTCTGCATATATTTCTGCATTGTTTATTTGTTCCTCATTTGATGAGCACTTGTTTTGTTCCTCTGCCATCAAAATGTGCCCTTATTCTGTCTCCATTCGTTAATTTTTTTTTTTGGCATAGATTTGTCACACACAAACCCTCTGTTTGGATTGAAAAAGCTTTTCTTCTTCTTCTCCTAGTTATTTTTTTTTTTCTTGGCAGGTTTACTTAAGTGTGTTTAAAAGCTTTGCTGATTTAAAATTCTCCTCCACAGTGGATTGCCTTTGCTGGCGTAGGCGTTTGTTTCTCTCAGTGGTATTGGACACAGGCCAAGTTTGAAGGACTAAGAGGCAGCAGGTGAAATTATTTATATCCTCTAATTTGTGATGGCGGTAGCCTAATGGTTAAAGATCGCAGCTTCTCAAGTACCTCTCCTCCCACGGTGTTAGAGGAGAGGTACATGAGATGAATTCTTCTTTATCACCCTTGTGCCACTCAACTCCAGGATGTCACAAAGATACCTTTTCCATAATAATTTGTATACTGGAATCAAAAGAGATATTAAACAAACAGAACTGGGAAAGAATTTGCATATTTGGGGTGCTACGGTTGTACTGGCTCACCTCTTTGTGATTATTGCCAGCATAAAGCTGGAATTGTGCACCTGACTCCCACACTTTAAGCCTTACTAAGCATGATAGTGTTTGTATGTGTTTGTAGCATGAGTAGGCAGCTTATCAAATGCTCTTGGGTGTCTAAAACTATGATCAGAAAAGGTTCTTTGCATGTCTTGTATAAAACAACAGTAGATCCCAACTAGATTGATTGCTTGATATTATCACCCAAAAAAGACAAATATATTCATGAAGCTAAAATGAATAGAGTTGACAACACATATTTGCATAAATTATATAGGAGCTTGTATATATCAGCTCGGTGGCACAATGGTGATGCAGGGTTTAAACATGTAACCAGTCCAGTTCTCTCACACTAGGCTACACCACACATGCTTTGTTTCTGGAAGGTTTTTGTGATGTATATCTGGGTGAAACGACTTCTTCAACAAGAAAAAATGTATTGTTTTTGTCCATTGGTAATTGATTGCATCGTTATCGTTTGCTATTGCTCTGATCTCATGTGAGTGACAGGTTGTCCGCCCTTGTGCCTGTGAACACGTCCTCAGAGAAAAGAAGGGATGTTGTTGCAAGAAGGAGTTATTTTGCTAATTCTTTTATTTACTCAACCCAATGTTTTTCCAAACCTGTATGGCTTTCTTTCTTGTGCTTTCCATGCAATTTCAGAACAATAAACAGGCACTTTAAAGCTTTAAAGGGCACCTATTATGCAAAATCCACTTTTACATGGTGTTTAGACATAAATGTGTGTTGGCAGTGTGTGTACATAACCACCCTATAATGATAAAAATCCACCCACTCCATTTTTTTAAAATCCCCATTAAACCAAAACAGTCTCATTAGACAAGCCGTTTTAATTTTCTGAGCAGTGTGACGTCACCCCGCCTCCATTACAATAGTTTCGGTCCTCAGCGAGGTGTGCATGTTAGCCAGTTCCACAACAAATGTGGTTAAAGCTATTGTTGTCTAGGTTGTACTCACACTACGGGCTCTCAACCGTGCCTGAGCATGTTTGACCCCCAAAACCCGGTTCGTTTGACTAGTGCGATCGCTCCCTGTTTTATTTTCTCTGCGTTTAGCCATCCCTGGCCCGCTTGGAAGAGGTGGGCCAAAGCCCAGTTCAGTTGGGCTCGAGCGCGGTACACATGGAGTGCGAGCGCTAACTGCACCGGAGCACTGAACAGCTACTACTGTCATCATTACGACGACAAACATCTTTATTAGTACTTGGATAGTACATTTTTCAATTAACCTTGTTTATATACTTTATAACCACATGTTTGTAAAGAGCAGTGTAACAGGAGATCGTCTTGAAAACTTGTGTGCGTTTTCTGTAAAGACAAGACATTAAAAACGCTATGTTTATTTGCAAAGGCCAGCACATTCATTCATAAACGTCCAGTTGCATTCCAAAGTCTCTCCATCAGTGTCCGACTCCAGTTTAAACAATGTAAGGCTGAACACCGTTACTGACAATCATAATTTTGGCTGCGTGAGATTCTCCAGCTTTGTTGTTGTTGAGCAACTGAAGTGCGAGCTGTTAAAGCCCCGCCCTCTTCTGGAAAGGGGGCCGGGAGCAGCAGCTCATTTGCATTTAAAGGGACACGGCGTGTTTTTGCTCACACCCAAATAGGGGCAAATTTGACAAGCTATAATAAATGATCTGTGGGGTATTTTGAGCTGAAACTTCACAGACACATTCTGGGGACACCAGAGACTTATATTACATGTTGTGAAAAGGGGCATAATAGGTGCCCTTTAAAGTGCATAAAAACATGGAATTCTGTAAGCCTGCGGGGTTTTGTTGTGTAAAATATCAGTAAATTACAGTAAATAGAGGTAAACAGGAAGAAATTCACTCCTTTTAGTGTTATTGATATTGTATGTGTTCATGTTGTATTAAAACACTTTAGTGCTGCTATTGAGGTGGGATATGGGTAAGGTTAGGGGCAGGTTTGGTGCTAAGTTTAAAGTTTAAAGATGGGTTAAGGTGTAAGGGAAGGCTGAATATAGTGTAATAGATGTGATTACAAAAAAATAATTACAGCTGTAATAACATGCAGGTATTTTAAGTATAATGCAAAAAATGCATGTACAATGCATCGTATTAAATGATTAATTCAAATGTTAGTACATAGTTAAAGACACTTAATATAAAGTCAGACCTAATTTCTGATGTAAGGACATATAATTAATATAGTGTATCCCACTGACACATCATTCTAATCTAACCAAAGACTTCACTCGTCCCCATAACGGCAGTCTGTCATCTGTAGCATTTTTGCTTCAAGCCATTGTTAATTTCTGACCTTTTGAACAATAAAGTTAAACACAATACATACAGTTTTTTACTGGCACATAGCAGTTACAATAATAGCATCCGTAATACACCTGATTTCCTCAGCATCATTTAAAACCACTGTTATTAGTATTTTGAATAGTAAACAGAGACTCTGACCTCAGGCAGATATACTTAGCGCGCGGGTAACCTTTCGCCCCTTATCCCATTTACCGCCGTTTTTAAATGAAACGAATAGAGGCAAAAAACTTGTCTTTCTGGTCTTGGGATTAGAGCTGTGTCTTTCCATCTAAGTTTAGTTTTGTGGGAGGTACATTGGTGTGCACAAATCTTTGTAAAAATGTGAAATCCCACTGGTTTGAACAACCGTCAGTTACACAGTTTGGTGATCATTACCAACTGTTCAATCTGTCCGATCACTGTGATTCTTCTATCTACGTCATGTATATACACGTGGCACTATTATTTGTGTTCAGCTTAGCCAAAGCTTGTGACTAACACTCGCTACCCTCCTCCTTGACATCAGTATCCGTTATTCCATATAGCTGTATGTTCTTCTTTTTCTTTTTCTCTGTCTGTTTCAGATCGCTGTATTAAAAGAAGAGTAGGCAATTATTTTCATAAACGCTTTTTGTTATTCTGGTTGAAACTATCTTCACATCCTGATAGCAATCAATAATAGAAGTGGTCTAAATATTAAAAAATGTACATACATCTGTGGAAGTCTCAGGACCAAAAAATGTCGGTCCAGATGCAATGATATGATCCTGCCTGCCTGTCAACCTGTGTATTTCCATACTTCCGAGCACCCTGCTTGCGCAGACTTCACACGTCATCAGCGCGTTTGAGGCTATGCCGAGTGTTGACAGACAAACAGCAGCCGCCTTTTCCAGTTCCTCCTGAATCAAAACAATGAGCTTATGCTGCGTTCACGCCATGTCGTAACCGTAATTTAGAGATGGCAACCCGTTTGACTCGGAGCTGATCACATCCTCAGACTTGGATTAATGCGTTTCTATTAGGGGTTCAACGGTTACAGATTACTTCGGTTTGTATCACGGTTTTAGGCTCACTGTTTCAGTTCTATGTTCAGGTAAAAAATTACTACTGTCAAATAAAAATAAAGAAAATAAGAACAAATAACCAAACAGCACAAATAAATACAGTAAAGCAAAGATACAAGTAAATAAAGCTTTTCAGGTTTTTCATGTATCCAGTTTTCAGGGACAGAAATTGAATAAAGTAGCTAATAAAATGTAAAGCAACATTGCATGTAATCTTCACTGTATAAATTAAATAAAAATCAATCATTATTAATTATTAAGTTACTATTTATTCATGAGCAATGAGTGATTTCCTTATCTTTTTTTGTTTGATTAACATTAAAAACACATTCAGACAGCAGGAATGCAAGGGCTGCTGTCTCTTTAAGACACAATACACGGATCAGTACACTGACACTGAACACATGCGTTCTTTCTCGAGTGTTTAAGTTCACTTAAGACATAACCGACTATGCTTGCTAGGATGCTTGCCAAGACAGGCATGTTGACATCTTGTGTGAATTTGTTTGTTCAAGCACAAGACTTGAAAGAGACCTCAATATTTGTAAGTTCTCTTTCTCGCCTTGCACTCGAATGTTTAAATTGGCATGGCTTAAATAAGTTTAGTTTAAACACAGATAGCATCGTGTGCTGTTCAGGTCTCACCTGCGCTCTCACTATTAACACCCGGGTGATGATGGCGTAAATAACTGCTCGTATAGAGCATCGACAGATCGACAGAAACATACATTAGCCTAACTCTGTCTGTCTGTTTTTTTTTTATTTTCTACAAACCATATTATAGATGCGTATGCGTCGTCAGATATGAGATGAACCGCGGTGCAAGTGCGTGCCGAACCGAGCGTGGAAAACGGTACGGTTAAATTTTTACCGAGAACCGTTTCACGCCTAGTTTCTATGTCAACACTGTCAATGACAAAATGAATCTGCAGCAGTCAGGTGGTACAAGTAAGAGCTTAGTAAGTTGTTTACGTTCATTATGATTGTAATGTTATGTGCTTTGAGACATGAAATAATTTAACGCCGTCATGACGCTTTGCTGAATCTGCTCTGGCTGTGCGCGTTCATGTGTTTTGGATGAGGCGTGGCTTTGGAGAACGCTTTGAAGGGAGGGTGGAATCTAATGCTTTCAAAGCTAGCAATTTTCAAACTCTGAAATTGCCTACCCTACCTTTCAGGCAAGCCATCCTGGAATATCGTCTAATGCACCATCTCCATACAATCTTCTATAAATCGCTAAACAATTTTTGCACAGTCATTGTTTCAATGTCATGCTGATGGGTCCAGGGGATTATTGCATGTCCTTCTAAAAATTAATTTATTGTAAAGCTAAACCCCCATAAGGAACCATAACCAAATGTTTTAAATGAACAATAATACATTTGTATGTTTTATTGTGGTCCTGACTGAATTATAGTGGTATCATAAAGGTTATCCATATCACTTGTGAACTATATTTCACATTACATTGATATTTAAGTTGTTATTCTCCAAAAATCTTGACATCCAAGATATTTTACAAAGAAAATCATAATTCCACAGAATAAAGAAAGTCCTACAGGTTTGGAACAACATAAGGAAGTAAATTGACATAATTTTAATTTCTGACCGAACTATTCTTTTAAATATGCAATTATATGAAAAACTTTTACCATCTAATGTCCTTCAGAAATTCAGAGTTTCTTGCTAAATATGTTTCAACACTGATTGAAATTTAAGTATAATATCCCCTCATTTATTCTTCGGTAAATGACATTTAACATACCTTCTCCAAATTAAAAACTAAAATAAGAATATAAAATGATAACATTCTTCTTCATGATGGTTTCATTGATAGTTGTCTGAAGCCTTAACTCCTCTCTGTTGTTTGCAGTGTTCTTTTTAATGATGGTCAGCTCCCCTGCAGCTTGAAAACAAATAGCAGTCTTTGGCAGTCAGTTATTAGAAATGCCAGCAATTAGGACTTACTGTAGACCTAGAACTGCAGGCAAACAGTACTGTGATCCAGAGCCTGTCTGTCCTAATAATTAGTGTGTATACATAGTATGTGTATATAAATGTAGATGGAGATTGCAACTGCACTGACTTAACTGTAATATAACCTCTGTTATTTATGCTATTGTGAGTTAGTGAAAGCTGTTCTGCTTGTAATCTTAGTTGACATTACCAGGCTGAGCATCTATTTTTGCAAAATCTCTCGGTGCATCAGAGTCTCAAGGTCAGCAAAGCTGAAGTCTATACACACTAGAGAGCGATACGCTCTCTAAATCATCCACTGATGAAGTGCTTAGAAGATAAATGTGTGCAAAAAGAAAAAGAAAATGACAAGAGCAAGAGCAATATGCCCACATGAAAGCAATTTTCAGCACATCAAATTGATTTCTTTATTGTGTGAAGCAGATTTCTCTGAGAATGAAAGGGGAGTGTGATTTGACAGAAAATCCATGTAAAGTATAGAGAGTGTACATTGTACTTTCACAAAAAAACACAAGAGAATAAAATCCGCAGACATCAAGATTCACAAGGAGCAAAAGGAAGCAAAATTTAAAATGGGCTCTGCATCATTCTCAACATTTAGACATCAGCACCAAGGCAGCCAGGAAGAGAGAGTCTCTTTGAAGCAGAACTAAACAACATGAACCAAAATGTTCAAATAGGGGACATGGAGATGCTGAACTGAATGTTAACAGTGAGAGAAGGGAATGAGCAGACATGTAGGGCCTACTCCCTCGGTCTGTAGAATAATTTTTCTTATTGTGGGTACAGTTTATGAATTAAAAGAGTGTTCTTAGCCCTATGAATTCAGTAATGGTTGTTTATATGAGGTTTATAAAGAACAAAATGGGTCAATGGCACTGGTCCTTCTAAGCCCAATTCAGAAAAAAAAAGCAGTATTTCTGCATTATAATTACAGAAAGAACATTAGGCTTAAATATTTTCATTTAGCATGGTTACCAATAGTTTTTATTCATTTTGTTTGTTCTACTGAATCTACATGATCTTTGTGAGCATCTTTCCAGTATAGTGTTGTGCTACAGATGCTCTTCAAATGAATTGTTTTAAATATAGAATTGCTTTGAAATACCAAGAAAAAATATAGCTGCAAGCAGCAATTAAGAGACCAAGCACAAAAAGGTACAATGTGTGCAAGCATGGCTGGGATCTTCATAGCAACTGCTACAATGAGTAATTAAAGACATTTTTAGATTATTTTAGTCAAAATGGTTGAAAAATCACAAATACAATAACTTGTCACTTTTGACCAATAGGTGGTGCTGTTACCATATTAATATGGTGTGGGTAGTATGAAGTGATAATGACACATACAAAGTCTTGAGCCAAAAAATGAATTTGTTTCTAGCTCTTACGGTTCAAAAGTTGCTAGCATAAACGATGGCGCTAGAGGGATTAAGTTAGAGAATCCAAAATTGTGGTCGTTAATGGTCAGACTGTCCTCTATTTGTGTGCCAAATTTCATAATTTTCCTGCAAGTGGTTCTGCCATAGACTTAAAGAATGGAAGAAGAAGGAGAAACGTACACAATAGGTGCCTAAGCGCCGCTGGTGCCTAAAAATCATGTCAAGTTGCATTTGCTATATTAATATTCTTATCAATATTCAGCCAAATTTGTCACCAGATACCAGATAAATAGTGTCAAATGAGCTTCTCAAACAGCACTTCTTTAGTGACTGTCAGACAGTAGCGACACTTGATCACCAATAACTCTGGAAGTGGACATTCAAATAGCCCCAAATAAAAAGTAAAATGACTGTAACAAATATATTTGCTGTGAAACAAATTGGACTTATTAGGGTCAAACTCCAACTCATATTAAGCACCACACCTTTCTGTTTCCTTCCAGGGTGAGTGTTGTGGAACAGGGTGATGACGGTCAAGGATTCTCTATTGCCGGCCCTACGGCATGTCATGAAGAAGTCTGCTCAACTTTTCCTGCTGTTCCTGCTGGTCTGGATACTGCTCTTCTTTCTTGTCTTTTCTTACTTAACTGAATCCCAGGTGAACCAGCCCCATAGGACGACTTCCCTCCTCACCTCTGAATCTCAACAGTCAGCCCATGTTCAGCGTAGTTCCCGGGCCATCATGGCATCCCGTAATGCTCGCTGGGGTTTGTTTGCAGAGAGAAGGGGTCCTTTCCAGCACAGGCAAGTCGTTCAACCTCCTCACATTAGAAAAGAGTTTAATTTCAGGGATTATAACAAACGTCGGCCAGAGTTTTGGAAGCACTCGATGAAGCATCCTGAAAGTGACTTTTTCAACACCTGGTCCGTGGTCCGTGGTCTGTGGAAGGGACAGGCATCCTACAAATTGCTAAGCCAACGACTACAGGAAGCCATCAAGGACCATGTTCACTCTAATAAGCACAAAGTTCACTACAGAGGCCAACGTAAAGCAAACAAGGGTAGGGAGGAGATACTGTGTCAGATGAAAGAGCAAGCTCAGCTTAGGACTCTGGATGGCTCTGAACAGCCCTTCGCTCGCCTAGGTTTTCAACAGCTGGATCCTCCTCAACTGCAGCAGGCGTACAGGACATGTGCCGTGGTGACTTCAGCAGGGGCGATTCTTAACTCATCACTGGGGCCTGAAATTGGTGAGTTGGGCAGGGATAATATGCATATATGGCTACACACAACCAGTCATAAGTTTGAAAGTCTTTAATGCTCACTCATTTTAAAATGTACTTTTTTTCCCCCCTGTGATGGCAATATGAAATTTTCACCAGCCATTACTCCAGTTGTCAATGTCACATGATCCTTCAGAAATCAATCTCATATGCTGATTATTGTTAAAAAATAATTTCTTATTATTACTGTTGAAAACAGCTTTTGCTGCTTAATATTTTTGTGGCTGTACCATTCAAAAGTTGTGGGTAAGTGTTTTTTCAGCAAAGATCCATTAAAGCTGCAGTCTGTAACTTTTTTGGTTACAAATGATCCAAAATCAATTTTTGAGCAAGTACATAACCAGCCAGTGTTCAAAACTATCTCTTTGCCTTAGCTCGATTCACACCGGTAAGCGTGTAATAATGTTTTCCAATTTGGGTGGTACTGGTAGGTTTCCACCGGAAATTCGTGCATGCCGCCGTTTGTCTTTGCGTCATTATGTCACGTCTGTTTACATGAAGAAGGAGTCCCAGCTAGTAGGCTAAATCACGTGAGGATAGCGGATCATTTATAGCCTTTTCTCACAGCAGCTGCAATAATTAAACTTATCATTTTGATGGTGGATTGTAATCCAGAAAGGTCAAATGACAATCATCAGTGACAACTGGAGATTCACCTGTAGTCAAAAGCAAAAGACTTCGGACTGCGGAGTGGCTACAGAAATTGAAATCTACAGGTAACGCTAATACACACTAAATACACATAGTCACGCAATGCTGATGTTGTTAACATTAACAGTCTTAAAAGATGATAATTCCACAAATAACTGCAATTGCAGGCTTCAAACAGAGATGGCGACAAAGAGCCAAAACTTACAGACTGTAGCTTTAAATTGATCCAAAAGTGACAGTAAATAAAATAAATGGTGTTCTCTTGAACTTTCTATTCATCAAGGAATCCTGAAAAAAAATATGGTTTCCACAAAATGTTAAGCAGCAAAAACTGTTTCTAATACAACTGGGAGGGAGTGACTGACATCTTTCTATCTTCTTACTGCCGTAATGCATCTCTATATATTTTTTTCCTCTTTTAGAAAATCATGAAAAACATTTTTAGTGGATTTTAAGCCTTTGCTGATGGAGCATGGAAACACAACAATAATATTTTATATGGTTGTCTTCAGGGCTTGACATTAACTTTTTAGCTCACCAACCACTGTGGTTTTCCAAAGTTACTAGACACTCTTATTTTCATTGGCCACAATTTTGACATCGATACCATGGGGAAAAACTGCCATATAGATATTTTTAATATCATCTCATAATTTGGCATATATTAGGCTGCTGTCACTTTAAGACCGGACACATGGATCAGTTATACTATTAGTACTGTAACACCAACAATATTCATCCGGAGCCAATGAAACAAGTGAGTGAGGGGAGGCGGGTTTGTGTTAACTTTCTGTTGGAGAGATGAGAGAGAGAGAAAGAGCAGCTGGTATCGTGTATCTATTCTGTGGAGAATGAGTATTGGAAACATTTCAAATATACTTCAAATATACAAATTTATATTGAAAAATCTATATTTTTGAAAAAAAATGTATATATTATATAATTTTCAACCTGCCAAGGTGGCTAGTAGGAGTGACTCTGTTACATAACACTGATGAAATCCACCTGCATTTTCTGGGTTGGCGGGTTATAATGTCAAGCCATGGATGTCTTTGTTATTCATTGATAATAAAGCATAAAAACATTTTGCGCTGCTACTATGGAGTGCAGGGATGATGTATTTTTGTCGGTCAGCCTGGAAATCAGCATCACCCTGGTTCCCTTGACAAAAACCCAACAGGATTTTTCCATTGGCTTTTGGATTATTGCAGAAAATAAGATCTATGACCAACACAAGTTTATGAATCTCACATGTTTTGTTCTTCAAGATAATTGTCTCAAATTAACACAACTTTTATGAATTTTGCGGCTGAACCAGAAGTAAAAAATTAAAGTTAGGCTATAAAAGAACTACATTATGCTTGCATGACTTCAATGTCACCACCACTAAGCTTCTGACAACTCTTTCAATCTTTGTTTAGGTTGGAAAGTTTGAGTTTTAATATTTTGACTGCCTTTTTCAAGACATCCAAATGCTTAAAAAATAACTAGTGGGGTATTACTGATCCATTTTATGTCATAAAATAAAATGTGAAAATATCTTGAGCTTACTGTATGTTAACTACAGACTTTATTTCAGGCATTTAACCCAAAACCCATTTAAAAACCCACTGACTTCAGGATAATGGTACTGGAAGTGCAGGAAACGCCAGCTCAATTCTAGGTTTTAGGACCCATTCCTTCCGCACTGTATAGTTTACTTTTCGTGTTCAAAACCCAGAAGTGTGAAAAGTGCCACATTTTCAAGTCCTGCATGGGTTCTGTGTTTATTGTAACTGTTACGAATGATTTTAAATCATTATCTTTGTACACCTCAAAGGTAAATGGCACTTTATCTCTGCATTTTAATGCTCGTTTTGTGAATCTGTTGCTGTTCTCTGTAGTATTCCAGAGAAATGTGCCGCTGTAGATAATGATTCCTTGTGTACAATAAAAAGGTTTTCATAAATGGCCCAAACCATGCATTTGCAAAGGCTGAAGATGAGGGAAGACGGACTGAAGATGGGATTATCAAATATAAACAGGGTTTTATTAACAAGAAGGCAGGCAGGAGTAACAGAGTGCACAGGAGCATAAACGTAACATAATCACTACATGTACACGAATATCGACCGACAACCAAAGACCGAAAACAGAGGAACTAAATACACAGAGATTATGAACTGAATGACATACAAGATTAGTGTCCAGGGGAACTGATGAGTGGCGGGAAACAAAGACAAAGAGACGCATGACTAATGAAAACTAACTGAAAGTCCATGAAAGTGAAACTAAATATGAAAGAAGAGTCCAGATAACTGTGACACTTATTACACACAAAGGTTAGTTAGGGTCTCAGACTTTTTATTAGCCAGATAGCCACTTTCTTGTCTTGCTTTAAAAGTTGCTTTCTCTCTCTCTTTTTTTCCCCTCCTTGTTAGTCCTTGATTTGGTCTGCTGTTGAATAGAGACATTGATGCACAAGGTCTAATTGTTGAATGTGTTGGAACATGAATACTGCAGCGGCTGACAGCCAATGGCAGATAAGCATTAGAGCTTCTCTAGAAGCCCTTGAATAGCATTGCCCTGCTTCATTGTCAGAAAGAACGAGAGCACTGCTGTCACAGTGTCTTTACATGCTTTTGTCTATTTGTAGGAGTCTTATTGGATTTTATATGAAACTGGTTTGGAAACTGGACATTGGAACTTATGTCTAAGGCCTAGACATGTCTAGAAACTTACAGCAGTAGTTTGTGTAGTAAACTCAAAATATTTTACATTTACTAATTCAAGAGTGGTTTATTTGATTTTAAAATTAGTTTTGCTTACATTACCAATAAAGTGAAAGTTTGTGAGTCTAGATAAAATGGTTTCTGTTGCTAGATGTAAATTGTATTTTGCTGCCTTCTAGTGGGGATTGAATGTCTTGCATGTGAAAGATATTGATGGAAGAAGATAATGCACAGTAGACAGATGTTTTGATTATTCAGGTCATTGAATAAGGAATTACTCAGTTTACTAGAGACATAGCAAAAGAAAAATCCTATATACCTGTACATCAGGATCCTGCACATTAATATGGTAGAATTTGCCTTACAACACTAGAGGGAGCAATTTCTTATGATAATAAATTGGCCATAACACTGTGCAGTCTGATTCAATTAATGAATACAAGTTTGTTTGTTTGTTTTAAAAAAAAACAATCATTTTCAAATCAATAGGGAAAACTGGTTTATCACACGTGAAAATTGTCATCTCAATAACTGCGTTTTTTTTTTTGTTTGTTTGTTTTTTTGTCAAATGTCTAATAACATGCTTATTTTATGTTGGTTTCAAATACTAAAAACCTTAAGAAGAATTAGAATTAAATTAAGAATTAAACTGGCAAGGTCAGGTCAGGGGCAAGTTTTAGTTTATTATGCAAAATAAGTACAAACACACCCCTCCCTTCATTGCTCTGCCCCCAAAATGCACAAACAAATGTCCCTTTATCAAAACTGAAGCGAAGCGCAATAATGCTTTGTGAAAAATAAATTGAACATGACGAACGAACGACAAGGAAAAACAAAAAACAAACATACAGTACACAAGAGTATACACTCTAAAAAACACTGGGTTAAAAATAACCCAATTTGGGTTGTTTTCAACCCAAGGGCTGGGTAAATACAGGACAGAACACATGTTGGGTTAATTTTACCCAGCAAATTGGGTTGTTGATTTAACCCAGCATAATGGGTTGATTCATTTTTACTATAATACTAGCTTATTTGTTCTTTCACTTCATACATGAATTAATGTTTACAGATTAAATTAAATCCTTTAAACGTTTTAAATACTCCACACAACCACTGGTTTGCATGATAATTCCTTTATTTTTTTTATCATATTTTATAGTATAGCATTGTTTTTAATACATATTGCCTACATTTAAGCTTGTTTAACAAATATTAGAAGTAAAAATTAAACATTTAGAAGTAATTTAAGTGTAATGGACCAGTCTCTGTTGTCCTGTTTCCACCGTAACGGCGCTGGATCTCGTGCCGGAGATGGCTCGTATTTATCTCGTAAGTGTTTATATTCTGTATCTTTTTAAATAAAATTCAGGCGTTTCAATCATGTGAAAAAAACGACGCAACACTCGTTTAGGTGACTCATATCACGCCCCTGTATGTTGCTTGCATAAAATTAAGCAATATACAGAACAATAACGAATTTTTAGATAAAATAAAACGTCCACAAACCTGTATTTTACCGAAGACATGCACCAATTCGACAGAGCTGCAGTGCTCTCTCCTGAAGAGATCGCAAAATGACCCAAATGGCTCAACCCAGGACTTGGGTAGAAAAAATAACCCAAGAATTTTTAGAGTATATACAAGCAAGAGTTGATTGTTACTCTCCAGCAGCACACCAGCTCCAGACAAACAATGACACTCAAAACAGCATATCTTGGTTCTGTGAAACATAGCAAAACCAATGTTACTCATGTATGGAGCAGAAACCTCAGCGTCCGTTTTCAGGCCTTCTTGCTTTTGTCTCTCCAGCCATGGAAAGCTTTTCTAATATTCCTAAAGCTCTTGCCTGAACAAAACTCTTCTTTTCCCAGTGATATTCCTCTGCGCTTCTTCCTCTCTTTCTACAGTCTTTCTTTAAATTTCCCTCTCGCTCACTCTTTCCTCCCCCATCATGAGTGGACACGCCCCCTACTGCTGATTAGCTCACTCTCTCCTCCCCCATCACGAGTGGACACTCCCCCTACTGCTGATTAGCTCACTCTCTCCTCCCCCATCACGAGTGGACACTCCCCCTATTGCTAATTGGCTCACTCTCTCTCCTCCCCCATCACGAGTGGACACTCCCCCTACTGCTGATTAGCTCACTCTCTCCTCACCCATCATGTGTACACGCCCCCTACTGCTGATTAGCTCACTCTCTCCTCACCCATCATGAGTGGACACGCCCCCTACTGCTGATTAGCTCACTCTCTCCTCCCCCATCATGAGTGGACACGCCCCCTACTGCTGATTAGCTCACTCTCTCCTCACCCATCATGAGTGGACACGCCCCCTACTGCTGATTAGCTCACTCTCTCCTCCCCCATCATGAGTGGACACGCCCCCTACTGCTGATTAGCTCACTCTCTCCTCACCCATCATGAGTGGACACGCCCCCTACTGCTGATTAGCTCACTCTCTCCTCCCCCATCATGAGTGGACACGCCCCCTACTGCTGATTGTTTCACTCTCTCTCCTCCCCCATCACGAGTGTACACGCCCCCTACTGCTGATTAGCTCACTCTCTCCTCACCTATCATTGTCACAAAAGGTCAACATGTGTTCTGCCTTCAAAATTCAACTGGCCCTTTTGATTGATTGTTGTTTTTGCCATTCTAGATTCCCATGATGCAGTGCTGCGTTTCAATGCTGCACCCTCCAAGGGCTATGAAAGCGACGTGGGCAGCAAGACAACCATTCGAATCATGAACTCTCAGGTTAGGGTTGTCACAGACACAAATCTTCACCCTCTGACTCATTCTGTCTCCCTGTGTGCAGGGACTAAATGGAGATGTGTTCTTCTTTTTTTTATCAGATTCTAGCAAACCCCAAACACAAATTCAACAGCAGTTTGCTCTATAAGAACACTACCTTGGTAGCCTGGGATCCTGCTCCTTATAACATTGACCTGAAAAAGGTATGAAAATCACATCATAGAGAATCTGTGAGAAACGCTATGCTATTCAGCCCTGTTAAACTTTTTTTGTATAGGTTTCTTACTAATTTTCTTTCTTTAAAATACGTATTTGGTGGGGCAGGAGCAGGGTGACTTTGAAGGTATAGAGGTGATATTATCAGCCTAATGGCCAGCAGAGGAATCATTTATAATGATTAGATCCATGGTTGTGCTTCACTGACTGAGAATGAAATCAAAAAGCGGTGGATGTAAGAAGAATGCGTGATATTTTCGCTAGAGTAGCAAATTTGAGAGGCATACAAACATGACGACCAAAGTAGGGGGAAAAAGATCCCTTGACTGGGACTATGATAGTAAAATCTTTTGCAGACCTGTAATTAATATTTTACACATTTAGTTCCTTAGGGGGCATTTACACAACACAATTTTGGCTGTTCATTTTCACGACAACCTTTTAGAGGTTTTGAAAACGGGTTTCAAAGTGCAAGTTTTTGAAAACGATACTGTTATTGTTTCTGTGTAAACTACAAAAACACAAATTTGTGAAAACAAAAAATATACATGTTCAGTCTATAGGTGCGTAGTTTTGTCCTCAAAGTTGATGTGTTAGAAGCAGGAAAAATGGGCAAGCGTAAGGATTTGAGCGAGTTTGACAAGGGCCAAATTGTGATGGCTAGACGACTGGGTCAGAGCATCTCCAAAACTGCAGCTCTTGTGGGGTGTTCCCGGTCTGCAGTGGTCAGTATCTGTCAAAAGTGCTCCAAGGAAGGAACAGTGGTGAACCGGCGACAGGGCCGAGGCTCATTGATGCATGTGGGGAGCGAAGGCTGGCCCCTGTGGTCCGATCCAACAGACGAGCTACTGTACAAATTGCTCAAGAAGTTAATGCTGGTTCTGATAGAAAGGTGTCAGAATACACAGTGCATCACAGTTTGTTGCGTATGGGGCTGCAGACCAGTCGGGGTGCCCATGCTGACCCCTGTCCACCGCCGAAAGAGCCAACAGTGGACACGTGAGCATCAGAACTGGACCACGGAGCAATGGAAGAAGGTGGCCTGGTCTGATGAATCACATTTTCTTTTACATCACGTGGATGGCCGGGTGCGTGTGCGTCGCTTACCCGGGGAACACATGGCACCAGGATGCACTATTGGAAGAAGGCAAGCCGGCGGAGGCAGTGTGATGCTTTGGGCAATGTTCTGCTGGGAAACCTTGGGTCCTGCCATCCATGTGGATGTTACTTTGACGCTGTACCACCTATTGTTGCAGACCATGTACACCCTTTCATGGAAACTGTATACCCTGGTGGCTGTGGCCTCTTTCAGCAGGATAATGCTCCTGCCACAAAGCAAAAATGGTTCAGGAATGGTTTGAGGAGCAGGACAATGAGTTTTAAGGTATTGACTTGGCCTCCAAATTCCCCAGATCTCAGTCCAATCGAGCATCTGTGGGATGTGCTGAACAAACAAGTCTGATCTATGGAGGCTCCACCTCGCAACTTACAGGACTTAAAGGATCTGCTGCTAACATCTTGGTGCCAGATACCACAGCACACCTTCAGGTCTAGTGGAGTCCATGCCTCGACGGGTCAGGGCTGTTTTGGCAGCAAAAGGGGGACCAACACAATATTAGGAAGGTGGTCATGATGTTATGCCTGATCTGTGTATATATTTATAATATCAGCACAGTTTTGAACTTTTCAACTTTGTCTTCCAAAAATATCAAAATTATTATTATTATTTTTTTTTTTTTCAGAAATGAAAAACATGTTCATCATAGAAGAGCTCTCTTCAAGTTTTTAACATAACAATTTCCTGTTTTCTCAATGTTCACAGTGGTACCAGCATCCCGATTATGACCTTTTTACTCCATACATAACTCACAGGAAGAACTTCCCTGAGCAGCCCTTTTATATCCTGCATCCTTCCTTTATCTGGAAACTTTGGGATATTGTACAAAGCAACACACGGGAGAACATTCAACCGAACCCTCCTTCCTCAGGATTTATAGGTGAGTCTTTTCATCATTTACATATTCATACATAGACACACAATCTATCCTCTTTTTGATCCTTGCACTCAAGAAAATTGTTATGCCACATGTTGTGACAGTAATTTTTGAGAGATTTGCCATGCTGTGCAGTTGACGCACACATCCGGCCCTAATTTAAGCAAGATCAAATGTTTCTCTGCCTACTTCTCCAGAGTATCTGCTGACTTACAAATGATAATTATGTCTGTTTGTATTCACTGTTCCTCTTGAATTCATTTATGACTGAAGAGTGCGGTATGTGTGTGTGTGTGTGTGCAAATACTCAGATGTGTTACTAAGTAAATATCACTTTGATAGATGACAGTTCGGGTGCATGAAGGGATTATTTCAATCAGAGAGGGAGCTCATGTGGAAAGGGTAAACTCTCCATAACATTTCCAGAGGATACTTACCTTGCCACAGGCTGTACTGGCAGAAACAGTGTCCATGGCAGCAAAAAGCCCATGAATGTTCATGGAAACACTCACGTACACACACTTTCTTGTTGTCTCCTTTGCTTTGCAAGTTCATTGCTGAACCTTAATGAATGAATGGAGGTTTGGCTTAAAACTAAAAATCTAAGACAGGCACACAAGCAAATGAACACGTTATGACAGTGAGTATAATTGTGGGTCGTTAGTTTATTTTATAGTATGATTGACATATAATCAAGATCTGTGTAAATCGGTGCTGTTAATACAAGTGGATGGCTCTCAAACAGACAATCAGCATTCCTACACCCATCAAACGTCATTAGTGCTATCAAAGGCACAATCCAATATTGCTGGTCCTAAGAGAGCAACAATGTTGAAAAATGTAGAAATGTTCATCTTTTTTGTCCTCTATCATTGTTTTGAGTGCGCAATATTGGATCGTACCTTTAACATAGCATTACAGCTTTGACGTAAAGGAATATTGTCATCATTTACTAATGTCGTTGCAAAACTATGTAACTTTCTTTCTTCTTCGGGAACAAAATTTTGCATTATGCGATTAATTTACAACAAAAAAACAATGCTTTTATCTCCAAAATCTTTTTTTTTTCTTACATTATACAAGCTCAGTGACAACTCGATTTTGCGTAAAGGATTATGGGTGATGGTAGGATACACAGGATATACTTGATGCATCCTTTAAAACAAGCTGAATGAAGGACACAAAATGAAAGCTGCCTTTCAAAAGGTCCTTAAAATTTAGAAGTCCTTTGATGCCGCTTAAAGCTGCTTAAATATTGGGGAGTTTTTCACCAAAAATGGTCAGACCACTTGGTAAATGATCAGCGAGTCACATTGACTTTCTTTTGTTTATACCGCCATTGTACTGAATTCACCCAACCTGATAGTCATTAAATTTCCTGTGTTCAGCAGAAAAAAAAAAAAAAACCATCAAGTTTGGAATGAAGGAAACTTCTATTAATTCAACATCACCACTAGTGACCAAGTTTGGAGATACTGTTTTGGATCACTGGACTACTCTGAAGCAATGATGTGACTAATGATCCACATGTCATTATCCTTGATCTCCAGCAGCTAATGGTGAGATTAGGGTACAAATAGAATACAAAGAAGTCATGGGTGGAGGATTTTACCAGTTTTGAGGGTTTTTCCTTTAAATTCACAGCTTTATTCAGACCTGGCCTTAAATGGGTTGGAATGGGAACATACAGACAAATTGGAAGCAAGCACATTTAAAAGTAATGCACCATCTAAACATCCAATTTAACAAGTCACCAGTAGCTGGTTGCACTTTTCTCGCTCTTTGTAACATTTATATTGACAAGCCACATACAAATACCGATTGAAAATGGTGCGAGTCAGACAACAGTTTGTCATCACAAAGATGACGATAGAGATCACTTTGCTACAGTTCTGATTTTCAGCTTTTGATTGGTAGGCACTCAACAACACTACACAGACGATTTTGTCATCATATGGGACACTATGTATGCCATGTTTAGACTGGGGTAGTGTGGAGCTGGAACGCAGAGGTGTGATATTATTATTATTATTATTATTATTATTTTTTTGGGGGGTATTGGTTCAGCCTGAGACAGGGGTGCTGCACTCATTGCACTGGAGACCAATGGAAGGAGGTTCGTTGCCAGCCACTGTGTTGCTATAAGCCCTTCGGTTGAGCTGGATGCCAGTAGTTCTTGAAGGCATAGAGGACTGTCCATTCTCTAGAGAGCTGTGTTTGCAGTGAAACAGGATGAGGAAACACCTGTAAAACTGCACAAAACACAGTACATTACCACTCATATTTTCTGAGACACAAAAGATGCAGAGCCATTAATAATTTTGTACATTTGTGTGAAAGTTTGCTCAGCTTCCTTTGAATTATAGCATCTCAGCGCATTTTTAAATGCTCCTTTTGGAGTTATTTTTTTCTTGCATTCTTTTTATGGCCAAAAAAACAACAACAAAAAAAAAAACAGCATATGCTGGTTAGGTATGTTTTGAAGCATGGCAGCTGGTTTATGCTGGTCCTTAGTTGGGTCATGAGCTGGTTTAAGCTGGTCCTGAGCTGGAGCTAGTTGCTTAGGACTAGCTTAGGACCAGCACTAGACCAGCTTAAACCAGCTCATGACCAACTAGGGACCAGTGCAAACCAGCTGCCATGCTTTAAAGGTGCAATGTGTACATTTTAGCGGCATCTAGCGGTGAGGTTGCGAACTGCCCCTCGCACACCTCCCTTTCGGAGAAGCTACGGTGGCCGTCTGGCCAACATGTCATCTGAGAGAGCAGAGAGTAGCTTGTGTGAAGCAATGCGATTTCTTCCTACTTCTAACAAAGAACGATCTCTGCTTCTAATAAACCAGACTACTACTATTACTACTTTGTATGTATTCAACGTAGTAACGATGCAAGCTGGCTCTAAAAACACAAACGATTTAGAAGAACAGCAACATAGTGACTAAACGCGCTTTGTAGAGTATATGTCCATTTAGGGCTGCTGTAGAAACATGCCAGCGCATAATGGCGACTTGACATGGAGGGGGGACCCACGGTGTACGAGATAGAAATGGCTCATTCTAAGGTAATAAAAACATAACGGTTCATTATGTAAGGTCTTAATGCACCACTGAAAACATAGTTATGTATATTATATTGCATTTCTGTCAATAGATCCTCCCAAATTTTACACATTGCACCTTTAAAACATACCTAACCAGCATATGCTGTTTTTTTTCCAACTGGGTAGTGGGAGTATCTTCATATTAAGTGTTCGCAATAAAGGAAAGGACAAATTATTTAAAAATATAGTTTAAAACACGTGCCAAGTTTGACATTTTACATGACATTTTAAAACCTGAACTAAACTCTCGTCATAAAAAGGTCAAAATTATCTGATATTTTAAGAGGCTTATTGACCTTGACACAGAGGGGTCTGCAGGGGGTCTTTTCTGTGATATAATTTCCTGTTTTGATTTTTTTTTTTTTCCCTGCATGTTGGTTGCAGGACATTTATGTTATATGTTATAGAGAAAAGAAAATGCTGCAAAAAATAACTACTGTTTTAGGTCTGATCTTCTGTCACAGAATGGCTGTATATATAGTAAGTGCACGAATATGAGTAGTTCAAGGGAACAGTCTTTAATTCGACAATCCACAGAATACAGGGTAGAATCACGGGGGAAACACATCCACTTTCACAAAGACGAGACTGGACAAAGAGTTAATGAGTTAATTAACTGAACGACAGGTGAAAGGAATCATTAATAAAGGGAACAAGCTGACACACACTAGAAAACTAGGTCACTCAGGCAAACAGGAACAGGGAAAACAGGACTAGAACACAATGAATCTAAACTACAACAGAACATAACAGAATATAACTGTTACAATGATATGCATGAATTGCATTTTTTTTTTTAAATGTATTTTTGAATAATTGATGTATAGGACAAAAATCAAGAGTCACTGACCTAATATTTATTGACTGACTGTGTGAAGTGACGTGTGTAGCCAAGTGTGGTGTCCCATACTCTGAATTTGTGCTCTGTATTTCACCAATCCAAGTGCACACACACAGCAGTGAGTATTGAACACACACACCTGGAGCAGTGGGCAGCCGTTTTTGCTGCGGCACCCGGGGAATGATTGGGGGTTCAGTGCCTTGCTCATGGGCACCTCAGTTGTGGGTAATGAGAGTGGAAGAGAGCTCTGTTCATTCGACTCTCTAACCATTAGGCCACAACTGCCCACTTCTGTTGAGACGTTAGGTAACTTCTCAAAAACAGAGGTGCAGAAATATGTGTGCATGTATACATTGAGACAACTCTCTGTCTGATCTTGGCAGGGTGCTGCCAGGCTGTGTATGTTGACAGCCTGCAGGCAGATGACAGAGTCTTGATGAAAAAAACAAACAAACAAACAAAAAAATACAATATTTGACAGAGTTGGCCAAAATTAGACTACAGACCACACAGCTGACAGAATGTGTACTGTGTACTAACATAGATTTAACCACAAGATCTTTGAGGAGATAACTTTCTTTCTTCTGTTAATGTACTGGTTCTTTTTTTTTTTTCTTTCTCCTTTTTTTTCACACACTTACAATGACTCTGGTCTGAAGCTTTCGAGTTTCAAACTTCTTATGAAGTCTTATGAATTTGTATATGATGTACGTTTATAGTAAAAAAGACTGTGAAGAATGAACTTAAAGGTCCACTGAAGTGTTTTGAAATGCGGAGCATTATTCAATGTGTTGACGTAATTTTCACTGAAACAGGAAGACGGGGCAGGACATATCAAACAGCTCCTCCCCCTTGTTTAAAATAGCCAATAGCGTTTTGTTTTATCACAGCTTTGCCAGTGCTGTTGAGCTCTGTAAAGCCTCATTTTCCACCTAATCTCCTCCATATCGCTTTAAAACATATCATTCTGTGCAGAATTCAAATGGGCCCGATATGTTTTGTGTTCTGCGCTGGCTCGTGCATATGATTCGCTCTGTGCTACCGTGTCTCTGGACCGCAGCAGACTGCGTGTGCTCAGCGGTGGTTCGCGTGACACTAACGTGAAAACGGACTTCATTCGCCTCAATGGAAAGCATATTTACACTGTCTGAATCATTCCCTATCCCCTATCTAGTGCACTATGTGCCATTCACCATGTAGAAAATAATAAATGTGTGAACAAGTGATCGATTTCAGATGCAGCTTCAGTGTCTATTTATAATGTAGGGGGCAGGATGCTTTAGATTCTAGAGAGCATTTGATTGGACAGAAAATCTGATGAGAAGCTAAAGTGATGCCATCACAATTATTGCTCCATATTGCCGGAAGTGAGAGACTGTAAGTTTTGAAGGCTTATATCTTCTAAATACGAAATTTTGCCAGTGCTTTGGAGCACAATAACTTATAAAAAACAGTAAGGCTAACATATTCATACTCAAATTTTGATTTCATGGCGACTTTAAATGTAAGACAATCTTCCCCTCTGGTGAGAGGCTAAAGGCCCTGATATACTCATGGCAAAGTTCTCTTTCGTTCTTCGCTTTGGGGTAAAATTTCAAAATACCTTTGCAGCAGTATACTGTTAGCAAATATCTGACGCCATATGTAAATATGTGCTGCGGACCTTCCTCTCAATAACAAAAAAAGCACTCAGCAGAGAAAACAGCGGTTAAGGAAGCATCTGATCATAGCGATTCAGCACTCCAGTCAAGTTTGGTCACGTTTATTTAGCATTTTATACAAAAGCAAGCAGGTTTGCAATAATAAAGTGTCACTTTTAATTAGAATTACAACTTCTGTTTCTACTATAAAGCAGCTCTCCAGTGTGTTCATGTTTTACTTGCATCTGATCTCGACAAATTGAACAAAATGAATGAATCGGTGAAGATTAAACCTATGTAATCGCCATGGACAAATGCTAGTTCAAAAGTGTTTCCCATCCGACGCAAACTTTTCTGGAAAGTTCGCTTTGGTAAGCAGTTTCAAACTCCCAAAATGAACTCCAAACAAACTTCATTTTGGCCTTATTTTGTTTGAAATTATGTCAATGTTCAAATTCATAGTTACAGACTGCAACGAGATTATGTTGGTTAGACTCATGTGGCCTACTCAATACAATTATTTTTAATGAATATATCAACTTTGTGTGCATGTCTGTGTGTGTGACAGGTATAGTCCTGATGATGAACCTTTGTGAGGAGGTCCATGTGTACGAGTACATTCCTTCTATGAGACAAACTGATCTGTGCCACTACCATGAGATGTATTACGACGCAGCCTGTACATTTGGGGCATACCACCCTCTGCTTTATGAGAAACTGCTTGTCAAGCGCATGAGCACAAGTTCTGAGGAGGACCTCAGGAAAAAGGGAAAGGTCACACTGCCAGGATTCAGTAAGATCAACTGTCCGCTGTGATTTAAAGACTCTAACATATGAAGGTGTACAGGTCTTCAAGACAGTACAACCCCATTTGACTTAAACTAACAGACTTTTGTCATCTAATAAGGGTTTTATCTAACAAACTGAGACAAGACATTGGACTGAGGAGAATAATTAACAGAAGTCTTCATCTCATATGGCCCTTATGCTAAAAGACATTAAATCTAACACTGGCATACATACTGACATATTAAGGATTACTGTAAATTGTCTGTGATGTAGGACAAAAGGCTACTGAAATTAACACACATCAGTTTGTAAATATGATTATCCACTTACGCCGTTTCCGGAGTGGAATCAAATTCTAGTTTACATTCTAATTATAACAAAGTAAAAAGTATGAAGAGAGGATTGAGGAAGTTTAAAATTTCCCAAACGTTGGGATTTTTTTTTATTACTGTCATTTAAGGCTGCTCCCATTTTTGATTACCTTTTTTTATTTGAATGTTTAATGTGGTAAGCTACAGTATAAAATGAGTCAAGATGGAAAGAGATTTTTCCTTTCTGTCTATCTGTGCTGTACTCATAATGTTTTGGGGTAAAATTCAATTAAATCTTTTGCACTTCTCATCAGTTAGATGACACTTTAAAGCTTTTATTTTACTATAGAGCCAAGATAATTCGATTTTAACTGAGAATTGATCAATGTAATTTTTAAATGTGTTTTATAAATTATTTTTTTCATAATTTAAATCTTTTTTGAATGTGAACTACTTATCTTTTTTTATCTACTTGTTGGTCTTTAGTAAAAAGTGGGTACATGTATTTCAAAAACCTGTAATATATTTTCACAAGCTGCACCAATACTTATCTTCTGTTATTGTCTAAAGAACTCACATTTTGAATAGGGTTTCATATTATTTATCATTTCTGACAATCAATTCAGTACTTGACATTGTTCCTTCTATAGGCTGTTAATTTGTTCTTCATTATGGATGTAGGTTTACACTACATAGACAATAAAAACAATGTATTTTGTGGAAGAAATGTTAATTTATGCACCCATGTGGTTATGTATTTCAGTGTATATCATGTCCCATTATTCAATGCTAATTAAAAAGTTGGAAATATCTAACCTGTTTGTTCATAAGGATGTAAATAAGAGGGTTGATGACTGTGCTGCTTTTGGCAAGGAGAGACGGCACCACGCTCGCAATGGGTGTGATGATCCCGGGATGTCCAAACGTGGCCATCATTGCAACAACCCCATAAGGCATCCAGCACAAAAGGTAGCACACCACTGTAGTGATGACCATAAATAAAATGTGGTACTCTCTCCGCCTTGCTGCTGTCTTCCTGATACGCCCTACCTGAGGAAAAACATGTAAATTAGATTGTATTTTTTTTGTTTGAACCAGCAGATGATTCAGAACTAGTCTTCAGTATATACAAATCCCTTATGAAAGGATTTCTGATCCACTATAGAATGAACATACAATCTGGTTTAGAGGAACTGCTGACTCATTAGGTTCAAGAACAAAATTTATTGATATTCATAAAGATGTCCTGAAATGACAGCAATTTTACATATGAGGTGTATGTGGAACAGATGCATTCCAAATATAATGGTATAGGTTCTTCTTTATGATGTAAATGCACAATGTTTCCTGTTCACATTCAAATTTAGAATCTAGAACAGTACATTCTTAAAAATAAAGGGTCTTTATTGGCATCGATGGTTCCGTGAAGAACCTTTAACATCCAATGAACCTTTCCATTACACAAAAGGTTCTTCGTGATGTAAAAAGTTTCTTTAGATTATTAAAATGTTTAAAATTAAAGTTTTTTTTGCAGTAATTTGTTTATCCACAAGGTGGCAACCGTGCCCTTGGGGGCGTTGATTCACAAGGTAGTCGAAGAAAACCTGCATAAACAGAACAGACTGGTGTGGTATATAGGCAAGAGATTGTGCGAAGGGGTTAGAAAGTACCCTCATTGTACAACTCTAGCATGAAAGAATTCAAATATATTTACAGTGTTTGTAACTCATGGCAAGAGATTACTTCATTTGACGTACACAGGCGTTCAAAGCCCATTTTGGAAACTTTTTTTTTTTTAGCTCTGACTTATCTAATTTTTTTTTAGCATAATAGAGAGTGTGGATTCCAGATATTACATCAGATATCAGACATAATTTGAGGCAGTTTAAACTTTATCTGGAGTCTGAGATACTGACCAAGTTTGAGCTTGAGTCAGAGAGACATTGTTTAGTCCCAGAGAGGATTGGAGTTGTGAAATCTGACTTGTCTAAACCCTGTTGTGTAGAAATATTACACACATAATTAAAGCGTACTATTGTACTATGAGATGTTGTGACGGAATTTACCTGTTTGACAGCACAGAGGAGCCGGCTGTAACAGTACACCATGACCAGCACGGGGATTCCCAAACAGAAAATGAACAGGCAGATGATATATGAATGTGACTGGGGAGTGTTGGCGGTCCATGTGACCGAACAGCTGGTTCCTGCCCCTTCCAGTCCATAGCTACTCCAGCCCAACAGGGGGGGAACCGTCCAGAACAGTGAGTAGAGCCAAGAGCCCCCGACAGCCAACAAGGGTTTGCTGTAGTCTGGGGCTTTCTTGTTGTAAACAGTTAAAGTGCTGTAACGATCATACGAAAGGATTGCCAGAGAGATCAATGATACAATCCCTGTTAAAAAAAAAAAAAAGGAATTATTCAGACAAAGTGTATCTGTTATTATTTAGTATTGACTTATATCATTTGATATATGATCAAGTGCATGCAGTAATAATTATTATAATGACATTTACTGATTTAGGGATTTGCAAACATTTAGATGCCAAAATTCCCAAATATGATGTCTCCCTCATGAGGGACCCCCTTTCTATGATCAATAAATATGGTTCCAAAACAGTTTTAGAGATAATATTTCCTTACAAATTACATTGACGAGTAGTGTTGGGGAAAGTTACTTTTAAAAGCGATATATTACAATATTGCCATACTGCCTAAAATGTAACTAAATGCGTAATATATTAAATTACTTTTTCTCACCTGGGCTGTGCTTGTTTTTTAATAAAAAATTTATATTTCTGGCAAATGTAAAGGCCCTTTCAGACCAATAGTGAAACGAATAAGCCTCAGCCTGAAGGAAATGCAAATTCACTTCTGTACATTAGAGAGCACAGCTCAAACAAACCTTACAGCTCTGCTGCCATTCTGGATTGCAGAAGAATAGGGCAGGAGAAGAAAGTTCAACACTCTTACTTCAGAAATAAAAAAAGAAGAAACACAAATGTGATGTTTATCCAAAGTCATGTTTGTTTATTAGTATGGAGGAATTGGATCAGCAGTAAAGACATTGGTTAATAAAATGATATTAACCCTTAAACGCATACATCGGGTCTTTAGTGACCCGTGACATCATTCACTTCCCTCCTCCTAATTATTTTTTTTAAGCTAGAGATCAATCTTCTTAGTATTCCTCAATAAATTCATTTTATCAAGAAAAAAAATGATAAAAGAATGCCTGTTTTCCAATTAATTATTTATTTTTTTTTTGTAAAAAAATTGTATAGGGTTGCTAACAACCTGAGGTGTGTAACAGTGTAAGTATATTTTTTCTGCACAACAATAATTCAATCTTGGAGGACTGAATAAGTGCAATTCACATTAATTCCACAAGGTGGCAATGTATGATACACACTGATGAAGTAAAGTTTCACTCATAGTCACTGCAGGCAGAAAACAAAAGAATAGGAAGTATCATCAGCCAAACTTGAAATGGCTCAGCGATTTACTGCAGAGCAAGTACTGATGTTGGATCAGGTGAAGAAGCTGTCAGCGATCAAAATATTGATTTGAAAATGATAGTTTTGAGAATATGTTTGAGATTCTCAAGCCAGATGCTGAACATGGGAACAGGAGAGGTGTCAGTCAATAAATGGGAAAACGAAGTAACTTGCGATACTTATTTGGAAAAGTAACTCCGATATGTTGGTGTAAATTTAAAAGTAATGCATCACTTTACTAGTTTTTAAAGTTCAAGGAAAGAAAGATGAATGTTTACAAATGAATAATATTTTTTTTTTTACAAACTATGACCTATTTGTTTTTTATTTCTTAATGCTTGTCTTTATATTTTAATGTTAAAAACTAGAAAGCAAAATGAAACAATAAAATCAATATAGAACTTCTGAACACCCTAAAGTGAAAACCTTATTTAATTCATCAACCTCTTGAACTTTCAAAGGATAATAAAATCAGCACTAGTAATACAATTAATTCAGCTGAATGTCTGTTTATCTGCATTTATGTACCTCATAAAAATGAATAAGATTTAAAAAAAAAAAAAAAAAAAGTGTAGACAATACACATACGTTCATTGCCTGAAAAAAAGAAATTGTCAATTTGAGAGTGATGACATGTTAAGAACATAATTACAGGGAATAAACAATACAATCTGCCTTTCTATTCATGTTGGATTCCAAGAAAAGCACTAAATGTCAAAGTGATGTTATGATTTAAGGAACAAAAAATTAGAAATTACTTCCAAGTACATAGCTATTTAAAAAAAAAAACAAAAAAAAAACAACGTGGGCTATTTCAAGAGCATAAAGTGGGAAAAATACCACGGTCCCATTTTGTTGCTTTTACATATTAATGAAAATGCCTTTAAGCAACCCTCATTCACTGATGTTCTTCAAAGAGCAAGTGTGGGATTTTTCAGACAGGGTGTATGTCTGTATGCAAATAAGTTCATTCATATCACACCAAAACAGATTCTTTTCTAACATTCAGATATGAAAATTCAGTATGGACATGAATTCATCAGATACTCACCAAAATATGAAGGGCACATTCACTGTTTCTTTGTTTTCTCCCTAAGTCTGTTTTTTTAGTCTGTTTAGTCTTTTAGTCTGTCGATGGAATCTTAAGCTGCTGCATTTGTCACTGTGTATGCAAGAAACAGCACACAAGAGTAGAGCTGAACATATTTGCACTCCAGAAACACAGAAGAGGATTACAGGCTAATTTTCATATTCACTGTTAGACACTGCAGCTTACATTCTGAAGAACGTTAAAGTACATTTTTAACTTTCTTTAGTGTGTAATGTTGCTGTCTGAGCATGAAAAAGATCTGCAAAGTTATAAAGCACAAATTCCACTCCAACGGGAGTTATTCTTTCTTCCAGGAACGTACGCGTCATATTTAACATACACGTCACATTTTCCTGATTTAAATAATTCCCGCCCAAGGCATAAACAACAAAGGGGATGAGGTCTGGTTGAGTTGTGTTAGTAGTGTGTTGAAACTTGCGGTTATGGTAAGGAGCGTGACATTTCTAAAACACGCTTGAAACTGTTGACCAATCACAACACACTGATCCAGCTGACCAATCAGGGCACATTAAGCTTTTCGAAAGGAGCGTAACTGACAGACTGGGAAGAGAGGAGCTGCAACAATGTCAAATATGTGAAAAATAATGTCTTTTTGACAGGTGAATTGGAGAGAGTTTGCCTGTAGGTGTGAAGGTGAATATGAATATGTACGTACAGTGGGTACGGAAAGTATTCAGACCCCCTTAAATTTTTCACTCTTTGTTATATTGCAGCCATTTGCTAAAATCATTTAAGTTCTTTTTTTTTTTTTTTTTCCTCATTAATGTACACACAGCACCCCATATTGACAGAAAAACACAGAATTGTTGACATTTTTGCAGATTTATTAAAAAATAAAAACTGAAATATCACATGGTCCTAAGTATTCAGACCCTTTGCTGTGACACTCATATATTTAACTCAGGTGCTGTCCAATTCTTCTGATCATCCTTGAGATGGTTCTATACCTTCATTTGAGTCCAGCTGTGTTTGATTATACTGATTGGACTTGATTAGGAAAGCCACACACCTGTCTATATAAGACCTTACAGCTCACAGTGCATGTCAGAGCAAATGAGAATCATGAGGTCAAAGGAACTGCCTGAAGAGCTCAGAGACAGAATTGTGGCAAGGCACAGATCTGGCCAAGGTTACAAAAACATTTCTGCTGCACTTAAGGTTCCTAAGAGCACAGTGGCCTCCATAATCCTTAAATGGAAGACGTTTGGGACGACCAGAACCCTTCCTAGAGCTGGCCGTCCGGCCAAACTGAGCTATCGGGGGAGAAGAGCCTTGGTGAGAGAGGTAAAGAAGAACCCACTGTGGCTGAGCTCCAGAGATGCAGTCAGGAGATGGGAGAAAGTTGTAGAAAGTCAACCATCACTGCAGCCTTATTTTAAGTCTGTTTTGCTGCAATGCTGTGGCTGAAGTCAGTTGTAGTTCTTGTGTTTCTCTTTCCTTCAGTGATTCTGCTTGTTAACAGCAGGTGTTCATCACTAATGCTCAGTCATCACTTAATTATCTCATTAACTCCGACACGGCTTCAATGGTACTTTAACTCAGTAGTGCGCACACACGTGAACACTAAGGGTCCGTTTACACGACACTGTTTTCAACTAAAAACGTAAAACTTTTAATGCATTTTGGCTGTTCATTTACACAACAAAGGCGTTTTGGGTGCCTGAAAGTGCACGTTTTTAAAAACAGTCTCCGTGTAAACAACAAAAACGTGAATCTGTGGAAACGATGACGTCATGCACATGTGTATTACATGTTCAGTCTATGGTGTTTCATCGCCATCTAATGGCCTGGCAGCAGAATACATAGTTTTTGTCATTTTCACAGATCCGTGTGAATGAGGATTGCTTAGACAATGGTGTCATCTGTACGCAGAAAACTCAAAGGAAAAACTTCTCAGTTTCAAGTATATTGTTGTCGTGTAAATGTACTAAGCAGTGTTAATTAACCTGGGCATTTTTCTGCATACTATTACATAAATCTTATTTCATTTACGTATGACTGACAAATACAAATCACATTACGATAATTAGTTTGTTTATGTTAACACTATGTAATTCAAATGGATGGAAAATTTGAATGTAATTCAATTACATAAAACTTCAATTTTGACCAAAATATTTTTTTTGATTGAGAAGTACTCAATGTACAAATACATACTAAGCACTTTATATTTAATGTAAGAATGGACACAGCCACATGGTCTGTTATGCTGCCTGATAGTTATCATATTATTATTATTATTATTATTATTATTTTTTAGCTGATATAGTTATGTTTAATGCACTTTGCTATTCTTTTTTGTTATTCACCCATAGAGGCTAATGAATCTGAAATCTTCCACATTCACAGGAAACTGGACATAGAATCTGACTTGTCATTTCTCATTGTGACAGTGGAACATTCTTTCATTCTTAATGAGAGAAAGATGAAGTAATCACAAAAAAAAAAAAAAATCAAAACTGATACCCTGTCCATTATAGTTATAATTAGAGAGACTGATCAGAAACGGAAACCAGGTGGGTGTCATGATAATACATAATGTCATCTATTGAGGATGAGAGACTGTAACTGTCATTATTATAATTCTGGAGAGGAAATATTATTATAATAATTCCTGACAGCATCAAACACCTGGTGATAATTCTAATTAAAAGATAGAGACAGGTGGAATCACATATTCCCTTAAAGCGCTTTTGTCAAGAGGGCCATTCCTGAGCTTCTTCTTGGCCTTAGATCTGAAATTCCTCAGTCTCTGCTTTACGTGGGAAGAGGTGAGTTATGCAATCAATTCCCTAATGTTCCCAAATCACTTCTCAGGCCTCTCTTCTAACAGGACAGCATGTTCTAATCTTCAAAGCTGTTTAATCATGTTTATCAGAGCTTAGGAGGATACTCTGCTCATAAGGATTTGGTCGCAGCATGCTTGAGTGAAGACAAGAAATAAACTCAGTTTAAGATTAACATGGACACACTGTATGCAGCTCTCTAACCGGGTCTCTCACACATACAAATGAGCATGTATATGAATGACAACTACCAGATTTTCTAATGAATGTTGTAATGCAAGAATAGAACAGTATATATTATGAATATCCCAGTCATCTTTGTATCTCTAAGGCCTTATTTCCACCGGGTACTAAGAAGCATTTTTGTCAATCCGATCACAAGTGGACGATGCTAAATACAGGTGTAAACGGGGTCTAAAACGGGGTCTAAAACAGGGTCGATCCACTTCCAGAGGTAGTCGAAAACACATTCAACTGGATTGCTTTCATAGCATAGATGCTCATGTGGTCAAATGCGTTTGAAACTACCACAAAAGTGTGGTGGCCATACAGGATTTAAACTTTGTCGGCTGAAGACCTACAGTAAGTTTGGTTTGAAGATGAAAAACGTACTAAGCGCAATGTTCTCTCACTATTCCTGATTTCTAACACACGGCTGAAACTAAACGAAAGCTGCAGCTCTCCGGTGTTTTCCCGTCGTCTCCGGTCGCGTTTATATGTAAATTGCCTGAGCTTATTTCATCCATTAGATCTAAAGATCTGAAAAAGCCCATACATTTACCTGTACATAGACCCTCCCCTCAAAGAAATCAGGACAGAAGTGGTTGAAAGTGGATAAAAGAGGCCAGGAATGTTACTCCCTTGTTTACTTGTGATCCGATTGACCAAAACAATACAAGGTGTAAACAGTGCCTATATTACATATATTGATTATTCAATTTCTTACTTTAATGCTGCTTTTAGATATACTACTGTATATGGAAAATTTAAAGCAGTTTATTTTATTTGCATCTTTCTTTTATTGTATTTGTCCTTGTTTTTTTGTTTTTTTTCTGTGCTGATGTTATTATTGCCTTCTGCAATAAAAAACAAAAGAAAAAACGATTAAAAAATAAATGTTATTTACAAAGATGGATGTGTGATATAGTGCAAGAATACACATGTAATATTGCAACAAAATATATATTTTTGTGCAAAAGATAAACAACGTAAGCTCATTCAAGAGCATTTGTAGCAATGTCGTTTTACAAAATAACAATAATTAATAATAATAATAATCTTTACAAACAAATTGCTTGGTTAGTGAGGCACACACAATCAAATTTTGAAGGCCATAGGGTCAAGCCATCAAACACTGACCTGCACTAGATCCAAAAAGCAACAGTATGAACACAAAGAGGTCTGAGACCACATTACTACAGTACTTAAGTGAAACAAAAAAGGATGTGAGTCCTCTTTCAGGGACAGGGACAGTGTGAACGTAAAGAGAACTGGGTCCTTTTTCACTTCTTGGTCCACTTAAAGGGGTCTGAGTTTGGTTCTTTTAAAGAGGACTCAAGTGTGAAAACACCCCAAGTAACTATGCAACTACATGTCAACTACCAGTCATTAGTATTAGTAGACTTTGCTTAATATCTGCTAACACTTTATTTTGATTGTCCCCCAACAGACATTCTACTGACTTTAAGTAATTTTACATGTACGTGTCAACTTATTCTACTAACCCTAACTCTAACCTAACAGTCTACTAATACTCTAATTAGAGTTAGTTGACATGTAGTTGCAAATTAATGAGTTAGTTGACATTTAGACTATCGAAATAAAGTGCAACCAAAAATTGTTAGATACAATGTACTTATTGTATTCATGTTGTATAGCAAAACACTTTTGCTGCTATTGAGGTGAGATATGATTAAGGTTCATGGTAAAGGGTGGGTTAAAGGGATAGTTCACCCAAAAATGAAAATTCATTTTGTTCAAACCCCTCATGTTGTTCCAAACCTGTATGAGTTTCTTACTGTGTTCAACAGAAGGAAGAAACTCATATAGGTTTGGAATAACTTGAGGGTGAGTAAATGATGACAACATTTTCATTTTTGGGTGAACTATCTCTTCAAGGTGTAAGAGAATTTTATGGCTGAATTAGACTTATTCCCACTGAACGCTGTGATCCAGAAGAGATGAGTTCATTTCTAACATCACCTCCATTAGTCTGATACTAACTCAATACTGACTCCAATATAAAGCTCTCCTCGCCAGTGAAACCTCACACGCATCTCATCCTCTAAACATACTTGCTCTTTAATCAATGGAAACTAGAACTAGAGAGAAGAAAATGTAAACAAACCCAGACACAGAGAAAGCAGATAATTTGTAGACACTGTGATCTACAGCAAATTGCTTCAACTTCCTTTTCATCTGTCCTGAATATATCACACTGCAAGAGAAACATTTCTTCCCTAATTTGAAGCACTGATCACATCATTCATACTGAGAAAATGCTTTATATACCTGGAAAAGATGAAAACACAGTTGCATAGCTGCTAAACGTTAGCTCTTTGCAACGTTAGACACGGCTAGAGAAAGGAATTTATTTATTTATTTATTTACTATGCTACATATGATATCACGTATACATGTAAATTTGTGTTTTGTAATTATATATATACATGTTAATGCTTTTAGCAGTGTTGTGATACTCTTCACAGACATGCAAATAAAGCTCAAATGAACATTTTAATTATATATGTAATTACAGATATTAATTACAGCTGTAATTACATGCAGGTATTTTTAAAATATAAGTGCAATGTAAAAACATGTATGTACACAATAAGTGCACTGTATCAAAAGATTAATTTAAATGTTAGTACATAGTATTTAAAGACACTTAATATAAAGTGGGACCAAGAAATGTCTTCTAACTATGTGTCTGTCACTCACTGTGAAAGCCATTAATAATGCAACATGGGGGAAATGTATTAATTATTAAATACATGCATGACATGGACAGCATCACCTGTGAATTATGACTAGCAGATTACGAGAAAAGCATGGTGCAAGAAACATCTTGACATTTATAAAAACATTTTTGTGGTCAGCTTGGAAGGAAAAGGGGTGACAGTGGTATAACCGGGTATGGCACAACATAACGCCACTGTGTGTTTACAAAAATGATATTTGCCTGCACATTTAATTCCATCTGCAGTCTTGCAGCTGCTTTCCCATGCATCAAAACTTAACTTTCTTGTCCAACTTCCAGGGGACTGTGATGAAATTAAACAGGCAGCATATTTTTCACCTAACAAAATGTTTTATAGCATATTTATAGCACTCCAGGGATGAACTCCCTGAAAATAATTCAAAATATATTAGTTAGTTTACATGATTTAAATGGCCTCATTTATATGTCTGAAACTTTACAAATACTTTTCAGTGTTTACAGACTGATAAATACAGGGAGGTTTCACTGACATGTTTATGTTTGAGTCCAAAGTGGTTACATATTAAACTACAGTGTGCAGTTTTACATTTCGTGTGTGTGTGTGTGTGTGTGCGTGCGCGTGTGCATGTTTTTGTGACATATCAGGACACAAATTTGTATAATGACATGGGTATGATATAGGTATTACAAAGAGAGGGTGACTTATGAGGACATATGTCCCCATTTTTCAAAAGTCCTATAAATCATACAGAATGAGTATTTTTGAAAAAGTAAAAATGTGCAGAGTTTCCTGTGATGGGTAGGTTTAGGTGTAGGGTTGGTGTAGGGCGATAGAAAATACGGTTTGTACAGTATAAAAACCATTACGTCTATGGAATGTCCTAACAATTCACAAAAACAAACCTGTGTGTGTGTGTGGTGTCCCCAAAAAGATGGCATTACCCGAAATCATTATCCTTGTGGGGACATTTTTTGGTCCCCATAAGAAAAACAGCTTATCCTCATGGGGACCAAAATCATACAAAGTGATGTTTTTTGAAAATGTAAAAATGCAGAAAGTTTTCTGTGATGAATATAATATTCAGTTTGTACAGTGAGAAAAAAATGCATAGAAATATCAGTTGTCAATATATACCCAATAACGTAGTTAGGGGACATTTAAATGCTTAGTTGTATGATCTGTAGCTCTGTAGTTTTTATTGAGGTGGGGTAAAACATAATACAGTGCAATACAAAATGACTGAGAGAACCTTCCTCAAAAGCATGATGTATCAAATTTGATATGATTTTTCTTAAAAAGTGATATATGGATAAGCAATCACAAGTTGCTTCAGTCCAGACAGTGTTAAAATATATCTAACAATATAAAAGTTATTCTTAATTGTTTTTCAGAATTATTCTAAAAGGGCTTTTGTTTCTTTCTCTTTTTTCTTTTCTTCTTTTTTTTTAAAAAAAAAAGAAGAATAAACCATCGATCAGACGACAGAAGGTATGTAGTATACAGGTTTTTCATTATATTGATCATTTAGAGGCCTAAGAAATGTGTATTAAATATGACACAGTAGGCTTTAACTCACTTCTGGGGCTCATTTGTAACCAAAAGTGAGTTAAATCAGACAAAACCTCCTTTTGGGGATGTCATGATTTGTAAAAATGGTAAAAGTAAATAAATGTGTTTTTTTGTTGTTGTTTATTTTAACCCTTAAACACATACTTTGGGTCTTTAGTGACCCGGGACGTCATTCACTTCCCTCCTCCTTATTCATTTTTTTAAAGTTAGACATCAACCTTCTTAGTATTCCTCAAACAATTCATTATAAACAATGTAACAAGAAAAAAATGTATATATATATAAAAGAATGCCTGTTTTCCAATTCATTTTTTGTAAAAATTGTATAGGGTCGCTAACGACCCGAGGTGTGTAACTTTGATGACTGAATAAGTGCAGTTCACATTAATTCCACAAGGTGGCAATGTATGATACTCAATGATCTAGTGACGTTTCACTCATAGTCACTGCAGGCAGAAAACAAAAGAATAAGAAGTATATCATCAGCAAAACTTGAAATGGCTTCGCGATTTACAGCAGGGCAAGTACTGAACGCAATCAAATATATTAGTGTCACTGTCACTTGATGGTGGATCTGGTGAAGAAGCTGATGATAGAAAATGATAGTTTTGAGAATATGTTTGAGATCGTGAATATGAGCCAGATGCTGAATGTACTGGGAAATGAGCTCTGATGAGGACAGTGATGATGATATAGAACATCTGCTCAAAACTGTACCCTTCTAAGCTCCAAAAGGTAATAAAATATGCTTTATACGTAATGATGATTGGCGAAACATCATGCATTTAAAGGTTAAACAAACAAACAAACAAAAAAAATTGGTTAGGGAATGAGTTATGGTTAGCCTACATAACTAGCTGTATGTAAAAACAATAGAAGTCTATTAGAATGTCCCCATTTAGATAGCCAAGTAAACATATATGTGTGTGTTTATGAAAAAGAGACTTTGTTATATTATGAGTTACATTCAAACCCACAGATAAAGCTGTTATCACCTCCTAACAAGCCTTCGCATCTTTTCCGAACATATCTGTTATCTTTCACCCCTCTAATGACAAGACTAATACGATGTTACAAATCATCAGCACCTGAGCCGAGGTTTACGGCTCAACACTCTTATTGGCAAAACTGGGAACATAAACTGCTTTTGCATTTCTTTGTGCAGTGTTGTATGTCATCCATAACAGTCAGCTGAAATGATAACATTACTTTACTACTTGCACCCTCACTGACATTTGTTATACATTTGTTAAATGCAATCATCTCATTTTCATGTGGGGATCAGAATCAATAAAGCAACAAAATGACATTGTGGCAGGACAAACGCAATAGAACAAGGCAGAGATGTTATGGAAGATTATATTATTTGACTAGCATCATCCTAAAACACATTTGTCAGGGTTCTGTCACTTCAGTCTGGTTTATTCTTGGTTTTGTGACAGAGCCCTTACACTCCTGTATCGTCTTTGTGTGAGTGCGCGGTTTCGAGTGTGCTTGTCCACGTGCCCTGTTTCTTGTTCGGAGCGTGGTGTTTGGATCCCGGCACTCGTGTCTAGTTTGGTTTCGGTTTTATGACACTCATGCTCCATGTTTTGTCTCTCGTGTGAGCGCACGGGTTGTGTGTTCATTCTCTCGCCATGCGCTCTTGTCTTGTGTGTTTTGTGAGCACCTGGTTTATTTTCATTGGCCAGGGACTCTTGTGTTGTCCTGTTCTGTGTAGCAAATGGCTCGTGTTTTATCGGCCGCATGCTTTTGTGTTATGTTCTGTGTGAACAAGTGGCTTACGAGTGTTCACATTAGCTGCGTGTTCGTGTCTTGTTTGAAGTGGTTTAGATTTTGTTTCACTGACCGTTCTCAGTTCATTTCTATGGGTGGTCATAGGTCTGAGATTAGCTCTGTTTTCACTGGTGTTCCTCAGGGGTCAGTCTTGGGACCTTTACTTTTTAACATTTATCTGTCACCGCTTGGTCATCTCTTGAGATCGCTCGGCCTCCATTAAAATTTGTATGCAGATTTATATACATTCAAAACCTGGTGAGCGCTACTTTTCTTTCCGACTGTATTACTGAGATAAAAACATGGATGAGTAATAATGTCCTGTTTCTGAACAGTGGTAAAACCGAAGTTATGCTCGTTGGTTCCCGTCACCAAATTTCCAAAGCTAGTTCTCTGTCTTTGACTTTTAATAGCCCTGTTTTGCAAGCCCAAAGTAAAGTGAGGAACCTTGGAGTTATTTTTGATGCTAATCTTTGATTTGATTCTTTTTTTTTTTTTCAGAGTACTCTTTTTTTTCCTTCTCAGAAACATTGCAAGATTGCGTTCTATGTTCAATTTTCCTGTAGCAGAAAAGCTGGTAAATTTCTTTGTCATGTCTCGGATAGACTACTGTAACACCCTGTTAACCGGAGTTTCAAAATCCACACTCAACAAGCTGCAGTATGTACAAAATTTGGCTGCCAGGATCTTAACTGAGTCCAAGATATCCAATCATATTACTCCAGTTTTGGAATCCAATTTAATCAAAAATGCTAATTCATTCTGAAACAGCTGTCTTTAAGATTGAGTCACTGAATCATACATGTAATCGATTTGTTAAAAAAAAAAAAAACTTCAATAAAACTGACAAATCAAGTTTAAAAAATCTCTTCCCTGTTTCTCTTTACTTGTGGTACACTAACTTAGGATGTAAACTTTTAAACATATTTCAATAAATATTGTTATGCAATCACACGAGAAAAAGTGCTTTAAACACATTTCAATAAATATTTACTCAGACTCACATGCTTCCTACTTTTTGTGTTTATTGCATCTTAGACTGAAGTAAATAACATTTTCTCAGAACCTTTATTCAGGTTTTCTAGAGCAATGACTGACATAGGCCTAACTTTTTTTCAGAATTGTGAGAGAATATTGATCTCTATTCTAGAAAAAAGTGAGTGATTCTCAATTTATCCAGAATCATTGCTCAACATAAATCAATCATTCAATCAAGCCAAAGCAACACACATTAGTGCTGTTTCATTCCTTAATTAATCAGGATTTTAATGAATCATTTAAATGATATTTAAAGAACTAATTGACTCACTCATATAGGCCTATGGACAATTAAGTAAAAACTGTCATTACTGTGTTTTTTTTTTTTTTTTTTTTAACCTCTAACCTTTCCTTTTTTTTTTTCTTACTCACCAAAGCATGAGTTGACGAATCCGTACCACATGCACCCGTGTCTCCCCACCAGCCACCGGCCGCGGATACTGGCCGCGAAGCTGAGCGTGGTGCCGAACAGACACACGAGCATGTCACTCACACTGATGTTGAGCAGAAGCATGTTCACAGGAGTCCGCAGGGTCTTGAATTTACAAAACAGAACGAGGACGATGAAATTGTTTAGGATCCCGAATACCAGAATAGATCCCAAAATAACGGCGACCACATTGTGTCCCGTCCGTGACAGTTTCTCAGCAGGAGTGTCGCTCCAATCTTGATCTAGCGCGGACAACGTGTCATCATCCGTGCCGTTCGAATTGTAACTGAAATTAGCTTCTTCAGAAAACATCTTTGCTTAACACTCTTCAAGCTGATATTATATTATTGCATACTTGATGCATAGAGGAAATTCTTTCGGATCTTCCCCACACCTGAGCGTGGACCATGCCATTCACGAGAAGTTCTGTGAAGAATCGCAACTCATGCTTCATCTGATGCTGTGGTCAAATCCTCACGAGCGTCTCCACAGCGCGAGAATAAAGTTGCTGGGCTCAGCAGCCCGAATAAAAAGCCTCCCAGTCCATCTCAAACAGATATGTAGGTTAAGCGTGTAGGTTAAGCTTGTTGGTCATTTCGGAAGATGCAATCTGATATAAATTCAAGTCTGCCACTAATGCAACTGCAGAAGTGAACTGTAAAAATGAAAGAGTTTTGCAGATTCTCAAAACAGGTGATCTACATGCAGTCAAAACTGGAAAAGAAAAAAAAAAAAAAGAAAAAAAAGAAGTTAATCTTATCTTAAAACACTGCCCGAGTAATTAATAAATAGCTATGCACATGAAAAAAAAGTAACATTTACCAAGAGACAGCATATTCCTGCTGCTGATGCGCTCATCGGCGAGGCGCGCACATCTCGAGTCCGCCACCTCTTCAGAGCGCTTGAGAGCGTCAGAGCGCATTTGTTTGTGGAAGAGTGACGTCGACACTGCATAGTAGCTTACATGATCGTCATAAGTAGTGCTTTACATTTCCATGTTATACACGACGGGCTATAAATAGACACTCCGGTTATATACTGACTGTGTTACTGTAATTATAAAATCAAGTTCAGTTGCTAACGCTGGGTTTAATATTAAGCTATTTAAAAAAAAAAGTAACGTACAAAAATATTAAACAATGTCCAAAGGGCAGCAAACATTATAACTAATGAATTGTACGCGTTTATAACATTTTAAAAGTGTGACAGCTTCATTGTAGGGCAAAAATATTGAATTGTGGTCTGCAATAATGCTTAGGTAGGTGGTACGGCGTCAAAGTAACATCCACATGGATGGCAGGACCCAAGGTTTCCCAGCAGAACATTGCCCAAAGCATCACACTGCCTCTGCCGGCTTGCCTTCTTCCCATAGTGCATCCTGGTGCCATGTGTTCCCCAGGTAAGCGACGCACACGCACGTGATGTAAAAGAAAACGTGATTCATCAGACCAGGCCACCTTCTTCCATTGCTCCGTGGTCCAGTTCTGATGCTCACGTGTCCGCTGTTGGCGGGGGATGGGTCCCGGGACTTAAATATGAATAAGATATTATCACTAACATACAGACAAAAATGGTAACATTTCTATAATGACAGCAACAGCACTACAGTACTATATGCGCTCCTCCATCATTTTGACTTTGCATTGCGGATCTATTTCAAAAAAAAAATAATTTTTTAATGCACGTTTTATCCCTAATAAATTTGCTATAAGTTTCTTCACGTTTTATGTGCATTTTATTTCGATTAATAAAAAGTATCCACCCCAGCGTGTAGGCTACGAGTTACATTTATTCACATCTTGCGCAGTATCTTAAAATGGGCAGACGTAGTCGTTTTTTCAGAAAACCAATATGACTCGTTTAAAAAGTAAAATTCTGTACTACTTACATTACTGCATGCGTAAGTTTCAGAAACCCACTTTAAAAATTACAGAAAAGCGAATACCGGTCAAATACAATATCGCTAAGACCATTTTATGGTCCGTTTATTCAGATTCTTAATGATTTTCAGTACATTTAACATAGATAGGCTATAGCAAGTTACTGACAACATTATTTCTATTATACTTCATTTTTCTGAACATATGTGCACGGGTTCTGTCTCGCGCACAGACGCGCGTGCGAGCCTTTGAAAGTATTTGGCTGCAGAAAGATGCGTTCGGCGTGTGCACTGCGCACTATCTAGTGGACCTTTGTTTTCAAGCACTCCATTCACTCTCGCGTGGGCTGTTGTACAGTACACACACACACTCCTGATGACGAAAATGACGCGATGCGGACGGTGCGCGGACGCCCGAAGTATACTTTGGGGTTAAGCACGTAATAGCGGCCCCCAATCCGCCCGGGCCCATATGCACGTGCATACCTTGCATGTCTAGACGCTACGCCACTGTACTGTACTGTACACCCTACAATAGCTGCAGTTTTGGAGATGCTCTGACCCAGTCATCTAGCCATCACAATTTGGCCCTTGTCAAACTCGCTCAAATCCTTACGCATTTTTCCTGCTTCTAACACATCAACTTTGAGGACATCAACTTTGTGTACTTGGACCTTGTTTTAGATATAGGCCTAGACCTTGTGTCAACTTCCTTGAGTGGCAAATAGCTTTTATTTTTTCATTTTATTTTTTGACATCAGCTCAGGGCTAATTTTAAAAGGCTAGAATTCATGTTTTATGCATCTCAGAAAAAAAAAAAAAAAAAAAAACGGGTACAAAAGATGTCACTGGGGCGGTACCCTTTCACAAGCTACTAATTTATACTCTTTAGGTGCTAATATACACTTAAGGCCTAAAAAAACTGTACCATCACAGTGACAGCTTTTTCTGAGAGTGTGGATGACTGGAAGACTGACAGGTCACTAGGTGGTTATTCACAGTTTGATCTGAGGATGCAGAGATAAAAGTGTGCAATAAATATTGGGAGCGTCCCATGCATTTCATTTCCTAAATTGGCGATCAGAAATGGTTTTGGACCTGAATTTACTGTAGCTCGCTCAACATGATCACATCACCTGAAATGGACAATAATACTTGGTGTGAATGGTGTTGTATTTTGCACTGACTTTAGTGATTTGGAATTTGTTATCTACCACAACTGCTATAGTGGAAACAGGGGCACTGTATTATTTATTTAGTTAGTTAGTGCTTAATTATTAGGGCTATTACAAACAGATTAGATATTGAAGTTGCTTCTTCCTTAAACTGTACACTTTTGAAGCCTCTTATTCTGCAGACAAGGAAAGATGTATTCCATGTATTCAAGTTTTCTGACCTTCTCCAACTATTTGAATGTACCAAATACTTTAATGCATGGATTTATGCTCACCATGACCCTGTCTGTTTAGTCATGCCCTGGCAAATTATTTCCATATTTAAGGCTAAACTGTTTTGCTGAAGGCCTGTAAATTCATAATGCATTGATTAACCTTGTCACATGTCTGACATCCAGACATCAGACATACATATGTAGTAACTACATCACCACAGTGTCACATCATCACCAGCACATGGGGAGTAAAGTTTCCAACAGGACCTCTGTATCAAAAGATGTTTATTTGATAGATATTCAATCACTGCAACATAATAAAAAAGCTCTCACTTTAAGATCCTATATTCTTTCAATTTTACAGATGCACGCTGCACATTAAAGACAGGGTTTCTGCATGTGAAACCAAGCCCTTAAGATTCCTCAAGGCCATGACTCATTTGCCCCTGAAAATGGCACAATATGACAATGATCTCATAGTGTGACATTTGAGCTGTTCCATTAATGAGTCTCTCTGTAGCGCTTATGATTGTATAGTGTGTGGAGTGACTGACATGGCATATCCGAAAGAAGTGCAAAACAGACCAAAAGGTCACAAATCTCAAATCTAGCATGATTTAATAATAAATTCTATGCTGTTCTGCTAGTGAGACACAGGCCTCTGAATTTAATTAGCAACAAATTGTCATCCAAGTCAATCAACTGACAGATTAAAGAGGAAATACTTGATGTATGAAATTGATCATCAATTTCAAGTAACTCAGCCTTATGTTGATTATGTGAAGACTGAATGAGGAATGAATTTTTGCATCTTTTCATTGCCAGCTGATTGTGATTGTAATGATAAGTATATCTCACAGCTTGTTTTTGGCCCCATAATCATGCTGCAAGAAACCCTTCATAAAACATGAGCACAAAACCAAAAAAAAAACTTTAAACAAACCTAAGATCTGTACTTTCTCAGTGTGCAATATATTTTGTCTTTATTTTATTCTTTAAAAGCTGCAGTCCATAAAAATCCATTTTTGAGCAAGTACATAACCAGCCAATGTCCAAAAATATCTGTTTACCTTAGCCCGATTCACAACGGTAAGCTTGTAATAATGTTTTATTAATAAAATCGGTACTGGTAGGTTTCCGCTGGAAATTCAAGCATGAGGGGGTGTCTCGTTGCTCTTCAGAGAAATATTGTTACTTGAGGGTACACTGGCAGCAGAACATGTCATGATTCAAGCAGGAGAATATATTAGGGCATCGACTTTTAAGTGAACCGGGTATTGACATATTCATTTATTTCCAGTAGTAGACTATGTTAAAGTCGATGAGGACTGAAATATGAAGAGCAAGCAAATGTATTGTTTTACAGAGATTATTCCAGTGTCAGTTTCTGCATGGCATACAGATCTTATGCCTTTTGCACATTTGCATGTTATAAATAGGAATTAAAAATATTAGATTCACTTCACACGAAGGCAAAACTTTTAGCAAAATGGCAATAGAGAGAAATGCCACTGTTGTGATTCTTAATGAATGTTATGATTGTCCTTTATGGGTGAACTAAGGGTGATATATGCATTGATTAATATGTCACCTAATATGTTTATCTGAAAGGGCATGAAATAGACATGTATTATAATAGAGTTGCACAAAATTAGACTTGAAATTATTCAGACATTCAGCAGAATGAATGTAGGACCCTTTTGTATCATTATGAGTAATCATCATTGGTTACACATTTAGCAGATTTATGTGTTTACACATAATCATTACTGCACAGAATCACCCAGATGATCAGGTCAATAAAGTGTGTACACAACTGTGAAAAAAGAAATAAATAAATATCTCAATGTGTAATCTGAAAGTTGTTTGTTAGCCAGCTGAACTCTTTGTGGTAAATCATGAAGTTCTAATGTTCCCTGATCCCTGAAGTCTGCTGCCATGCCAAAAGTGCAGAGAAATACAACAGTTCTTAAGGTTTGCATCCAAATCTTTAGGGACTCTGTGACCCATGTGTTGAAAGCTGATTAAAATGAATCTCTTTGGGTGATTCAGAAGATTACGAAAGTTCAGGGAGGGATCGGTTTCCCATGAGAGATGCAGGGACCAGCAAACAAACGAACATTTACACCGCTATAGGAAAAACAATGAGTCATCATGTATACAGGCAGTCACTGATGGCCATGAACTCTAGTGGACTGAACTACAACCCGAATTCCGGAAATGTTGGGACGTTTTTTAAATTGAAATAAAATAAACTAAAAGACTTTCAAATCACATGAGCCAATATTTTATTCATGATAGAACATAGATAACATAACAAATGTTAAAACTGAGAAATCTTTACACTTTTATCCACTAAATGAGCTTATTTCAAATTTGATGCCTGTTACAGGTCTCAAAAAAGTTGGTACGTGGGCAACAAATGTTTGAAAAAGCAAGACATTTTTGAAAAGATTCAGCTGGGAGAACATCTAGCAACTAATTAAGTTGATATCAGGTCTGTAACATGATTAGCTATAAAAGGGATGTCTTAGAGAGGCAGAGTCTCTCAGAAGTAAAGATGGGCAGAGCTGTGAAAGGGACAAGGCCGAAGACCTTTATTGGATGGTCTTCGGGCCCTCAGATGACACTGCATCACTCATCGGCATGATTGTGTCAATGACATTACTAAATGGGCCCATGGGATTACTTCCAGAAACCACTGTCGGTAAACACAATCCGCCGTGCCATCTGCAGATGCCAACTAAAGCTCTATCATGCAAAAAGGAAGCCATATGTGAACATGGTCCAGAAGCGCCATTGTGTCCTGTGGGCCAAGGCTCATTTAAAATGGACTGTTTCAAAGTGGAAAAGTGTTCTATGGTCAGACGAGTCCAAATGTGATATTCTTGCTGGAAATCACAGACGCCGTGTCCTCCGGGCTAGAAAGGAGGGAGACCTTCAAGTGTGTTATCAGCGGTCAGTTCAAAAGCCAGCATCTCTGATGGTATGGGGGTGCATAAATGCATACGGTATGGGCAGCTTGCATGTTTTTGAAGGCACTATGAATGCTGAAATGTATATAAAGGTTTTAGAGCAACATATGTTCCTCTCCAGATGACGTCTATTTCAGGGAAGCCCTTGTGTGTTTCAGCAGAACGATGCAAAACCACATACTGCAGCTATTACAACAGCATGGCTTCATCGTAGAAGAGTCCGGGTGCTGAATTGGCCTGCCTGCAGTCCAGATCTTTCACCTATAGAGAACCACAAAGATGACCACAAATTCTTCAGGAGCTGGACATCTATATTAGGCAACAATGGGACCAAATTCCAACACCAAAACTCCAGAAACGTATAACCTCGATGCCTAGACGAGATGCTACACCGTATAAACATGCCCCCATCCCAACTATTTTGAAAGCTGTAGCAGGCATCAAATTTGAAATGAGCTCATTTTGTGCATAAAATTTTAACATTTCTCCGTTTAAACATTTGTTATGTTATCTATGTTCTATTGTGAATAAAATATTGGCTCATGTGATTTGAAAGTCTTTTAGTTTTTTCAAATTTAAAAAAATGTCCCAACATTTCCAGAATTTGGGTTGTATATACTATATTGAAACTTGTGAAGAAGTGTTCCGCCAGAACACCATTATATACGATTTTGACAGACACATTGTATGGTCTATGTCATGGACAGATAACCCTGCTTTTAATTATTTGAAAGCAGAAAATTTATTTTCCTTATAATAATGGCTACTTGCTACATAGTCAGAAAAATACAGAAATACAAGTTTTTCTTTCCTCGTGAAACACCTGAGATGTTTGCCCTCAGGATACTTTTAGACTGTTTATTTTTAGATATGCTTGAGGCTAGCATAACCTCACAGTCAAAAAAAGAGTCCCTGCTGATCATCTCCTCCTGTTTCAACTGTAAAAATATAGGTAAATAGACCTTAGATTTTGTTCCCCTTAATTGCTTCATGGAGTAAAGGAATAACTTACGATATATTACTATGCTTTACAAGAGATAAAAACATTTGCTTGATCTTTCTTCAAATGTCACATTGCTTTTGAAAAGAAACCATAGCCATCTCATGGGATGGAAAAAATGTCAGTCAGCTATTGTAAGCTAGGATTTTCAGATGTTTGTGTGCTTTTAGTAATTCATTATGCTGTTTTATGATAAATGCATTTTGTAATATATATATTAGGTATTCAAACGGTCCAGTATATACCTCGTTTTTTTTTAGCAACAGTTTTCAGTTCGTTTCTGATGCTTATAGGCGATAGGAACAGTAAGAGGGTTAAGGTGTACCGTACCCTCACTTTTTCTTGCGTACCGACACTTCTCACATGTTGCTGGTACCAGGGGCATCACTATGCCCTTTTTCACTCAGCCCAACTCAAATTGTGATTAGCTCCGTTACAGTAATCTGTACACGAATTCAGGATCGCCTCAGTCCCCTTTAAATGAAAATGAAAATCCCTCATATGAAAATGGCGGCAGGCTTCGGCTCCTTCCCATGCGGCGCAGTGCCAGCGTCAGAAGTAATTGTCATGAAATCTGCAGTTCTTTGTCATATACGAGCGATATGAGACAGTTTCCCATCCACCACTGCGTTCACCCCTCATCACACTATTGTTTTTCTCTAGTGAAAACAGAATGTGAAGACACTTTAGAAAATGTTATTTTCATTTGAAAATTAACATCATTAACATCATCCAGAGAAATTATTATATACACTGATTGTGTAAAAATTATTTGTTGGATTAACTTAAAGTAGGCTAACCTGGTTGCCTTAAAATGGAGTTTATTTAAACTAAAAATTTGAGTTGATACAAAATAAGAGATTAGTTTATTCAAACTCAAAATATTATGTTATCTGAACAATGTTTGTGAACCTAAGCTGATTTGACAAAAGATTTGTGAAAAGTTGAAAAAAAAAAAAAAAAAAAAAAATTATATATATATATATATATATATATATATATATATATATATATATATATATATATATATATATATATATATATACCCTCCATTTATAACAATAATATGCACATGATCCCAGTTTTTACTGTCAGAATAGACATTGTGTGCTAAAAATAAATGAGCTCAATATACAGTATATTTTTTTTATGGTTTCTCAATATCTTTTATAATTCTTAACAGTATTACATAAGTGCTTAGGGTTTTAACAGTTTGCTCTGCAGGTGACACTTGGAGAAATTTAATGTCATAACTCAAATAATTATAGTAATGCAAAAATGAACCTAAAGCTACCACCAGAGCTTAAATAGACCTATAGGTTGAGTCAACATAAAGCGAAACATATTGAGTACCTAAGGCAGTAGACTTGGCCGGATGTTGGGAGCAGAAGTTGCCACTGGGCAGAAAGGAAGATGCAAATGTCTTGAAGTGGTAATAGCAAGAGGTTATTTAAGGAAATGGTTCTGCTTCTTTGATCCTTGTTCTTTGGTCTATCAAAATAACTAAAGGAAAACTAGGTCACACCTGGTGGTCTTATCCAAAACCAGCTGGACTGCAAACGCAGTCACCCTAATTTTATGATGCTGCGTGTATTTTTTGATGTTTCAGGAGAGTTGGGTAGAGTAAAGTACTTATAGAAATATTTACTCTTGTAAAAAGTAAAAGTAATAATCTTAATAGTTACTTAAGGAAGAGTAAAAAGTATCCAATGGGAAAAAAAAAATAAATAAAAAAAATAAAAATAAAAAAATATATAAATAAATATAAAAATAAATATATATATATAAATAAATTTGTGGGTACGGATTGAAAAAACGAAGGTACAGTTTACAAATCTGAGCACACGTGGGGACGGTGGGTACGGTTTATTAATCCATGAGCGTGATTTTTTAACCAAGGGAATGATTTAAGAATCTGTGAATATAGTTTATAAACTGAGGGGACGGATTGCAAAACTGTCAAGACGGATTTGACAGATCTTTTTTTCCTCCTACAGGTGACTTCCCGGGCTCCATAGTACGCCATCTTGTTTGATGAAGTCTTTGAAAGGAATCGACTAAAAAGAGAGATTCATTTGTGAATGGGGCATCGCTCATGCCCCAGCAAAAAGAGACAGCATGCTTGGAATAAACTATGCATTTCTTAACATGTATTGCATTAAAATTTAAAATAAAGTAACAAGAGCAAAGTCGCCCAGCGTAACAAAGTAAAAGTACATTTTTTTAATTAGAAATGTACTTGAGTTAAAGTACCCACATTTAAATCTACTTTTAAAAGTACAAATTTTCCAAAAATGGATACTGAAGTTAATGTAAAGAAGTAAATGTACTTCGTTATTACCCACCTCTGTATTTTAGAGAGACTTTTCTGGCAGTTTCTTATGATACACTATAAAAGTCAGTTTCCTAGTGTATTGAAGATCCCAAGACAAGCCTTTGCTGTCCTACTTTTGAGAACACAGGCCGCTTAGTGTGCGCTTCAGGTTAAAAGTATTAAGAGACAGTATCAGTCGCTGACAAGGATAACAAATCATCAATCATGGTAGTGTTTAATTAGCCGTCAAGAGGGTTCAACTCCTTAGGGCAGCACAGCTGAGGACACAAGTATTCACTTAGGAAATAATGAATCTGTTTTTTTTTTTTTTTTTTGCATAAACGACTTTAAAAAGAATTAGTCTGTTTCCTATTAAGTTGTTTGTCAGTTTAACAAATGTTTAATGCATTTTATAGTTGTACTTTTGATAAAATTCCTCTGATTTTATCAGCCTCATTAAAATCATCTTGTCACGCATAAATATTTCTTTGGTTCTTGCCATATTGTTATGAAGTCAGAGAGATTTAGAGAAACTATAGGTAGGAGGGGTTACCTTACTACTTTACAAGTCTAAAGAATAAACAGCAAGAGATCAAGATGATGTAAGGACAGAATCAGAGCTGTGTTTTACATGTTACTGGTAATGTTAGAATTTAAAAACAGAAATCTCAAACGGTAAAAAAAATAACAAACAAAAAAAACTCTAATACTAAAGCATAATACAAGCATCATTCTGAGATCACGCAACTAAAAATGTATGTTCTTGCACATGACTTGTACTTCGTAGGGGTTTTCTTTTCCAGCTTGTTTGGAGAGTTAGATTGTAGACCTTGGACACGCAGACCTTTTCTTATTAAATAGCATTCCGTAATAAAAATGACTTAACATTTTTGTAATACAATGACCAAATTCTCTTTGACTTGCCATGACTAATCACAGCTTGCACTTTTTTTGTGTTGCAAAACTGCCGCGCTCACATCTGCATCCTCCTGTGTATGACTCTTTACACATTATGGTCTAATTTAATATCAAAGATTAATTCTCATAAATAACAGCAATGCTAAATGAGACATTTATTATAATTTTCATGGGATTTTATAAGTTTAATATATAAATTAAAAGTTGTTATAATATGTACTGTTATTGCCATCTGATGATCTGCAGTTTTCTTAATAAAGGTCCAGTGTGTAATACTTAGGAGGATCTGCTGACAGAAATGCGAAAACTATGTTTTCAGTGGTGTATAAAGACCTTACATAATGAACCGTTATGTTTTTATTACATTAGAATGAACCATTTCTATCCCGTACACCGTGGGTTCCCTCACATCGAATTTTGCGCCACCCGTGTTTCTACAGTAACCCTAAATGAACAAACTGCTCTACAGAGCACGTTTGCTTGACTGGCTACTCTCTTCTGTCTCGGACGACGACATCTTTGTCCTGTGTCAGCCACCGTAGCTTCTCTATGTGCTTCGAAAGGGAGGGATGAGAGGTGGACTGAGCCGCTGGTTGCAATTCACAACCTCACCGCTAGATGCTGCTAAAATTTACACACTGCATCTTTAAATGTTAAAAATGATTTGAATGATTTGTATTTATCATATTTGCAAAAGTATTTGTATTGGCAATACTCTTGATAGTACTTGCCATTAAACAAATATTGTTTAAAATATACTTTCTTTATGTTGTTACTACATTAATTTGGGAATACACACATAAATATGTTTGACTGGGTTAGTGTGAGCAAAAAATTTAGTTTTGAGTTATCCAAACCTTGTGTGGTACAAATGCTTGGGTAGCCATCTTTGTGGTTTATCATCTCATGTGTCTGTTGTGTACTGTCGTATTTCCTGTATCTATTCAGTCCTGGTTCTGTTTTTCCATTTCAAACTCTAAACGGAAGAACGAATCAATCATCAAGGCAAAGCACTGTGTAATAATCAGAAACATTAACTCTCTCTTTCTGTCGCTATTACAATCAAGAGCATTTTGTTACTTATAAACTTGTCATTCACACATTCATCTTTAGCTCCCTGGCCAGGGGACCTTTTCCATCATGTGAGCACTATCATTAGTGCAGTATGATAATTTGACTGATGTTTTCTGGCATGGCTGTCCATCACATCATCTAGATGTGAACAGAGCAGAGATCCTTCCCGGCAGCTCCAGAGAACCCTGCTGGGTTCCAGACCCACTGCATAGCAGGTCCCTGGTCTGCCATAGCATAACACGTAAGACCAAATCTGGTGTCTCAGACTGTATAGGCTACTCACATCATGTTCCCTAGTTTCAGTTTTGGAACACTGGATATTAAACGTTAGAGGTCCCTTGATTGATCATTTCATCTGTCATGAAAGTTGAAATATGAGATTGTGTATGGCTGTCATGACGGTCTATACACACATTTTTAATTGTCCAGCATTGTCCATTATTATCCAGTGACTGGTCACGAAGCGCAGTAAGTGCAGTAATCACTCAAAGGAAACCTCAGAGAGACCAGGAGAAATTAAACCAGATACGATACAAGGGCAGGTGACTGTACTCCTTCGGGAAAAAATATAGGAAATCTGACCCTATTCAATCCATAATTTAATCATTAATTAATCATTTAATTGTTCATCTTATTTATTTAATACTTAAGATATATATATATATATATATATATATATATATATATATATAAATAAATAAATAATGGTGTATGTAATTATAAATATATTTATAATATAAAGGATTTGTTAAGATTTTCATGTCTCTAAAGCTGTTCTCAAGCTGTTCTAAATAGCTTAAGCCTTAAATGCATACTTTGGGTCTTTAGTGACCCGGGACGTCATTCACTACCCTACTCCCCATTCATCATTTTTTTTTTTTTTTTTGAACCATCTCAGTATTCCTCAGTCAATTCATTATAAACAATATAACAAGAAAAGAAATAAATAAAGTATGCCTGTCCTCTCATTAATTTATTTTTTATTTTTTTGTAAAAATTGTACAGGGTCGCTAACGACCTGAGGTGTGTAATAGTGTAAGTATATTTTTTACTGTACAACGACTTGAATCTTTGATGACTGAATAAGTGCAGTTCACATGGTGGCAATGTATGATACTCAATGATGAAGTGACGTTTCACTCATAGTTACTGCAGGCAGAAAACAAAAGAAAAAGGCTCAGCAATTTACAGCAGGGCAAGTACTGAACGCAATCAAATATTAGTGTCACTGTCACTTGATGGTGGATCTGGTGAAGAAGCTGTCAGTGATCAAAATATTAATTTTCAAGATATTGGTAAAAATTATTTTATTAATTATTAGGCGTAAATGAAAATATTCTCACAGTGAGACTTGGTAACCACATGTAAAACCATACATGGCTACTCACTACCACTGTCAAATCATATTATATTATGATATTTTATATAAGCCTATAAAAACGCCTAAACACAGGTACAAACTACACCTTAAAGACATGAATTATATATTCCCCTACCCACCTAATAATTGATTAAGTAATTTACTACAGTTCATTCATGGTAAGGGTGGTGATTTTGGGATTTAAAAGTTTTCTATCTTCATTCATGGCACGTTTCTCCTGTTTTCCTAATCAGTCTTGTTGGGAATGTTGGCTGTTTCATCCGATTTAAAACTAGTTTAACCATTGAGTGATTTGTAGTTTGTAACCGAGAGGTGTGTGTCGATTTTAAACGCTAATCTCACTTGATGTCGCAACGCTGTTTAATAATGGTGACCGGGAATAAACGCGGCTCCTTTAAGCTTTCGTTCTGTTATCCACTGGGCCGTGCTGCGTAGTTCAAAGTAAACTATTGAAACACATAAAAGATGTTCTGTATTTGTTATTACCGACAGAGAAACAACTTCAGGTGATTCAGTAACAGAGCGGTCCGAACGAATCCAAATCGTTTCAGAATGTTATGCAAGCGCATTTGGCCAATTCACGGAAAAGAAAGTCAACAGAAATACGGGACACACATAATAACAGCTAAACTATTTGTACGGAAAACATTTCTCAGGTCAGTCGAAGGAGCGTGCATGGTACAAACAGTTCGTATATATCGCCGTACAGCTGCAGGCACCACTGCGACCACGTATCTAACCAAATTTAGCCGCAGAGGCGGGAGATTGAGGTGCCGCGGGCCGGATGAAGATGATTGGCGGGCCGGATCTGGCCCGCGGGGCGCCAATTGACGAGCCTTGATGTAAGACATGCAGCTGCACAAGTAGACATATATAATACCCCATAGCAAATCTAGACAGGTGGAGCTGCGGGAGGTAGAGGGTTCAGGGGAACTCTGAGAGAGCGCTGCAGGACCGGCAAACACTGAACTAGACTATTTGAATGTTGATGCAGCAGAGGCCAATCATCTTACCCAGTGTAGTATACCGTGTGATCACCAACAAATTAAATATCAAGAATCTTTTAGTTTGCGACATTGCTTCATGACTGAACAGCATTTCCCAAGAGCATTGTAAAGCTCATTGGTACCAGTGATCTCTACAATATACTTATGCTCACACAGCAAAACATCCAGTGTTAAATTAACACTTCCGGTGTCACCTGGTGTTTATATAATCCGGTGTGGATTATATAAATGTTAATGGCAATGTTAATTTAACACTAGCAGTGTTCATTTAACACTGGAGGTTTTACTGTGCATGATGCTTTGGGGAAATGCATCCCTTCAGTCATTAAAAACTCTCTGAATAGATTTAGCATGTTAATATATTTGACAGCGTCAATGTTTTTGGTCTCAGCAATGACTATAGATGTCTGAAAACCCTTTACTTCAACTTCAGAGACTCACGAAGATCACAGTGTTTGTTCTGAAAGTGACCTTACAATTAATCGACAGCTTTGAAAGAAAGTGTGTACCAACAAGCTTACCTTTTAACAAAATGTCGGGAAAAAAAAAAAAATACAAGAGCATGAGAGGAGAGTTTATATTTAGTCTTTATTCATCTTTTTATATAATCGCATTTAGTGCTAATGTGTAACAGGTGCCTTAGGAAAAAAACACTTATGTCTGACACATTTTTTTTCCTTCTAATAGAAAACATGCTTTTCTGAGCCCAGATTTTCCAGGCAATTTAAAGTTTTTTTTTTTTCCATATATACAAGAAGACTTTAAATGCAAAAGCCTCAAAGTGCCATCTGAAATTAGTGTTTTTATCAGGCTTATATATTTAAGTTCAGTCATTTCACTTTAATGGCAATGCATAGGCCCTTTTCATTGACATTAAAGTGAAATTATTTTATTAATTATTAGGCTTAAATGAAAATATTCTCACCGTGAGACTTGGTAACCACAGATAAAACCATACATGGCTACTCACTAACACTGTCAAATTATATTATATTATGATATTTTATATGGGCCTATAAAAAAAACAGCTAAACACAGGTACAACCTACACCTTAACAAAGACATGAATTATATATTCCCCTACCCACCTAATAATTGATTAAGTAATTTACTACAGTTCATTCATGGTAAATGTTTGTAAGGGTGGTGATTTTGGGATTTAAAATCTTCTTATGTTCAAATAACTGAACATAAACATAAAAGCCTGATAAAAAAAAATGATAATTTTAGAAGAAAATTGCAGATAGCACTTAGAGGCTTTTGCATCTGAAGTCTTCATATAGATATATTCCTTTTAATATAAGTAATCAAGCAATAACTAGAAGTGGCAAATATGAAATTATTCATCTTTTTCATGCTTCTTTTTCATGTTTGAGTACAGGATCTGCTATGGAAAAAGAGTGAGGGCAGAAATATGTTGGCTAATTCAATTGCTTGGGGGATGCAGCTGGGTGCCGCCCCAGAATGCTACGCTCAGTTGGGCTGAAGACACACACGGTCCCTCCTGGTGCTTCAAACCAGCAGATAAGCCAAAAGTTCTCTAAGCTCCCGTACACTCTGCCCTCTGCAACTTCTGGGAACATGATTTCCCAAATGAAATATTCTGAACACTGTCCTTTGTGATGTACAAGTGGGGGAAAATGATTTGCTTGTGCACAGATATTGCACAATGCATTTGAAGAGAGACTGTTTGAGTGCTATTCAAGCAGTTTTCCGGATCCAGAGGAAGCAATAACTTTCCCTGACTGTTTACATAATTTATAAAAACAAAAAAAAGGGACTTTAAATTTGTTATTAGTAGTTTTCTGCTATAGAAGAGGTAGTCTCTTCACAAGGAATCAATGAACATCAATGAATACGGAAAATGCAGTGCAACATAGATCAAACTGTTCTTACAAAACAACAGTAGCCCCTACTGGCACACAATGGTGGACGGAGGCGTGAGGGGATGGCATGATGGAAGGCAATTGTGTGGCTGCTTGCTGAGTTTGAGAGATGTTAAACAAAACAGTGATCCATACAGCCAATCCCCCGCTTCCACAGCCACCACTGTTGCTTCTGCCCCCAAGCTGTTAGAGTCATCCAACTGCAGGGAGTAGGATGAGCTTTAATTGAGCTTGGCGTCATCTTGTGCCTTTTATTTTCCTCAAAACACTGCCAAGCTGCATCCAGCTTGGAGAAGATATTTATGGTTTCTCACTCATATTGACAGGGTGACTTTGAAAAGTCTCATCGTGATCAACTGATAGGAATCCACATTGACAGTTATAATGGGATGGCTGACAAATTCTCCCATTTCATCACAGAGTTGTGGCTGATGATGAATTTTTAGCACAGCTGTAACAGACATGTGCATCATATGGTGTAACTTGGCCTGAAGTGAATGTAGCTCTCCCACATGTGCTCTATATCCTCAGACAAATATTGGTTTGTTAATAACTATTCGTTTTCAGCGGCTGTGCATTAGCATAATTTACATGCTTCTGTGAATGTATATAGACAATACTAATGGCAAGATGGTGGCACCCTGTGGCGTACAGTTACTTCACAAGGAACAAAGCGATAATAATTTAACTAAACTAAATTGATATTGCTAGATTTTACAAAGAGGAGACAAAAAATGAATAAAATGCCACTGAAGAAAATTAACAACGCAGTTAAGGATGAGTTGGAAGAGATTAGAAAATCTTATTAAGAACCAACAAATATATTATTTATTAAATTACATGCTTTAAAATGTGTTGATTTAGTTGATTTTTACACTGCACAGATAATGTATAAAGTATATATATTTACTTCCAAATTGTATTCAGAGGCTGTATAACCTAAGGGGAATGTATATGTTTAAAAAAAATAAAAATAATGGCAAGAACTAAAATTAAAAAAAAAAAAAAAAAAAAAAAAATAGATGTACATATCTGTCAAAGGGTATATGGAATAATTGTGACAAAAAAAAAAAAAAGTGTATTTTCACTTTTGTAAATTCAAGAAAATGTTTCAAATTAAGGTGATAAATAATTATATAACTCAATATGAATAATTTGTGTATGTAGTATTTAAACTATTGTATTGTATGTACATTTTGGAAAATGTTTTATGTAACCGTTTTGTTCTTGTATGAATCAAATCCAGTGAGAAAAGGGTTGGCATAATAAGCAATGGCTTCAGCCTACACCTTTTTCGGTTATTATATATATTTATGCTTTGTTATGAACATTTTGCTTTGAGGACCGAAATACATTTTTGTTGAATTGAATTGAAAATCTGCAAAAATACATCAAAGCTCAACTTAGAAAGCAAACATATCCCATTTTTCCCAAGTGTTGCTTAATATTAGGCAGTATTGCACAGAAGTCATGATGAGTTTGCTTGAGGTGCTTCCAGCTAGTAAAATATGCTTTTACTGAACTAAAAGAAGAAGTGGTTCATACAATTGTACAATGTTGCATGTTGTAATGCTGCCACCTGTGAGTTACTGTATTGTAATGTAGGTTGTAAAACATGGCACAGATGCTGATGAAAATCAGTGAAATTGCTGGTTGAATCATGTGCCATTTAGAAAATAAAGTCATTTGGATCGACGGCACAGGGCGCAGTTTGATAGGAGGTTCACAAATATACTTCTTGATCCTGGGTTCTGGGAAAAATGTCTAATTTAGATGTCTCATTTTTCATTTAGAAGGTCATAGACATGCTATGACTATTTCATTAAAAATATATATTTTTTTATTTAAAGCGTATTCACCAGATCTTTGACACCTGAAGAAAAAAAAAAAGTTAATTAAAACTTCCACTGCTGAAGTGGAAGTTTTTTAGATCTAACAAATTATTTAATTCAGTATCTTGTACAAGTGGCAAGGTAAGAAATCTTTAAGTGGGTGGACATTTGTCCTTGGTGAAATAGGGTGGATCTCTAGTTAGTGTCTCCTTTCAAAACTCTTTGAAGCCATGACTTTTCAAGCTACAAGAAAGATAGTCATAATTCATTTCACATTTATTATAGCGCTTTTCCTAATACATATAGTTTCAAAGCAGCTTTACAGAAAAATGCATGTTTCTACATTACTTTGACAGTTACCTCTGATCACAGATTACTCACAAATGTAATGTCCAAATGTACATTTCTAAGATAATATAAATCATGCAGTTACCTAGCATAGTGCATTTATTTAGACAGAAACAATGATCTCATTAAAGCAGTTATTACAAGTTATGATCAAAATTATTACAATATATAGAAAATTTGATTCAGAGTTGATGTCATCTGAAGGCCTCCCAGGTGATTTATTTCAGTACACTTGGTACACTTCCGTAATGTACTTAAAGTGTTAATTTTCACACACTAATTTTGTACTTAACATACTAAAAAAATATTCTTTAGTACATCTAAGTGTACTCAACTGTGCTATTTTGAGACACCATGAATATGAACTTTAACATACTATCTCTGTATTAAATACACTTTCATACACTTTTAAATATACTCATCAGACATAGAAAATTGAATTATGAATTATTTAAAATATATACAAAATGTATTTACAAAGTATTATACATTAAATAATTCATTTCAAATGTATTGTAACTGTTAATATTCCCTTTATATGATGTAGTTAAGTATATGTTTATGGTGTTTTACTTGTAATTAATACATTTCTGTATTTTTCATGAAAATTCATTAAAATAGAACTTAGTGATAGTATAAAAAGCATATTAGCTATAATATGCATAATTATCTATTATCTTTTTTCCCCAAATGCAAAATCTCAAAATCAAATATTTTATGTAAAATCTTTATGAAAGAAAAAAAAAAAAAAAAAAAAAAATGCACCTATAAAACACTTCTGTATATACTGTATGATTTACTTTATCTGACTACACTTAAAATCAATTTAAGTATTAGTGCTAATTAGTGCATTTATATTAAGTGTACTTAAGTAGCACAGCTGGAAAAATGTACTTATAACTAGTACATTAGTAATATCTTTTAATAAAATCAATTTAATTTAAATTTAGAATTACTAAATAAAAGTCTACTAATTTTTAAAGCATTCAAAGCACACTTTTAAGAAATACACTAATAAAACTCTGTATTTTTTTGAGCTAGCATACTTTATTTCAATGCACTAACAATCAGTTGAAGTATTAGTGGTATTTAGTTTACTCGTTCAAGTGCACTGAAGTAGAAATATACTTTTAATTAGTGTATTTATAGTGTATAACTTTTACAATTTTATTTAGCACCAAAGATCAGAATGCACTACAAATGTACTTGCTTGTATTTAAGTAATATTTTAGTGTATTCAAGTATACTTTATTTTTACCTGGGCTCGCAGGAGTAATTTCTTCACAGGTGTTGGTCATGTGAAATCTTCTTCCGAACTAGAGCTGGCGTAGTCTCTGGTTACCTCAGGATGGGCATAAAAGCAACTGGAAAATAATAAATGTAGCTGTTGTTCTTAACGTTCCAAGCAAAAGATAATCACGTGCATTTCATCTGATGTAACATGAGTACAAGGTTGTAAGGTGCGTTATGTGAATTCTTGACTAAAGTGATGCGTCTTTAATTTAAACTGTGAGAGTGTGTCTGAGCCCCGGACATCATCAGGAAGGCTATTCCAGAGTTCAGGAGCCAAATGTGAAAATGCTGTCTGTCCTTTAGTGGACTTAGATATTCTAGGTATACCAAAAGTTTTGAGACTTTAAAGAGCATGATGGATTGTAGGGAAAGAAGATCAATAGACAGGAGCCTCAGTAACAGTGCTTTATAATCGATACAAAACTTAATAGCTAACCAGTGTAGAGATGATAAAATTGCAATTTGCAAGTATAAAGTAGTTAATTCCATCTGCGGTTTTAAAAGGTAGGTACAACAAGTATTTTACTGCAATGAAGCTACTTAAAGTCAGCATGAAATGCAAATTGAAACTGTCTTTTTATATAGTCTTTCCTTATAAACTTTAATATATAAAGTTTGATATACATATAGAGCAAATTTATTTGCAGTCTTGTACAGTTTGGAAGATATAGTTACACATTTACAAATACTCTAGAGGGAACTGAGTGGATTTATAGAACGCAGAATAAAATTATGGAGATTATCACAAAATCTAAACGTTTTAACATAGTATTTGTGTGTTTTGACTCATTCCTTTTCAGAGTACTGCAACAAAACCTTACAACAGCGTAGGGACAGGAGCTTCTATGATGCTTGCTTTGCTGCACGGAATATGTCTGTGAATCACAAAAAAAAAAAAAAGCCTAAAGGGATTACAAGGGTTTGAAAGACTATAGATATACATTTAGAGTATGTTCTTTCCTCAGGAGAAGGAGTCTCTTGTAGAAATAACTACAGCCTTTGACAAATTCATGGGTTGTTGCACTGATATACTTCAGGGAGACGTGTTGTTTTCAATGTAGCTTGAGGATAAATAAGTTATTATATAATATCTAAACTTTGATGATTGTTTTTTTCTTTTTTTTTTTTTTTTAATGAGTTATTGTAATATATAGGAGAATCATCATCATCATTAAGAAAATGAAAACATCAAGACAAAGATGTTAATTTCAACTTAGAAAACAAACAGCTATTTCAAAGAAAACAGTGCGTCATTATATATTTTATCTAATTTTCTTTTGTCTAAAAATGAAAGAACTTGTACATTACTGACATCTCAAACATGCTGTATAGTTTTAACAATCAATTTCTGTTATTATAAAATGAAAGCTTGTTCTGACAATACTGACATGACGCAGTTAATTTTTTTTTTTTTTTTTTTTTTTGTGTGAGTCACGTTGATTAAACAGAAGACAAATGCATTCAAAACAGATAGTTTTGTTCCTTTTTCATTACAGTACAGCAATTTCTTGACCTGCACCTTTAGTCAACTGCAAATATTAAAATTAAACAAGAGTTAGTTTGAAACACAGTTGAGCTCAGAAGTGTACATACCCCTTGCAGAATCTGCAAAAATGTTAATCATTTTAACAAAATAAGGATCAAAAGTTGCATGTTATTTTTTATTTAGTACTGTCCTGAAGAAACCATTTCACATAAGATATTTACATGAAGTCCACAAGACTGAAATGAAAAAAAAAAAAAAAAAAATAAGTTTACATTCCCCCTATTTACATCCCCTTGATTCTTAATACTGTGTGGTTACCTGGATGATCCACGACTTTTTTTTTGTTTTGTGATGGTTGTTCATGAGTCTCTTGTTTGTCCTGAGCAGTTAAACTGAGCTCTGTTCTTCAGAAAAATCCTCCAGGTCCTGCAGATTCTTCAGTTTTCCAGCATCTTCTGCATATTTGAACCCTTTCCAGCAGTGACTGTATGATTTTGAGATCCATCTTCTCACACTGAGGATGTCAGGACACAGATGGAGGCAGAGAGGTAAGTGAAACAAGTTTATTAAACAAAAGGCACAGTGGATGCAGGTGAATAAGTGAACAAGCACTTTTGAATGATGACTTAGCTGGATGATAACAGAGGAATGTCTTTAGCAGATGCTGGTGAACACCGGGAACTGAAGACGGAAGACGAGTGGATGGGAACACGGTCAGCTCAGGTGAGGAGGCCAGGTACGCAAGACGAGACCAGACAAATGAGTGAGGTGAGAGTCTTTAGTGTCCATGGATGATGAGGTGCAGGTGATTAGTAAACAAACTCCATCACAATCGATTCTTCATCAAAATAAGGTCATTTCAGTGTCCCCATCTTCCTAAAGTCACTCTATTCTTGTTACGGACAGATGGGACGGAGACACAGTGATGCAGGTGAGTGAACTGGTAATGTAGACTTTGCAGAGAGGTGACTGAATAGTGATACTGTCCTTTGTCTCACAGAAACGTGGATCTTGGATGGATGGGTATCAACGGAGGGAACAACAGGTAGACTCATACACAGACAGGAAGCACGAAGACTGAGGAAACACGCTGGAGTGGAACAGGAAGGTGGAATGGTAAGCTTGGAGCTCAACATGGAACAGTTCTCTTCATATTAACAAGACCAGACAACTGACTGAGGTGATTGAGTGCTGATGGGGAACAGGTGTGTGTGATTAGCTGATGGTGGAGTGAGTGCAGGTGAGGGCCAGGGAGGATGATGGGAAATGGAGTCCAGGACAGATGGAGACAGTGATAATTCTCAGTTCTTCAATCAAAATAATAAGCCACTGTAGTGTTTCTTTAAAGTGTCTATTATACTCTACTCAAAAAAAGGCAGAGAAATTAGAAGAAAACAAAGAAATTCAGCAATCATTGCCAGCTATTGCAGATGTTCATATGGTGTGTATACTGTAACATCTCTAACAAATGTATGCATCAATTTATGCATTCAGTACACCCATCCATTGTAAATTTACAATGCATCCCATGAGCATCATTTTGTGCCTGCAATTTAATTCTGTAATGTAAAACAAATATGTTTCACACAAATGTACAAATTTATTTATGGCAGCTTGTTGTAAAGTATTTCTTTGTATTTGTAAAGAAAGACCTTCTTTTCACAGACATACCATTATACATCTACACAACATAACATTATGAGCACTGACAGGTGAAGTGAGTAACACTGATCATCTCTTCATCACGGCACCTGTTAGTGGCTGGGATATATTAGGCAGCATTTTGTTCTCAAAGTTGATGTGTTAGAAGCAGGAAAAATGGGCAAGCGTAAGGATTTGAGTGAGTTTGACAAGGGCCAAATTGTGATGGCTAGACGACTGGGTCAGAGCATCTCCAAAACTGCAGCTCTTGTGGGGTGTTCCCGGTCTGCAGTGGTCAGTATCTGTCAAAAGTGCTCCAAGGAAGGAACAGTGGTGAACCGGCGACAGGGTCACGGGCGGCCGAGGCTCAATGATGCACGTGGGGAGCGAAGGCTGGCCCATGTGGTCCGATCCAACAGACGAGCTACTGTAGCTCAAATTGCTCAAGAAGTTAATGCTGGTTCTGGTAGAAAGGAGTCAGAATACACAGTGCATCACAGTTTTTTGCGTATGGGGCTGCAGACCAGTCAGGGCGCCCATGCTGACCCCTGTCCACCGCCGAAAGAGCCAACAGTGGACACGTGAGCATCAGAACTGGACCACGGAGCAATGGAAGAAGGTGGTCTGGTCTGATGAATCACGTTTTCTTTTACATCACGTGGATGGCCGGGTGCGCGTGTGCCGCTTACCTGGGGAACACTTTGAACCCCATTGAATGAACTGGAATGCCAACCAACAGAAGCATTTATCTGTTACTTCTATGTCGGAAATTCACTGTACAGTTGCTATCTTGTATCTATGCTGTGACAGAATATATAAAAGAAATAAAAATATACTTTACACAATTAGTTTTTTGTAAAATAGGCAAAGTTGTTTTAATGAGGACATGTGAAGTGCTTGATTCACACTGCCACTGACATCATCAGAGCATGAGAGATGTGACAGTCAGAGTTTACTGCATGTTCACCTATGACAAGCTCCCTGAGGGAAATGCCAGTGTGTTTCTATCAACTGTCCCCTTTCCACGAGTCTCTCCCATCTAAAGGCCAGAAATGATGGCATGCTGTCATGTCTAGTATCAGTGGGGGATCTAGAACATGGTTTGTGCATTACTGAGAGGAGCTGTTATTCTTCACACTAGAATTCAGGGGAACTGTGATGAGTATTTCCTATACTGCACTCAAAAAAAAAAAAAAAGTTCAATAAACTGAAGAAAACTTTTTAATGAATTCTCATTCAAAATAGTTGGAACTGATATTTATTTTTAGTTTCATGTTAATTAGATAGTTAGTCTTTTCTGAAAAGAAAGGAAAAAAAAAAAAATCCAGGCCCAGCTAAACTTTGCAAAAACATATATCCAGTCTGCCATGATCTGATGCAACTAAGATTAAACTTTTGGCCAGAATTGTAAAATGTATGTTTGGCACAAAAACTTTAAATCCACTGTAAGTGAAACTGAGACTGTTTTTTAAATATCAAAATGATAAAGGCACAAACACTAAAGGGTTAGTTCACCCAAAAATGAAAATGCTGTCATTAATTACTCACCCTCATGTCGTTCCACACCTGTAAGACCTTCATTCATCTTCAGAACACAAATTAAGATATTTTTGATAAAATCCGATGGCTCAGTGAGGCCTCTATTGACAGCAAGATAATTTACACTTTCAGATGCCCAGAAAGCTACTAAAGACATATTTAAAACAGTTCATGCGACTACAGTGGCTCAACCTTAATGTTATGAAGCAACAAGAATACTTTTTGTGTGCCAAAAAAACTAAATAACGACTTTATTCAACAATATCTAGTGATGGGCGATTTCAAAACACTGCTTCATGAAGCTTCGAAGCTCTACAAATCTTTTGTTTCGAATCAGTGGTTCGGAGCGTGTATCAAACTGCCAAAGTCACGTAAACCATTGAAATTTCATTGAAACACTTATGACGTAACAAAGCCTCGTTTACTGAAATCGCGTGACTTTGGCAGTTTGATACACGCTCCAAACCACTGATTCGAAACAAAAGATTTGTAAAGCTTCGAAGCTTCATGAAGACATTCCTCTGATCTCAGGATGTGAGAAAAGGACCACAGGATCTCTCACTTTGCTCTGTTGGATGTGCAAAGAATACTGTGATGCAGCTGTAGGAGACTGCAAGCTGTAGGAAGAATGACATGATTGGTTAATGGGAGTAAAAAAGTATACTGTTGCTGTTGGAAGTTAACTTTATGGAAGACGCATCCCAATTGGGACTATTAAGCAATACAATCAAGCTTCTCAGTTTGATTAATGTCTACAGGAGTGTTTGAGCAGATCAGGCATGCTGTGGGTGTGAGTGGACAGTAATTGATTCCAGCACAATGCAGAGAGCACTAAAGAGCCGTGTCGGCTAGAACTGCCTTTGAGCTGTTATCCGTTCTCTGCGATCATTGTTTCTCTGTCGAAGGTTAGCAAAGCCTGACCGACGCCATGCTAAAGACCACAGTTCTGTCATTATAATGACTACATAAAGTTATTGAGCACATTATCGCTTTTAAGATCATGAAACTGGAGATATCTCAAGAGCTAAGAACACAGATAAGGTTTCTTCCAGCTCATCAGACTAATGGGTGCTGCCAGAGGAATAAAAAAAGCTTGTTTTGTGGTAAAGAGAAGAAGAAAGCCTTTTCATACTGTGCTTAACCCTGTTACTGTTGTTCTAAATGCCACTTTTAACCCCAGGTAGAGGATGTTTCACACTGTGTATTTAATTAATTTAGTGGGTTATTCAACCCTGCTCCAGACCAGTCACAAAAACACTGCATGCCATATAAACATTAGTTTCATCGTTTGAGATGACTATAAAAGTCTGGACTATAAAGGTAGGAATGAAATGGTGTCTTCTTTACTCCAATTGTTGCATTTTAGCGGTGCTAACCCTGTTTCTAAGTTACACATGTGAAATGTTGCTTTTACTGGGGCTAAAAAGTGGGGTTTAGAACAATAACTCAGGGTTACACACAGTGTGAAAAGCCCTTGTGAAACATTCCCTTTACCCGGGGTCAAAAGTAGAGTTTAGAACGGCAGTAACCACAGCGTTGAAAGCACAGTGTTAAAATGAGAAGAATACCAAGTAAAATGAAGACCTACAATAAAGGGAAAGATGAATGTTAAAAGGATAGTTCACCCAAAAATGAAAATTATCCCATGATTTACTCACCCTCAAGCCATCCTAGATGTGTATGGCTATCTTCTTTGAGACACAATCAGAGATATATTTAAGTCCTCCAAAGCTTTCGTGAAAGGAGACCTGTTTTGAAGCCAAAAATAAATGCATCCATCCATCATAAATATAATCCATACGGCTCCAGGGGGTTAATAAAGGCCTTCTGAAGTGAAGCGATCGGTTTTTGTAAGAACAAGTTCTATATTTAAAACTTTGTAATCTAAAATAACTAGCTTCCGGCAGATGACCGTACGCATACTGCACAAGTCTTGCGCCACAAGAGTAACCCGTGACGCGATGTATGGCGCAGGATGTGAGATATCGTAACCTCTCGCGGTTCAAACAAATAGTGCTGTGCAACAAACTCAAGCTCCTCTTCTGTTATATCGAAATCCTCCCACATTTGTTTTGCTCTATCCTCTCGAACTTCCGCGTTCGTCGTTGCGTCATGCGTCGGGTCAGAAGTTACTTTTCCGCCGCAAAAAGATGCGTATGGCCGTCTGCCGGAAGCTAATTATTTTACTTTATAAAGTTTTAAATATGGATATTTTTCTTATGAAGAAAACCTTCACTTCAGAAGGCCTTTATTAACACCCTGGAACCTTATAGATTATTTATTTTGATGGATGGATGGATGCATTTTTTGCTTCAAAACATGCCCCTGTTTACTACCATTATAAAGCTTAGGAGAGCCAGGATATTTAAAAAAACTCAGATTGTGTTCGGCTGAAAGAAGTCATATACACCTAGGATGGCTTGAGGGTGAGTAAATCATGGGATAATTTTCATTTTTGGGTGAACTATCCCTTTAAGCATGGTAAAAAGAGTACATAACAGAGTAATGCTTCACTTCTGGATATAATAAATACCGCCTGAGCAGTATTTTTGTTTGAAATACTGTCAGGAATAGCTTTAGAATAGGGTTTCCACAGGTGTGTTTGATCTTCAAACCGGTATCTGTAGCAGTATTATATAACAAATCTCTCATTGCTAAAGATAGAAACCTACAGTATTAGTTTACTGAGCTAGACATAAATGAGGGATTATGAAGCAATAACATCAGGATGATAGCTAGACCAGAGTTCTGATCCACTGTTGTCTTGAACTTCACCCCTGCACGCTCACACAGACTTGCACTTTCATGCGCAAAAAATGCTCGACCACACAAACACTGTTTATTGTTCATATATACACAGTGGTAAAGCACTGAAAGACCTTATAACTCTCTCATTATATTATGTTGTATATGCATTTACTAGGAAAATGACTGCAATGACTGCAATGACAGATGTGACGGCTCACAGATGACATGTTTACATAAACAGTGAGAACATATAAGCTACAAATTAATTTAGTCTGCTATTTATCAATGGTCATATCTGCTCTTTGCTCTGGTGTAATAAATATAATCTGTGAGGAACATCAGTGCAGAGTCACCATCTGCCACATGGAAAATGTAAATGTAAATAAAGCATTCTCTTGCTTGAAACATCTGTACAGCATTTCCCCTGTATAATTTGCTCCTTTTTGGTAAAGGTAAAAATTCTAATTTCAGACTTAAACCATGGGCATAACCCATAGAAAAACCTTGTGTCTCTGCCCTGACAGACTGAAACCATGGGCCTTGATTTTTACCCTTGAGTTACATACCAACCTATGGAAGTTTGTTCCTGCCACGGAATAATAAAAAAAAATAATAATAATAATAGCGACTTTTTTTCCTTAAAAATTCAGTTTTTTTTTTTCTTACAATTGCAAGGTTATATCTCACAATTCTGAGAAAAAAGTAAGAATTGTGAGATAAAAACTCACAATTGCGTCAGTTACATTTTTATTTATTTTTTGTAAGTTGAATACAGAAGGTGTAGGACGTAGCGCAAGCGTTTTGAACTGCGAGAGGCGTTATGCTTTCTTCGTAAGTTGAATACAGAAGGCGGTCTGAAGCTAGACATTTTACTTCTTAACTTGTTAAATATGGATATTTTTCTTACACAAACGCATCGCTTCAGACGGCCTTTATTAACCCCCTACACAGCTGTGTGGAGTACGTTTATGATGGATGGATGTGGATGGAGGCACTTTCTTCAGCTCATACTTGCTGGTCTCGTTCACCGCCAAAGTGAACTAATCCTTTAAAATGGCCGACTCCCTGATCAGTGACTGACTACTGAATTAGGGACGGACCCCTTGTTTGTGGAGCACATCACAAAAATGAACCGAAACAATGGTGACATGTCCTCGAAAAAACTCCTGAGATTCAAAAGCTAATGCCAGTGCATTTCCGTGGCAATGACAACTGAGCGCAGGCGTTAGTTTTGTTCCTATTAAAGTTTTGTTCGTCTCAGTTTTTTTGTTTTCATTCTTTGAATCGGTTCAGAGCCCTGACCAGACCTCAACAAATCCAAGCAACAATAACTTTCAAAGACCCATACGTTTTTCAGACATTCGGCCTACAAAACAAACTAAATATATTTAGTTTGCAAATATATAAACTAAATATAACTAAATATGGTCTGTTCTTGGTTTTTCCTCTTATTCTGCCCTTATAAAGAGTTCCCCTTCTTCAGCTAGGCAGACAGCTAACTCCTTCCACAAGAAAGTTGAACTTATTTACACCACCACTTCGAATGCAAGTGGAACAAGAGTAAAACTGAAATACAAAAAAAGGGAAAAAAATAAGTTTCCAAAGACTATAATTAAGTAAATGTAACATTTTGCCTAAAGATTAACTGAATATAATAATCTAGATTATAAATAATCTCTCTAAACATCAAATTTATCCTAAAATAATGTCACCAATTCCAAACATAAGATGAAAACAAGCTTCTTGTAAACACATTAATACTTACAGACAAAGCTTCTATAAATAATTGCAAAGATGATGAATAGATTGAAGATAGCTGCTTTAAGTGTGTGACTATCAGCATCAACTGAGTAAAACAAAATGGCTGCTATAGAGTGGTGCAGGTATGACATCACTTTGTAGGCCAAAATGTGGAAGCGAGTTAGCATTTTAGCGTTCCTTTGTCCCAAAGTCAATAGGTTTTTTGAATGCACCACCTAGTGGCTCTAAAAAAAAAACTACACAGAGAAAAGTACACCTGATCATAAAACATTAGTCATCTTCCACTAGCACAGTATTTTCTGAGCAGTGTACCAAGTAAGATTACATATGAATTCTAGAATCCCATGAACTCTAATAACAGTCATACAGCATGGGGATAATTTTCTGTTTGTATCACTTTCCAGTTTTTATGTTTGTACATTCCAGTCAAGCCGTTATGCATTACTAGGGGGCGACAAAAGAAGTGATGCAAAAGTGATTGAGTCATTGAATCATTCAAAAAACCGATTTGATCACAAAACTGATGGAAACCTCACTACTGTGTTGCTCAGTTGTAGATTCTGCTTTGAGATAGTTTGGAATTAGTCAGTATTAGCATGGCTGTGAACACCATTCCTCTCATGTAATATTGCAAATGCATTTTTGTCTGGTTAAAATTTTTTTTAGAACATGCTATAGGAATACCGAAAACCTCATTTGACAAACTGAATTCAGGAGAACAATATTTATTTAGCCTATGGACTGTCTATTATTTAGTATTGTGTAAAAGAAGTTTATATTGCCCTCAGATGTCGTGGCCTTTTTATGAATTGGGTTATGAAATCATTACGTCTGCAAGTCCATTCATTTTGCAGTTAAATGAATCATATTTATATTCAACTGATATCCTTTTTGTACATGCTTATGCAAGTCTGTGTGTCCTCACTCAAGTTTTATTCAAGATGTAGCCACTTTCATTGTATTTACAATACAGTCAGGATTCAATGCAATCATAGAATACAAACAAGAAAAAAAAAGCACTGTCATTTTTTATTCACTGTGCATTAATTCCACTCTCTATTATTCAAACTTCGCTTTTGCTTCCCCTCATAATCCTACTTGACTAAAGTACTACTTTAAAAGACTACTTTTAATGACTACTTTTAACTTGATTAAAAAAAATTACACATCATATACGGGACATTGTGTAGGTTGTGTGGTATATACATTGCCCTAGAATGGATTCTAATTCTTACAGCGAATGTAAGGTTGAAGGTACTTTGTAAAGTGGTTTAATAGTAATCATAATTGACGTTGGCCCCGTGTCTGTAGGAACTGGGGTTTTGTTGGCTCATTGGTGCATTCTCATCATGATGATGCTGCCGACCCTGGTCATTTGACCTGGCCTGGTCCATCCAATAGGAGAGATCAGTCTCAAGTCTCTGGAAATACATAAATGTTGAATGAGAGCAGATATTACACTATTTGGGAAAGGTTACATTTGGGCTTTTTTGCCCAGACACAACAAAAATTGACAGCAAATTAATGAGGAAATAGGGGGAATGGAATCAATACACATTGCAGACCAGACTCACACCTAAACAACTAAACATGTCAGGAGCACATGCACTTGACATGGCACCACAGCTCACATTCAGATTCAGATATAATAATATATAATATGTATACATACACACATATACAGTTGCAAGAAAAAGTATATGAACCACTTGCAGAATCTGTGAAAATGTGCAAAATTTTAACAAAATAAGAGAGATCATACAAAATGCATGTTATTTTTTATTTGAGTAAGATATTTTACATAAAAGATGTTTACATATAATCCATAAGACAAAAAAAAAAAAAAGGTGAATTTATTAAAATAACCCCATTCATAAGTATGTGAACCATTGATTCTTAATACTGTGTGGTTACCTGGATGATCTACGACTGTTTTTTTGTTTTGTGATGGTTGTTCATGAGTCTCTTGTTTGTCCTGAGCAGTTAAACTGAGCTCTGTTCTTCAGAAAAAAATCTCCAGGTCCCAAAAATTCTTTAGTTTTCCACCATCTTTTGCATATTTGAACTTTACAACAGTGACTGAATGATTTTGAGGTTCGTCTTTTCACATGGAGGACAACTGAGGGACTCAAACACAACTATTAAAAAAGGTTCAAACATTCACTGATGCTTCAGAAGAAAACACGATGCATTAAGAGTTGGGAGGTGAAAACTTTTGAACAGGATGAAGAGGTCCAAATTTTTCTTATTTCGCTTGAATATCATTTTTTTTTTTCATTTAAGTACTGCCCTTCAGAAGCAACAGAAGATACTTGCATGTTTCCCGGAAGACAAATGAAATACAATTTACCTTGATCTTCAAATTCCAAATGTTTTCACCCTCTGTCTATTGATGCATCATGTTTTTTTCTGGAGCACCAGTGAATGTTTGAACCTTTTTTAAAAGTTGTGTTTGAGTCCCTCAGTTGTCCTCAGTGTGAAAAGACGGATCTCAAAATCATTCAGTCACTGCTGTAAACGGTTCATATATGCAAAAAATGCTGGAAAACTGAAGAATCTGCAGGATCTGGAGGATTTTTCTGAAGAACAGAGCTCAGTTTAACTGCTCAGGACAAACAAGAGACTCATGAACAACCATCACAAAACACAAAAACAGTCGTAGATCATCCAGGTAATCACACAGTATTAAGAATCAATGGTTCACATACTTATGAATGGGGTTATTTTAATAAATTCAGCTCTTGTTTTGTCTTATGGATTATATGTAAACATCTTTTATGTAAAATATCTTACTTAAATAAAAAATAACATGCATTTTGTATGATCCCTCTTATTTTGTTAAAATTTTGCACATTTTCACAGATTCTGCAAGTGGTTCATATACTTTTTCTTGCAACTGTGTATATATATATATATATATATATATATATATATATATATGTGTGTGTGTGTTGTTTTGTTATTTTTAATAAAAAAGAACTGTTTTTATAAAAAAAAAGAAAATTTTTACTGTGTTAAAGAGACAGTTCACCTAAAAATTAAAATTGTTGAATCATTTACACGTCAAACTCATGACCTTCTTTCTTGCATGTAACACAAAAGGAGAAGTTTAGAAAAATTACCAAGAATGAGGACTCAAGCTTCAAAAAGGACACAAAAGCACCATAAATATATCATAAAAGTAGTCAACAAGACTTAAAGTGCTCCTATTATACGGAAATTACCTTTCATGTAGTGTGTAATACAGCTGTTTGTGAATGTAAATGTTTCAAAGATCAAAGTGAATGACAAATGGAGTCATTGTCTTCTAAAAGAAAGAACCAATTCTGAACTGCCTGGATTGAGTTGTCAGTAATTCCAGTCTTACTCCCTGCATTAACCCAGTGTTGAAACAAATTTGCATAATTACAGCCTATGGTCTTCATTGGCTTTCTGCGAAACATCTACTTTGACTATAGGCATAATTTGCGGGTGGGCCATCTGACCAATGAGAACAGAATATGCTTTCAGAAAGGAGGGGTTTAGAGAAACTAAATCCTTTATTGAACCGTTTCAGACACTGAGAGAAAATGCTGCAGTGTATATTTTGAGTGGGTTTTTTTTTTTTTTTTTTTTTTAACTTTAGATGCATGTAAACCTATTGTTGGAGACCCCTTAAACAAGATTAGGAACCAGCATAACAGAAACACTTTAATTCCAGGTCTTCTGAATTAATCCAATAGTCTTTTGTGAGGAACAACTGTAATTGTATTACGGTATATTTACACAACAACACGTACAGACCACAAAGTTTTCAAAACGATCCCCGTTCACACAAATCCGTGAAAACGACTAAAACACTGCATGCCAGACCAGTAGTTAGCGATGTCACTTTGTAAAAAAAAAACACTGCGCGCGTAATATGCATGTGAATGATGTTTTTGTAGTTTACGCTAGTTGACATCCAGTGGTTATATCAAAATTTCAGTGTGAATATTTAATGTACTTTAATAAAACGATGAGGCAGACTGCATATGATAGCATTATGCTAATTGACATCATTTGAATGATTACTGTTTTACTCACTGCCTCATCATAGCCCATGTACATGAATTGCTGAATCCACTGCTGGACGTCGGGGCGGCTACGGTCCCACACATTTCTCTTAGTCCTGTGAAGAGCTGACAGAAACTGTTTAGCCTTGGACTGCGACACTGCGATCTGTGCTTTAGGCCTGGCTTCCAGCTCCTTTGCTGTGTAAAGAGAACAGGAAAACATACAAGGTCAGAGTCAGAGGCACGTCCTGATTTTGCAGTTAGATGCGTTCCTGGGTCAACATATTTTGTTGATCCTGGAACAACATTCCTGTCCGAAAATATAATATCCCTACCTCTAAACCTAGCTCTACCCATAAGTTATCTCTAAAATCAGAGGGAATGATTGATGAATAACACTGATGTAGAAGCACCTAACCCTGGTTGTAAGCCCAAACTTGTCCTTCAAATCTTGATTGGAATGTTGTTCCAGGATCAACAAAAAGTCTGATCCAGGAATATGTTGCACTTGGTGAAATCAGGTTCTGCAAGTTGGAGATTACAGATGCTTCCCATCTGATTCAAGACTAGTTTTACTATTTAAACAGACCAGGAGATTTTAAATGCTTAGTTCAACCAAAAATGAAAATTACTGTCATCAATTACTCACTCACATGTCGTTCCAAACTAATAAGACTTTCGTTCATCTTTAGGACACAAAAGAAGACATTTTTAATGAAATCAGAGAGATTTCTGTTCCTCCATTGAAAGTCTATTCGCCCAAAATGTTCACAAAGAGATTGTAAAAAAATCCATATATGAATCAAATGGTTTAATCTAAGTTTTCTGAATAAACACAATCACTTTATATGATGAATAGATTTAATTTGGCTTTTATTGACATATAAACATTGATCAACGAGTACATATGTAACAGATGTAGGCCGGTAAGAGCTGTGCGTGTAAACCTCACTCCCCTGATCACAAGGGCTCCTTGTTAGAGTGCCTGCCTCCCATGGCGGAGACCCGGGTTTGAGTCCCGCTTAGAGCGGAGTGAGTAGGACCTGAGGGATTACATTGGTGCCATGACCCAGATGGGAGTGAGGTTTAGGGGGGTGAGTGTAACGGACGTAGGTTGGTAAAAGCTGTGCGTGTAAACCTCACTCTCCTGATCACAAGAGGCACTCTAGCGACTGATGCTAGAGACTGTGGTCTTTGTCCTCCTTGTTAGAGCGCCCGCCTCCTATGGTGGAGACCCGGGTTTGAGTCCCTCTTAGAGCGGGGCGAGTAGGACCTGAGGGATTACATTGGTGCCGTGACCCGGATGGGAGTGAGGTTTAGGGGAGTAAGTGTAACAGACGTAGGCTGGTAAGAGCTGTGCGTGTAAACCTCACTCCCCTGATCTCAAGAGGGCAGTTCGAACAAGAGGGGTTACACACAGAACACTTAGATTTGGTAAACAGTAGTTCAAGCATGTTTGCTTGATGTGCAACGACCAATCAGGTTCATTCTCGTGTCACGCCAGCATGTTTGAGCTTCCGCAATGGCCAATGAGGTTCTCACATGTTAAGCAAGTACAGTTGAGCTTCCGTTTTGAGCTTCCGAGATTCCGAAATTTCAGATTTCAGTCAGATTTCAGACTTCTTATATCTTCATCTGTGTTTGAAAGATGAACAAAAGTCTCATGAGTTTGGAATGACAACTAACTCTTTAACCCTAGAATGCATAAAGGGGGTCAAACTGACCTGGTGTGCTGTGATAATATTTTATCAATGACAACATTTATTTATTTGAAATTCCATGAATACTTAAAAAACTTGTTTCTGATCCTCATCGATGTCAATTTCCTATTTCTAGGTCATAGGATGGGGGGGGGGGGGGGGGGGGGTATCACCCCAAGAATGCATAAAGGGGGTCAAATTGACTCATATTCATTTCCTATGGAATTTTGAGTGAGCACAGTATTTTTAGATATTTTTGGTCAAAAATAATACTTACATTTTTTAAAAATGTATGGATTACAAAATTGGTAATGCCTCAGACACCAACCCCGTATCTGAATATGCTATATAGCAGGTGAAAAGCAGCGTGTGAAATGAGTAGTATGTTTGAATTCACAGTATTAATAAAACAGTAGGCAAAAAAGTATCCGGATGATGTACTACTGCCTCAATTCTGAAGTTCACAATGGACACTTCACTACTCAGAAAGTGGAGTGGAGAAAGGACAGCTGAAGATCCAAACAAAGGAAGAGGTGCAAACTCTGCCAAAAAGTTATGCTTAGAAAGGTACAAATCTTATGTGAAATGTTCTCTGTATCTGAAAATATCATTTTCATGGTCTGTGAGTAATGTGGGAAGTGAAGGTTCAGACTTGAATATACTCTACAGAAGATCTAAATTAGTTTAAGAAGAAAAAAAAAAAATACAACTGCATTTTAAAAAGAATAAATTATATATTGTGTAATGCAAAAGTAAATAGGACAAATAAACAAAGTTTGATATATTTAACCATTTGTGTATCATCAATTATTTTCATTATTTCAATGACAGGACACATTTTTTTAAGAAAACCATTAATTCCAATATTGGTCATTTTGACCCCCTTTATGCATTTGTGTAGGTTTTTTCATGCATTCTAAAAGAGCAGGCCCCAGATCAGTTTAAAAGAGAAACGTGTTTTAAGCACAGAGGATGATAACAGCCTAAAGCGACAGCACCCCTGCCCAATTATCTTGCTCTGACGATGACACAGAGAGACTCTGACCTGATCTACAGCCCAAAGCTTCCGCACCTTCATGTTATAAATATCTGCAATGTCTTTAGTTTATAATCATCCATGTTATCTTCCCTTGGAACATATCAGCCATCAATCTCTGTCAGTTTTGGAGGTCAGAAGCTGATGGGTAATTCTGGACAAGTGTGAAGAAATTGATGGAGGAAAAGGCATCGGGCTATAATTAAAGATTTATGATAAATGACTAAACCGCTGGCATGACGGGCAGGGTGTGATTAGTTGGAATATGCTGATAGAATGAGAGAGTTAATAAACCATATATCATTAACCAGTAAAATGTTTAAAATTAAAACTGTCATAATCTCACCTTCTCGTTTCATGAGGATCCTGTGAAGTCTGCTCTCAGATGAACCACCTAAAACAAGCAAACAATGTTGTTTAAATATATTGAAATTAGATCACATTGATTTATATTATAAATATAAGCTCGATATTCGATAAGACTGTAAGTAATTTCATAAATGGTGTGATCAGAGCTGTCTGTCTCTCTTTGCCTTCTTTACCCACTGCAAAGTAACAGTAGATTTATCTGTAATATCAATATCAGATGTGTCAGCCTAATATATATAAAAAGCTTCAGAACACTTAATACATTCTGTAAACCAGTGGTGCCCAATCCCGTTCCAGGAAATCTACATTCCTGCAAAGTTCAGCTCCAACACAACTGTTCAGCACAACTGAACCAACTAATTAAGATCTTCAGGAGTGCTTGATAATTACAGACGGGTGTGATTGATCAGGGTTGAATCTAAACTCTGCAGGTAGGGTGATCTCCTGGGGCCAGTTGTTCAAAAGTAATCGGATTTCAGCTATCAGATTGGATCAAATTTTGAAAATGGGTTGTTCAAAAGGGGAAAAAAAGGACTTCAGAAAAGGAAATCAGATTAGATCGCAAAATCCAGTCTTGGTTTTGATCCAGATAAAATCATCAGTGTGTTGTTCAAAACTTTTTAGTAAGACTTGGCTACCTTTGATCCAAAAAAAAATCTGTATTATACTGATCCCATCAAAAGGGTGGACTTCAGGAGCAAAAATGTAATACAATTTTAAAAAATACTGTTAAAGCAATAAATTAGAAGTAGACATTAGGCTACATATTTAGCCTTTCGATAACCTACTGTAAACTAAAAAAGACCATAAAATAATCCCCAAACAGCTGTAAATATCAAACAAATATATTATATTTGATTCAAAGTGTTTGTTTTATCACTGTTTGTAAACTACATTGGCACAATCATAAGAGATGAACCAGTCAAAAGTCGTTTGCGACCAAACGCAACGTTTCTCGGGTGAACGCTACGCAAAACTTTTCTGAAAGAATGCAAAAGCACTGAAATGTTGTTGTTTCCCCCATCTCATATTCTTTCTATCACCATGTCCCTTTAGGGGCTCCGTAGAGCACTAGTAATCCAGATTTGGTAATCTGAAAAAGTGTGTATCTGGATCAGCATGATCCAATTTTGCTTTGAAATAAAAAAAAAAAACACACAAAAGTACGATGGATTACATGATCTTGGACAGCAAAACATGGGATTTCCAAATCCAGATCATTCTGATCCAGATTAAACTTTTTTGAACAACTGGCCCCAGGAATAGGATTAGGATTGTAAACAACAGGATTTTCTGAGGATGCAGGCCAAAATCGTCCTGTAGGGGGCACTGAAATTGCTTGCATTGTACAAGTGATTACTTTAGCCAATCAAAGTTTAACAATCAATACATTCTTTTTTGATTGGCTGATGGCTATGACACTTGGTGTATACATGCAGCGTATGATGCTGTGTCTATATAAATAACTGAAAAATAATATATATAAATAAATATAATATAAATAATCTGAAATCAGAAACTTTTCATAAATTTGTTTTGCAAGGGGTGCTATATTAAAGATGTGCAATCTAAAATGCAATGCATCCATATTCTTACTAAATTAAACTAATGATAACTGAATAAAGAACATATTAAACAAATTAAAATATTTTCTGACAAATTACCTAGTTGTATTAACCCTAAATCATGGGGCACAGTTACTCATGCATTGTAAAATACAAAGTCTAACATTTTACAGAGTTTCAGGCCTTTACATTTGGTCTCACAAAACCTGTTTACAAGGCTTGTAAGTTCACCACACCCTCATTAACTAATGAAGCCACTTCTGAATGTGGTGTCTGAGAGCCCAAACACACTATGGAAAGCCTTAAATGACATACCTGAGGGTGAGCAGATGGACAGGACGCTTATGAGAAGGACGGCTTGCACACAGAGGCTGTGGAGTGACATGCTGTTGTTCTGTCAGCTGTGGCTGCACTGTGTGCTGGAGAAGGATTTGGTCTGGGGTGAGATGAGTGACAAGGTGCCATCCTGGACGAACAGGCAAACATTCCTACAGGCGACCTGTTAGCGCTTGTGGAGGAATGTGTACAGGAAGCCAAAAGAAAGCCACATACAAATACCACAGTGTGCATGATGTTTGATGCGTGAGTGGTTTGATTGCTTGTACCAGATGTTTCAAGGTTGTTTTTAAGGTTTTTAAAGGGGTGGTTGATTATTTTTTTAACTTTAGTTAGTGTGTAATGTTGCTGTTTGAGCATAAACAACATCTGCAAAGTTACGATGCTCAAAGTTCAATGCAAAGGGAGATATTTTCCTTTAAAAAATTTGCTGTTTAAGGACTACAACAAACGGCTGTAGACTACAACGAGCTTCTTTCCGAGTTGGCGACATCACTAACCCCCAAAATGTACATAAACCCCGCCCCCGAGAACATGACGACACATGCTAGTCGATGAGTTGAATCAACTCATAAATTTATCCACTAACCATTCAGAAACGTCCAGTTTCATTCTAAAAGTTGTAACTTCTTCCTGAGTCTCTCCATCAGTGTCGACTCCGGTTTAAACAATGTAAGGCTGAACACCGTTCGTCATTTTGGCTGCGTGAGATTCTCCAGCTTTGTTGTTGTTGAGCAACTGAAGCGTGAGCTGTTAAAGCTCTTCTGGAAAGGGGGCCGGGAGCAGCAGCTCATTTGCATTTAAAGGGACACACAAAAACGGCGTGTTTTTGCTCACACCCAAATAGGGGCAAATTTGACAAGCTATAATAAATGATCTGTGGGGTATTTTGAGCTGAAACTTCACAGACACATTCTGGGGACACCAGAGACTTATATTACATCTTGTAAAAGGGGCATTAGAGGTCCCCTTTAAGTAAACCAAATTTTGTGATCAAAAACAGTTTTTCCCCCATGCTATCTCCAGCTTGAACAGAAAACACAGCAATTACCACCTATTCTCAGTCATTTAGAGAGAAGCAGTAATTATATTGTGTAAATACATATACATATTTTAGCTGTACATACAGTACATAATGCACAAGTCTTCTGTTATGTATACCTTATGTTGTTTATTTTATTAATTGTTTTCCCTTAGTCTTATTTAAATGTTCTTTGTGTTCTCATGTCATATATGTATGTATGTATGTACCAAAAAAACAATAAATTCATCATGCGTTTGCGCACACTTGGCAAATAAAGCTCATTCTTCTTTCTTCTTTTTCATAATTACATATGATTACACTGTAACAAGGACACCTTTAAATAAAGTGGATTTTCATCATAAAGTTAGTCTTCTTGCTGTAAGAATGATTATCATAAGCATGAACAGTAAATAGCACTATTTATCAATATAAAACAGGAATATTTAGCCATCTTTTTTTCTTCCTAAATTGACATTGCCCAGTTACAGCAAACCTGCTATTGACTATTTATTTTATGCTGTCACTCTAGTAATCCTATTTTATGCTCATTTTTCTTTCCTGTTTTTCTAGGGGGTATATTTCGAGACAAAAGCAGCAAAACAACTTGGGAGGGAGACGAATGTTTCTCCAGATGCAATAATCATCTTTCTTTTTCTTTCTAACTCAATTTCCTGCCACAGCTTTGAAGTGCTGCACACTGTAGGACATCAGGCTTGTGGCTATTTCACTAAAGTACGGCAGTAGCTTCCTGGTTGTACGTTTATGCGTGCGAACCTGCAATACAGAATCAACTCTTGACAGAGACAGAACCAGAGTTCTCATGTCGCACAATGAACCAAATGTTACTCACACTCATGGCAAATTTCCATTGATGTCTTAGTGAGTTAATTTATCAGATTTTTCTGATCTTAATTACTGCAAAATATACACTACTGGTTAAAAGTCTGGAATAATTCGTTTTTTTTTTTGTTTGTAAACACTTTATTTTCAAGGTCCACTTTAGACATTCTACTAACTAGAAGTAACTACATGTCAACTAGCAGTCATTATAGAATTAGTAGACTGTCTGCTTAATATCTGCTCACTTTATTTTATATTTCCTTGTATTTTCTAAAAGCTTACACTTGATAGTATACTGCTGGTATCCATCCGGAGTTATTCTGCTGCAGTCAAACACGTAAGAACATGTTCCTGCGTGAACTTATCCTGAGGGAGATGACCTTTGTTCACAGGTCATCTCTTTGCACCTGGACCGCATTCCCACCTGATAACAGAACACCTGCCTGCTCTGTTGTGCTGCTGAACAGCGGCTCTGCCCTTCTGCTATTACTGTGTGCAGCATACATTTATATTTAATTGAGCATGGAGCAAGTGCAAATGCGTAGAGTACATTTATTTTAAAGTGTGCTTTTTTGGATATCACCTTTCATGTAGTGTGTAATATAGCCATTTCAGAATGTAAAAGGTCTGCAAAATTTAAAAGATTTGAGTGCACGATAAATGGAGTTATTGGGCCCTATCAAACACTCAAGTACCTATCAAGTGTTTTTTGCTAGTTCCAGCCTGACGCAGTTATCCTTTTCATGTCCAGCGCCATGTTGTTTAAATAGCAAATGCACTCACGGCCATCTGTTCGCGTTGTTGGCGTGTTGCTATTTTGAGGAACTGAAAACGACTGCGCCATTGACCAACAAAAACCTGGTCTAAAGGGAATGGCACAGTATTTTTTTGTTATTTAAAGGGCGTGTCAGTAATATGCGTTGTACACAATGCACGTACACTCTGCTTATTACACACACAGGGACGCGCAGCAGCACACAAACACATCTGCATGTCATAATGGATAGTCATTGCATGTATCAGAATTACCCATTTGCAGTAATGACGAATGAAACTGGCTAATTATTTGACCAACTGTGGCAACACACACATGTATTTAAACTGACTCGTCAGGTTGAGGGTGTCTATATTCCTCCATGTAAGTAGCAAATCCAGCATGGTGCAAGCGCACCTGGCTTTTAAAGGGAATGAGGGATGAGACTCTGATTGGATTATTGCATGTTATGCCCAAAACACACCCATGACTCATTAAGTGACTAGGTACAACCCTTTTTGGACCATTACTTGTACTAGTTGTTTCAGGATTTAAAATAGCATAATAGGGGCACAAGAACCAAGTATCTATTTTTTCCAAGCAATAAAAAAACAGTTTGTGAACAAAACACTTTTACTTGATTTGGATGCTATTACAAAACAGGTTTTATGTAACATTTAACCAAGAAAACCTTTCTCAGGGTATCTTGCCCTGGCTCAAGTCTAGCTGAATACTAAAGACTGTTTGTCTCTTTTTCCAAGAGCCGTGCTATAATGAAAGGGGCAAATGGTCTCAATAACACAGACTCAGTCTCAGATGGAGTTATTCTTCTGGAGCGGGAGGGTCGTAACCCAGGCGGCTGGCAGAAGGGAAGTGAGCCCAGAAAGTTCTGGCCAATTCCTCGATCTTGTCATAACCAGCATGAGAACGCAGCTCTTCAATCCAGCCGAAGAAGTCTGAAGATGTCATTGCCCAGTTAGGCACATTCCTTTTTTCCCTTGATTCAGCTGTGAGTCGAGTGAGAAAAGAGGTCAACAAGAGCGATACAAGAAGAGATTCTTATACAGAACACCACTATTGGGTACACTCTAAAAAAGATGCTGGGTTAAAAACAACCCAAGTTGGGTTAAAAATGGACAAACCCAGCGGTTGGGTCAACCTAGTTTTATTCAACTCAACAATTGTTTAAAAATGACTGTATTGCTTGCGTAAAATGAACCCAAAATAGGCTGAAAATTAACATTTATTAATATGTCTAATGAATGACAGTTAAACAATAAACATTTATTAAATTGCTTATTAATAAAAATGTTCACCTTTTGATTATTATTGTTGCCTCTAGTGTCTGATTTTGGGTTCATTTTAAGCCAGCCATATAGTCATTTTTAAACAATAGTTGGGTTAACACAACCCAACCACTCCAAACCACCTCAGCAATGTGCTATGACTAAAGAATTATTTGAGTTAATTTGATCTAACTTGTTATAATATCTAAAATGCTGCAGATGCATGTAATTACAATTCTTAGAATTATCATACATGTAAAAAATTCTTCGTTTTTTTTTTTTCTTTTTTTCTTTTTTTCTTTTTGTAGAAAGAAAAGTCTGTTTTGTTTATTATATGGTTAAACCAATAGATTTTCAGTAGCAGTGGAATAAAAAGCCCCCTAGGGTTTAAAGACCCACTGTAGTCAGAAAGGCAGAAAAAATATGATTCAGAATTCCCATATTACAATAAATTGCTTTCTATAAGTGGGAGGAATGGATTTATTGTGAAAAATGTGTAAAGTGAAGCACACTGGGATTCATTTAGGAAATATGCCTCCAGTACTATTGCTGCTCCAATATGGACACAGGTCATTTATTAAAATACAGAAATATGGACTCCGGAATGTGATAAACGGCCCCTCTTGCTGCCTTTATATTACATGAAAATAGATTCTTTTTAATATAAACAAACTACTTAACATTTCCTTTTGAAGAAATTATGAAATTTTTTCACCATTTTTTGTCATAGTTTAGAACCTCATTGCACCCTACTGTATACAGGTTACAAATGAAATAGTTTAGTGATTTAAAACTCACCTTGGTTTTCCTCTGCCCCTGTAAAGGAAATGAACAGAGGGACATTAAATATACATATACAGTATTTCAAGGCAAGAAACCAATAAAGAGGAACGTGTAGGCCTATTAGTGAAGCATTTATAGAATGTGACACGAAAGCAGACAGCAATGTGATTTTTAAATTACTGCACTGATCTTAATTTAAGACTAATAATCCCAATGACGCCTCGTTTTTTGAGTAAATCTGAAGAAAAGAACAAATGAGGACTTTTAGACTAGCTATATAGAGAGTCGCAGTTCATGCATATACTTTTGAAGGTCTTGATTTAATTCCAAGGATGTCACATTATTCATTCGCTCCCATTCATCTGTTATCCTTGTCTGTTCCAGCTTCAATGTTCACAGCAGCCAACCGGTAAACTCGCGCGCACACACTCACACTCACACTCAGGTAAAAAGAAGCAGAACTGTTGGTCGGTAAGCAGTCCCATGTTTGAGAGGAACAGTTGAGCTTTTGTCTGTTCTCAATGTTCTGCCAGTGTTCTTTCAGGGGTTTCAGCATGTTTGACAGAGCCAAAATAGTTCAGCTAAACAAGTACGTCGAATCTGATAGCTTTAAGTCGTTTTTTTTAATGTTATTTATGCATTTTTGCCATTTTGTCTAGCTCACAACAGCTTCACATCAGATCTTGAAATCTTGAACTGAATGTAACGGCTACAAAATTCCGGTAACGCTTTCTTTGAAACCTTTTTATAATGCATTATAAGGGTATTCTAATGCATGCATAATGCCTTTTTAATATGCCATATAAAATGTTGTATCTCTTATAATATGTATAATTGCATTACCAATTGTAACAACACTTCTAATACATTACAAGAACAATGCAAGCGCACAAACTGTAAAATCATAATAATAACAATAAAAAAAGTATTATAACTGTTAAATTATAACTGCAAAATCTCGATCTTCAAGCAGAAGGAACTGGATGAAATACCCTGAATGACATCAATCTGACTTGTGATACAGACTGGAATTAAACCACACCGTGTTTGTTCATCTGGCAAGAGAAGAATAAGTTTAAAATCTGCTGTAAAGCAGCTCTAACAACCCAGTAGTGTCATTATACAGCTCAAGTCAGTTTAAGTTCAGTTCAATAACTTTAAAGTTCATCAGTTGTGCATGCATACTGTAAATACAGTGTATTTATAACTCCTGTACACTGCACACTGAACAAGCAAAAGACACAAGAGAGTAGTTTTTGACTTTTTTCACATCCGTGTGATGTTTGGAGTGTATACGGCTAATCATCTGATGGTTTGTGCGTAGAGTCACTATACAAAAACAATTTTTAAAACAGTTTTGAATGAAGTGCTTTTGCAAGAGATGTGTGATGTTTTGCATGTCGTGTGTGTTTTGTGGCTTTGTGTGTAGAGTTTAGAGAAAAGGAGCCATAGTTTGAGAAATTATGTATAAGCAATTTTTTAAAAAAGAAACTATAAAATAATAATAAAAAAGGTTATTTTAAATTGAAATATTTCACAATATTACCTTTTTACGGTGTTTGTGGTCAAATAAGGGCAGTCTTGGTGAGCAAAAAAAGAGATTTTTAAAAAAAAAAATGTATATATATACGTATCAAAATGATCCCAAACTTTTTAATGGCAGTGTACATCATCATAGCGTCAGGATTTCTTACCTGTGAGACAGAGCAGTCCGAGCCAAACCACACACAGGAAGAGTGAGAAACACAGACGAAACATGGTCACCTACTGAAAGCAACAGGCTATAATATAAGAGATTCACACATAAAACATGCACAAAAAAAGAAAGCACAGAAATTAATCTTACATGAGTTTGTCTGCCTAAGATCACCGGCAGCAGCTGGATCCGACTGTGGTGTGTCATGATGCCCAGACCTTTAAGTAGAAGTCCAAGTCAGGGCTGGAACGGTCTTGTTTACCTTTCACATGGACCTTTCATATGTCATACCCTTCATTGCATTGCTCGTTCACTCTATAGCTCTTTGTTTGCAAGAGATTCTCACACTTTTCTCCACAGCTGAAAGAATCCCTTGTTAAAGTAGCAGTCCAAAAATTCTCAGACTAAACAGAGAAGCCTTTCTCTGGGTTTCCAGCTCTCTTTTTTTAGAATGCAGTGTTGTCTGTATGTGTCACAGATTCATGTTGAAATATCTCCAAACTACAGTATATTCATGGTCACTTATCTGCTGCAGTTTAAGTTTTGTGTGGTAGTCAACATGAAAAGCCTACTGAAAAGTAGATTTTCAACTTATGAAAAAGTTATTTTCTTAAGGCAATATGTCCCTTTCGATCACCAAAGCACTAAGGGAAGAACAGTGCCGATATTTTGATGTAGAAATGTTTACCATAAGGTAGTATTTGGTTTTTTCATTTGATTATTTTCTGTGAGCGTCCTAGTCAAACTTATAAAAAGCTGGTTACTGCCACAGAAAAAGGGTAACTGCACCTTTTTATCTCTCAATTCTGACTTAATGACTCAAACCATATGTACCATATCTCCTGTTGGGTAACAGACACATAGGCAAGGTAAATGCGTGTTATAACTGAGCTTATTTAAAAAAAAAAAAAAAAAAAAAAAAAAATATTATATATATATATATATATATTCTGCATGTTTCTAACAATATCAACATGTGACTAATATGCTAGCTGGCAGACAAAACAATTAATACAGAACATTCCAAAAAGTTGCCAACCCCTGATTAACCAGTTATATCATTTGGCTCTGCAATGATAGAATACTTCAGCAGCGCCCTCCAGTGACCAGTATGTGTAAACACAAAGACTTTTTTTGGAGGATACACTCATATACATGCTAGTAGTAATAGTGTAGTAACAACAGTAGTAGTGTACGCTGCACAATATGCAAATAATATCCAGTATGTATAGTGGATGTATATAACTGGATGGCCTACAACAGAGCACACTGCACAGACTGGTGTATCCCACAATGCAATGCACCCGACTTGACTTTCTAATTCAAGTGTCACAAACCCCAAGAACTTTCTTTTATTCCATGTGCTCTTATATCATATGTCATTTATTAAACAATTTATGATATAAGATGCCTTGACTGTGTGATGTCGACGCATTTCAGGTTGTGCTGCTAATAGGAAATGTAACTGTTCTTTTTTTTTTATTTATTTTATTAAAATTCTATGCACATTAAAAAAGTTTTATAATTGTACCAAAATATGATGTTTGATTATGTGTTGTGTTTGATACATTTCAGGTTGTGCTGCTAAAAAGAAAAGTAATTGTGTTTTTGTGCTGCAATACCCTGTTTTGTCAAACTTCTACTAAAACGAACTAATCACAACTGCGAACATCTATCTGCCACTCATTAACTGATCAAACTGCCAAAAAGTAACATTTTCCAGTGCAAAGGAAATTAATCAAATAAAGGCAAGTAATATTCTCAATTTCTGAGATAACTAGTATCCTGATTTTTTAAATGTTGGGAATACTGGTTAACCTTTTTTCTTTTTCTTGACATTTTGTGACTTTCTCATTTAAGTTCATAAACATGCATGCAAAGTTTACTTTCAACACACTGATGTGTTTTGACACACATACTGTACATTTGTGATGTTCATGGGTCATTTTGACCCACATATTTTAACACTAAGGCAACTGTACAGACACAAAATAACATTTCTTGGTTATATTTTGTTATTTTGTTTTTTTACTAGTCTTGTGTATACTCCATTAAGCCAAGGCTACAAAACAAACTCCCTGTTACAAATATAGTAGAACTATCACTTCTACCACGAAAGATTGCTTTATAAATAATTTTCCTGATCAGTTAACTCCTCGGCATACCATATAGCTTAGAAGAACTCGATGTTGCAACAGAAACTACTGACTCTCTCTTTTCTGGCACTTTAGACTTTAGTTGCTCCTTTGAGTTTAAAGAAGATTAAAGAATATAGTCCGACCCCATGGTATTAGAAGAGAGCAGCCTGTAAATGGAGTGCATCTGGAAGGAAACAAAACTACAGGTATTTCGCATTTCGTGGAAGGAAAGTGTTATGGTATACAGAGAGGCCTTTGAAAGAGCTAGATCTGCTTACTTTTCGACTCTCTTAGAAGAGAACAAACACAACCCTAGGTATTTATTTGATGTTAAATTAACAAGAAATAAAGTCTAAATTTTAAAGTTCCCCCTCCCCCCCAAATACACATATTCTGAGACATGAAATGAAACAAATAACTAGGAATTTTATTAACATTACATCATCCTTTCTCCCATTTTCTCCTTTAAATTTTGGGTAGGCTGTGCCTTCCCTTGCCTCCCCTGACGAGCCGCCACTGTTTCCAAGGTTTATTGATCTGACTGTACTGACACTATAACGGAACAGAGCTGGACGATGACATTACTGTTTTCTGCAGAACTGCTTTATAGATATACCAATTTAATAATTGATGATCTTTACAACTGAACTGAATCAACACTGAAATGCATCATTTTTCACAATTGTTCAGTTATGATGTTTTGAGCATAATTGTATTAAAATGCAAAAAATTAAAATGTTGAAAAAACTGTATATGCAAACAAAAGTCACAATACGGTTTATTTTCAAATTTTGTCAAAAAAAAAAAAAAAGGTTAAAAACATTTTCATAAATGATATTCAGATTTTTTGTTGCTGTTGTTGTTGTAATATTTGACTAGTGTTATGTAAAAGTTTACTGTTTCTACTTGAATCTTTGTTGTTTTTCATAGTGTGATTTTTGGGGAATTATATTGAATCCAATTAGGGTCAATTTGACGCGCTCCATCAAGGGTGTACCCAGAAATCGCAGTGCACGAGGGTTAAATAGTAGGCAGGATACGGTGCCTTATTAAGTATATTAAATTGATCAAAAAAGGCTGCTATATATACACACAGATACTCACATACATACAACAGTTATTTTAAATTGTTATAATATTTTGCAGTTGTACTGTTTTTACTCTATTTTTTATTATCTTTTTAGATTTTGATCTCTCTTAACAAAAACAAAACAAAACAAACAAACAAAAAAAAAAACTTCAATGGTAGTGTATGCTATCAGGAAACCATAAAAACCACACAGCTTTGTCATTACTCTTGCAAAATGTTTAATTAAACAAAAGTATTTCAACTTTTTGCACAGCTATCATGGATGTGTAGCTGACTAAATTGTCCTTCTCTGCAGCTTTATTCTCTCCTTAAATAAACAGTTTAAATAACAATGCTCAGTAACATTCAGATGTACCATACTTTTATAAAAGTTTGGAAAGTAAATGATGACTGGACTCATTAGTAAATAGACCAAACCATTCTTGTTGAATGGTGCCCTTTAGAAATTGAAACTAACAGTGTTTTGCTAATAATAAGGTCTATGCCAACGCTTTAATATTGATACAGATGTGTGAATCTGAATGAGGTGGATATAGTTCTCTTATATATATATATATCAAATGAGCGGTGCTTGAATGTGAAGGTGGCACATTTGGTTAAGCGTCTACAAAACATTCATCTTATAAAGACCCTCCTGTTGGCATTTCTCAGTCCATCCAGCAGGGGGCGACTAGTACCTGTCACCAACTCTCTCTTTGGCAACTCCTATGTACATACAGTTTCCTGTAATTCCTCTGTGTCTGAATCCTTGCACTTGTCCCGTGACAACCTTGAATATTGTGCTGCCAAAATAGTCTCGGGCTGTATCAGATGAAGGCCGCATCTGTTGGCTTTCACGTGTCTCGATGTTGGCGAAGTGTGAACAGAAATTGAGCTGTCGGTCAAAAGGCAATGGGCAAGTGCTTACATTATCACTTGGAAAAGGCGATATTCATTTTCGTGAACCACTCCAGGTGAAAAGATCATCAGCTAAAGTAACATGGAGTCACAGGGACAAAAACAATACCTCCACAAAAAGGACACGTCGCATCATTACTCTAAATCAACAGTCAAGTTAAATCCTGTGATTTTCCTGTGGGTCGGTATTTGGCAAGTCCCCTTTTTGCTGGTGAGAAATGAGCGTTAAGTAGGAGTTGCAGATCACTTGGCTCAGTGTGAGGTCAGATCTGGTCTGGTTGTAAGGCTCATTTGTGTGTGGAAGGTCACTGGAGGGGTTTGATCAGGTAAAGCTTTTCTCCATGTTCGCTAGTGAAAATGGGAGCTTTCTTGTAGTGCTCTAAGAGTTCATCCATAGAATTGAAGCGCCGTTGACCGATACAGTAAACTCCATTTGACAACTGCACCTTGAAGTGTTTGTTCTTCCCCACTGCTTTCAGAGACACGGAGAAATCACTTGGCTAGAGAGAAAAAACCCCAGAATATTCATTAGTGAACTTCAGCCTACAGATGGCACCATAAGCCCTAGATTTCTGGCGTCTCACATTCACGGCACATTTTTGATGTCTCCTTTATTTAACACAGCTGAATTACCTCATCAGCTGATTGGTACAGTACACCATGAACTGAGCTGGGTGTGTGCAATAATAGAAACATCCCAAATATGCTGAACAGCTGCTCTAGATGGACAAGCACAAGAAATGCGCTTTAAATGTCAAGCTTTTAAAAATGTACTCTTCGCAATCATGCTGCTTTTGAAACACTTTTATACCATTTTCAAGAAGTACCACTTAAATTTAATAGCTCTGAAATGTCATGTAAAAAGTAGCATTATCTTCCTGCATTGAATACACGTGAATGCACAAACTACAATCATTCATTTTAATTTGCAGAAGTAAAACGTACTTTGCAAACATCAATTAATTTAAGTTTTTAGAGTCGCACCACATGACATTTTACGACCTGAACTAACCTCGACTTATCATATCACTTACCTTGACACACATGGTGCTTTACTACATGTTGTAATTACCATAATTACTAAATGACAACCCAAGTGTTCTACTCTGAGCTGTTCATGTCCATTAACGGCAAAATTAATCAGTGTAATTAGAGTAATCAAAAGGTAAAACCATAATACAATAACAGGCATTATACAAATGCCTCAAATAAATAAATAACGTCAGATTAATCTTGTATTACCATAAAAAAAGTCAATATTAGATTGATTAAACAGAAATATTAACTACTTAATTGCATGTTACTGCTGAAGCAGCTGCCATCTTGAGTGTTTTCGGATGACGGCACACATATTGACACATTAACACCAAATTAAATGTGGGGCCTGTACATGAAGCTTGTTTAACAAATTTAATTTATTTTTATTTAAGATTTTGCTTTGATTTATTTTATTTTCGAGTAAGTGATCTTCAACCTAAAGAGGACCTATTATGCATTTTTACACTTTCAACTTTTAATGTGTAATGTTGCTGTTTGAGCATGAAAAAGGTCTGCACACTGTTTCTGAACTCTCTGAAAACCCTCGATTGTAATCTTGAGTTTTCTTCCGGAAACATACATGTCACAATATTACACAATAATGCCCAAGGCATATGCATAATAAAGGGGACGAGGCCTGGTTGAGTTGTGTTAGCAGTGTACTGTTGCCATGTCCAAGAGACACTTTTTTTCCCACCCCAGATCTGGTGTGACATTTCCGAAACACGCTTGAAGTGGTTTACTAATCACAACACACTGATCCAGTCAACCAATCAGAGCACATTGTGCTTTTCTGGAGGAGGGGCTTTAAAAATACTGGAACTAAACAGCGTTAATGACAGACTGGGAAGAGAGGTGCTGCAACAATTCAAGCATGAAAACCTATTCTAGTTAGGGCTGGGACAATAAATCGATGCATCGCGAATCAATAAATAATTCCGGATCGATTCTGAGATTTTCCGAATGCATCGCAATTCTCTCTCGAATTGATTCTGAGCTTGGTTTTTAACAGCAGATGGCACTGCGTGCTTTAGAGACAGCTGTACTACGCTTGTGTCCAATTCCTTACACAACACTTAAACCTAAAATAATCATTCATAAAGTTTTAAAAGGTTGAAGTGAATTACAAGGGTGTTTGCAGGGGGAAAACATCATAAAAGCATTCTGAGGTGCAAGTACATTCTCAGACTCGGACGAACGCACAAGTGCTCTTCAGCGCTCTTCTTCATGAGCATTTGAGTGTGTGGTTAAAAACTAGGCTAAAGCGCCATCTACTGTTAAAAACTAAGCTCAGAATTGATTCCAGAGAGAATCGCGATGCATTCGGAAAATCTGAGAATTGATACACGAATTCTAATTCTAATTCTAATTCTAGTAGAACCTAAAAACAAAATCAAGACTTTGTAAAAGGGCATAAAAGGTAAGCACATGCTTATCTCAGACAAGTGTGCAAATACTAAGTTCTCTTTCAAGTCTTGCGCTTCAACGGACAAATTCACACAAAAATTGGCAATTTTGGCGAGTATCCTAGCAAACATAGTCGGTTATATCTTAAGTGAACGTATAACAGTCGAGAAATATATATGAAGTATATGTACTGGATCGTGCATTTTGTCTTAAAGGGAAAGAAGCCTAATATTCCTGCTGTGTGTTTTTAATGGTAATCAAACAACAAATGACAAAGAAATCACTCACTGCTCTTGACTGAATAGCTTTTGTAACTTCAATAATGATTAATCTTTAATTTATACAGTGAAGATAATATGCAGTGATATTTTATATTTGATTATTTTATTCATTTTCTGTACCTGAAAACTACTGTTAGATACTTGAAATACCTGCTTTTGCTTGTAGTTTGTTTATTTGTTCTTATTTTCATAGCACATACTGAACGGTACCGAAACAGTGATCCTAAAACCATGATAAATACCGAACCGTGCGTAATATGAACTGTTGCATCCCTATATTATACACAAAGAATATCAGCCGATTTATTGATATCTGGCTTTTTTTACTCCCTAATATTGGTATCGGCATCGGCACCCAAAAACCCATATTGGTCGGGCTCTACAAATGACACCATGGACACAGCACTCAAGTGACCATTCACAGCTATTGAAAGCAGTTATCTGGTCACTGCATTTTGATTAGATTCAGATAAAGACTCAACTCACAGAGGACTCGCTGTCTCGTACTAGGAAGTCTCCCTCCACCCCCCTCTCGTTCAGCGCACACTCAGCCTGGTGCCGTGTCACGTTGCCATAGTACCAGTCCTTTCCGGCGAATTTCCCCATGTGGGAGGGCCCCGTGTGGCTGTTCTGCTGGGAATGGGAGCCCGAGGCTGTCGATAATGGGCCATCATTGAGCACAACCACATAGTTCTTTGGCACTAGACCCACCTGCCCACGGCAGTTCTTACACCTCCACCATTCTGGGTCATTCTCTGGCTTCTCCAGCACCTCCATTGTCTCGCCCTTCTCAAAGTTCAGCTCCTCCTCCGTGACGGAACTGAAGGGGTAGAGCGTCTGAACAGTGTGAAGGACTCTGGGGCCCTGACCGTTACTGAGGCCAGGCTGTGAGGAGAAGACAGCGGGAAAGTCAGCCGACATGTCCTCCATCTCCTCCTCCTGGACGTAGTTAGAGGGGAACCAGCCCACCCGACCGTTATAGCTGCCCCTCCACCAGCCGTCACTGCATTTCTCCATCACCATCACCCGCGTCCCCTTCACCAGGCTGAGCTCATCCTCCCGTTCCGCATTGTAGGCAAACTTCACCACGGCTGGAGTGTTCAGGTCGTATATTCGTTCAGCCCCGCCTCCATTAGACGAGTACTCATCCGTGCTGGGAGTTGGAGAGGCTTCCCGTGTGCTCGTTTTGCGTTTCGTTTTTCCCAGGCCTGAGAAAGAGAAAGAGGTATTAGACATCACACACAGTAATTATGTAAAACTCTAGCCTCTGAGCTCTGCTAATTAGACATAGAAGAGAAAGGGCAGGGATATTGATTAACACTGTAAATTCATCAATACTAATCCTAATTTCCTGCTGAAAGAATACGTGTCATGTGATGATATTACCGCAGCCCACCACATTAGGGCTGCATGGTATTTGAAAAAAAATGGCATTGCAATATTTCTTTTATGTATTGCAATATGAAAACATTTTAACCAGATGACTAGCTAGAAAGAAAGAATAAATCGTTCTAGAATGACTGGGGTGATTTTGCACAATTTTCAAACAGATAAATACAACAGAACAAAGATACAAACAAAATAAACAGTGCTTTATGTATTTCAGGTAAGTCTGACAGTATTCAGGTAAAGAAACTGAATAATCAAATCTAAAATAACACTGCATAGTCTTCACTGTATAAATTAAATATAATTAATCTTTAAGCTACAAAAGTGATTTCTTCTTTGTGTTTTGTTGTTTGATTAACATTAATGACACAGACAGCAGCAGGAATATTAGGCTGCTGTCACTTTAAGGCAGAATGCATGGATCAAAAATAATGATACCTTCTCAATTGTTTATGTTCACGTAAGCCATAAGCGACTGTGTTTACGAGGATACTCCCCGAGACGGGCATTTTGACAATTCTGTGTGTATTTGTCCGTTCAAGCACAATTATATTCGGAAGAGAATAGAATTTGGTGTTCACGTGCTATCTGCGGGACAGAAAACAGCGTGCAAGTTCAGAATTAAGTTCTCTTTTGCGTCTTCTTGCACTTGTATGGTTTAAAATCGCCTGAACATTTAAACTGTCTGGATCTAAAACATGTGCATATGATTTATCCGACAATTCATACACAAATCATACAGACAATTAATCCGAGAATCACATGCATTTTGAACCGTAGTGCAACTATGATCCATATACTTGACATCATACATCCTGCAATGTGACTGTCGCTGAGGAGCACATCATGATATCAATGCTAAAACAATATATCATGCTGCCCTACACCACATTTCCTCTCAGTGTCCTATCTTTCTTTCTCACATTCTTAAACCTCATCCATCAAAATTAAACCATGCTTTTCTAAAGATCCAGAGCCTTGCAATACGTTTTCAAATTTGTTTTGTACAATACAAAATGCTTGCACCGTAGCTTCTGCTACGCAGACCTGTACCTCTTATGTGGGCATTGTCAATTCTGTGAACAGGCAGCAAAATAAATGTGCAATGTAATACAGACCTCAGTGTTCCTGCTTATCAGAGTATAAACACATAATGATCAAACCAAACAAGAGCGATGTTGACCCATCACTTAAAATTGACTTTATAGAAAAGAAATAAACATTTACATGTGTGCACACAGTAACACATAACCACAAACATCATACCCAACAGTTTCCTTCCTGTACCAGTCACCACCACCATCACTTTCCTTACTCTGTAAACAGCACACACACACTCACTCTCCAACCCTGAACTCCCCCCTCCATCTCAATACACACCTGCAGAGCATACAAAAGGACAATAACTTCCTCTCTACACTATGAAAGAATAAGAGGAGAGAGAGAAAGAGTGCAGGTGTTCACGTGTTCAGGAGAGGGTGGAGGTGGCCTACTTTTAGGAGCAAAAAGCAGCATGATAGACTATGTGTATTTTTAAGATGTGTGTTGTGAGACAGGGATGCCAAGGATGTACATTCATACATGGTGCGCTTCCATTCAAATGAGGAGGAAATGTGTCTGGAGCTAAATCTAAGCAACTACATCACAACATATGGGTCAACAAGACAAGACGTGTCTGTATCTATTAATTTATTCAAAAATACATAAAATGTTTTAAGTATGTCATTTTGATATTTTTTGGGGTTACCTAGTCAAAAATGACAGGGTGATACAAATGTCCCGATATCATAATGAATAAAAGGTCTCAATAAAATTATGAAATTCTTGAAAAGAAAACCTTTAAGGCATTGTTCAACCAAAAAATAAAAATTCTGTCATCACTCGTCGTGTCGTTCCATAAGACTTTGGTTAATCTTCGAGGGTTAGTTCACCCAAAAATGAAAATTCTGTCATTAATTACTCACCCTCATGTTGTTCAAAACCCGTAAGACCTTCGTTCATCTTCAGAACACAAAGATATTTTTGATAAAATCCGATGGCTCAGTGCGGCCTCCACTGACAGCAAGACAATTAACAGTTACATTGCACAGAAAGCTACTAAAGACGTATTTAAAACAGTTCATGTGACTGCGGTGGTTCAACCTTAATATTATAAAGAGACGAGAATACTTTTTGTGCGCCAAAAAAAACAAAATTACTTTATTCAACAATATCTAGTGATGGGCGATCTCAAAACACTGCTTCATGAAGCTTCGAAGCTTTACGAATCTTTTGTTTCGAATCAGTGGTTCGGAGCGTGAAAGTCACGTGATTTCAGTAAACAAGGCTTCGTTAAGTCACGTGATTTCAGTAAACAAGGCTTCGTTAAGTCACGTGATTTCAGTAAATAAGGCTTTGTTAAGTCACGTGATTTCAGTAAACGAGGCTTTGTTACGTCACAAGTTCGAAATTTCAATGGTTCACGTGACTTTGGCAGTTTGATTCACGCTCCGAAAAGTTTCAGTCCCTCCATTGAAAGTCCAGGGCTGTGTTTAAAATCGCCCCCTACACCCTCATTCACTACTCCCTACATTAGTCTATTAATATAGTCCACTTGAAGGAGTGAATAAAAACGAGTGAGTGAATTCGAACACTAAATGTGCCAGAAGGGCTGTCGCTTTTACATAGTGTAGTTTGTGCTTGCTGTTTAATAATCATTTGAAACTTAGCAAACTGGCATCTCCAGCAGTAATGAAAAGATTTATCTTGAACTCGGTCATGGAAACTAGCATGTATAAACCTTAATTAAACAATTTAATAATCAATTAAAAAGGCGGTTTAGAAAAATGGATGGATGGATGATTCAGCTGCGGGCGCCATCTTCTGGTCAGACGCGGGAATTCATTCGGCGAGCCACTCTCACAGTGCATTATGGGTATTCTCTAGCCATTGAGTGCACATCAGTTGTACACTTGTTATTGTGGTGCATTATGGGATTGAGTGAGTGCACTTGATAACGTCCACTATGGTTTCGGACACCACTACAAATGGCTGTCTCCTCAAATAGTGCCCTATTTAAGGGTATGGGGGCGATTTCGGACACAGCCCTGGTAACCCAAACTTTAATCAGTTGTTGATTGGATTGAGGTAGATCAGCTGAATGTGAGCTTGCAATCATTTGTAAGAAAGGGCAGGCTTTAAGCAGACTAAATGATTGGAGAAATCTTGCATCTGTCACCAAAAAAGAAAAAAGTCTGTTGTTTCACAGGAAGATCAAGATACGACATTTTGATTAAAAATGAAGGTCAAAAAATACTTCAATAAAACCTATGAATGGATAAATTATTCCCAATAAGATAAACGTCATGCATTTGGAAAATAGTGTGAATTTTCATTTCATGACAGTAGTCTGGCATATTCTTTCATGATCATTTCTTAGGAAAAAAAAAGTTCATGTGGTGTGGTGTAAGCAATGTGCAATAAACGAAAACAAATTATATCATAAAGAGAATCCCTGAAGTCCAACGTGACTGTGTGCCAAGGTCAGCAAGTCTCTTAAATATTAGATAATTTTCCCTTTTTATCACCAATAACAAACAGGAAGAGAAGACAAAATCAGAAGGAAGCAGATGTCTCTCAAAGGACACATTTATAAAGAGAAACCTCAAACATTTGGTCCCTCAGGTATGATGATCCCAATGCTTCATTAAAGCAGTGATGTTCTCTATTAGCATACTGTGACATGAGAACGTGCTGGCTTAAAAAAAAAAGAGTGGGAATCTTCTAAAGACAGAAGCTCAGAGGCTTTAAGGTCAAAGTTTTCCATGGAAACAGTTTCTCAGGACAGCAGGATGCAACTCTAACAGCTGGATTTTGGAGTCACACTAAAGCAGGGCTCTAAACTAACATTTGAGAGCAGTAGCACCGGTGCCACTATGTTCTACAGATGGTGGCACCAGCACCTGATGTGGTGGCGCTGGGGTTAATCATAAAATTACTATTATTTTGCATTAATAAGTGCAGTAACTAATAGTAAAGTGCTGAGCTTGTGTTGAGATGTAGATAAAATTAAAGGGTTAGTTCACCCAAATGACATTTCTGTCATCAAGTACTCACCCTCATGTTGTTCCACACCCGTAAGACCTTCGTTCATCTTCAGAACACAAATTAAGATATTTTTGATGGAATCCAAGAGGTTTTTTTATCTCCCATAAAAAGCAATGAAATTACCACATTCGATTTAGTAAAGACATCGTTAAAATAGTCAACATGACTACAGTGGTTCAACCTTAATTTTATGAAGCGAATACTTTTTGTGTGCAAAATCTAAAAAAATAATAATTTTATTCAACAATTTTTCCTCTTCCCTGTCAGTCTGTTATGCAGTTGGTGCAGTGCAGCGCTTCCGTGTTTACGTCCGAACGCAGTCTCATTATTGGCCGGCTCCTGCGTCAGCATCACACACGTGCGTCGTGGTGCTCATGTTATCAGCTTTGGCCAATACTGAGAGTGTAAAGCACTTGAAAGTCCTTGAAAAAAAGTGCTTGAATTTCACACAGGCTGTACGAACCATGAAATTAATGTACAAACATTCTTTTTTGCCACAATACCATGGTTACTGTTAGCATTAAATGCATGGTGAATGTTGGTGATTTGTGGACTGAAAAGACTTCTATAAACGCTGTTTGATCTGATATGGTTTATAACAGAATTCTGCACCGAATTTGAAATCTTCTCATAAGATCTCACAGCGATGTTTTTAGTAATGCAGCAAATTCAAACCCTTCCTCACTGGATCTCCCAGCACAGTGTAGTAACGGTGTTGCGTTGTCGAGATCGGCCTGTGAGTAAACCTGTTCTGAGTTTGAATGAGAAGAGCTGTTTTGTTGCGCTTTTGTTTGCCATTTGATGTTTTTCATATGCAACAGAAATGGCAGCTCTTATCAGTTGGGCAAATGTGGCGGTCGCACCTGTGCAACTTCTAACAAAATTTAGTTGCGCCGGTAAGAGAAAAAAATGCCACAAAATGTGACCATTTGCTTGCGGTCTGGAGCCCTGCTAAAGCAAGTATGAAACATCTGTGGTCTCACTGATTTATGCAAAACAAAACTCAAATATATACTTCGTCGAGACTGACGTTGGAAATTAGGCAAGGTGCTTCAAACGGAGTGTTTCAGTTACACCAAGTGTCAAGCGTGTTCTCTAACACTCACGGTAACAAACATTAGTCTGTCTGTTTAGGGTTGGTTGGGGAGATTGAGTCATTTTGCTGCAGTTTACAGGCAAAATGACAATCAAGCCTTTCATTCATAGGCCCGTCTGTGATTTTATTGGCTACTACACATTCAAATAAAAAAAAAAAACAGGATGTCTTGTTTTCTCAACTCACATCATCTGGCAGCCTTTTCCAAACAAGTGAATTTACTCACAATTCTGCCACAGCAGAAACATTTAACACTCATCACACAAGACACAATGGTTTTGATCGGCACGGCTGTAAATTCTATATTTTTCTACAAATCTGGTGCCAAGTGTTAATGTGTCCATGCCCCAGAAGTGTGTGTAGTGGAAGAGAAGCAAACCACCAATCACGCATGTTCAAACAGGGGTAAAGACGAGCACAAACCTCTCTTGAAACCGAGGAAAACATGGTTGGGAAAATCAAGCTTCATTGAAGGCTGTTTGCACAATACTTTTAACTGTGATGTTATTTATGGCAACGTGCACTATACAGTATTTCATAAAGAATGAGCATGAAACATTAGAGCTTATCCAAACATACTAAAATTAATCCATTCGTCATGTGTTCAGCGTGGCACTTTAAAACCAAAGGACAGAATCTGCATAAGAACAAGAGGTTAAAGGTGATGTTTTCTGAAGGGTGAATTAAAATAAGAAAAATGATCTACTGATCTAAACGAACATTCAAATATGACATCAATATGTCAGACCAGTTTGATGTCAATGACGTCAAATGTCACTTGGGGTCAAACCTGCCATAACACTTCTTGACATCATATTTGAATGTACATAATTATCATTTTCAGTGAACGACTTCACAATCTATTTCTGTCTGTTCTTCACATAACGCTACATCCTAAAAAATGCTGGGTTAAAAACAACCCAAGCTGGGTTGAAAATGGACAAACCCAGCAATTGGGTTGTTTTAACCCAGTGGTTGGGTTAAATGTTTGCCCAATGTGCTGGGCAGTTTTATTTAACTCAACTAATTGTTTAAAAATGACTGTATTTCTTGCTTAAAATGAACCCAAAATATGTTGGGAATGAACATTTATTAATAAGCCTTTTGACTATTATTGTTTCCTTGTTGTATTTGTGTCTGATTTTCAATTTCCAACCTACTTTGGGTTCATTTTAAGCCAGCCATACAGTCATTTTTAAACAATAGTTGGGTTAAATAAAACTGCCCAGCACTGTGGGCAAACATTTAACCCAACCGCTGGGTTAAAACGACCCAATCACTCCATTTTCAACCAAACTTGGGTTGTTTCTAAACCAGCCTTTTTTAGAGTGCATCATATAGCTTCAGAATATGTTACATGAGTCAAATGGACTACTTTTATTATATTGTTGTAGTGATGTTTTGTTACTTTTGTCCATCTCCTTTCACGGGCATAGTACTGGAAAGAGCTACACAAACATTCTTCAACATTTCTCCTTTTGTCTTTCACAGAAGAAAGTAAGTCACACATGTTTGGAACCACGTGGAGATGAGTAAGCATGACATAATTTTCACTATCCTTTTGATTTTCCATCTCTTTCTGAGTCTCAGCTCACAGATTTTCTCAATGAGAGAAAATCTTTATACACAGATATGAAAAACAGGGAGGGATAGACAGATGAAGGCTGCCAGAGAAAGGGTAACCTTGTCACAATTGATGAGCAGAGAGGGGAGGTAACCTTGATAACTGAAAATCGGGTGCAGGGATGAAAGCAGGAGCTGCATTGACTGAATGACCTCAGACACAGATGAGATTATGAGGCCAGCAGGTGAAAAACACCAATACACCAGCGCATGCGTGTGTTTGTGTGTGACAGAGTGAGCAATATAGAAAAGCGTGCCCACACACCTCATCTATGTAGCCCATAAACAGACCTGAATCTCACCACTCAGACAGCGGATGAGCGCATTTATCAAAGCACACTGAGAGAACAAAGAGCCTGTGAGAGAGCTGTCCTCACTCTGTCCACTGAGGATCAATACGCCAATAGACTGGGGAAGAGGATGTGCTTTTAAAACATGACACCCGAGGACAAGCACTGAGGCTGCCTGTATGGCCATGACACAGCTTTTGACTCGCTTTCAGTGCTAAGGAAATGAGCCATTAGAGGTGGCAGAGTGTACATTTAAAGGAATAGTGACAGAATAAATGAAAATTTTGCCATTATTTACTCGCTTTCCTTTCATTCCAAACCTTTGTGTGGTTATTTTTTAGATCTGATTTAAAATTTTGATTCTGAACAGTTCATAAACAAATATGACTGATTCCACAAAAATCAAAATTCATCTCCGTGTATTCCTGGTGCCAGACTCTGTTCTCTGCCAAGGGTTGAACTATTTTTTTCTGGCCTGGAACCTCAATTTCTGTTGAGAAGTGGAAATGAGACTTCAGTGATTCAGTCCCCACACCCGACAACGAATAACTAAAACAGTTTAACAGTTAAGAAACAGTTTAAGTAAATAAGCCAAAGCACAATAAGAAATAACTAACGTATTAAATAAACACATAGGACTTAGAAAATAGGCTAGATATACTTAAACTAATTAAATACAAAACGAAATAAATAGAATGCCTCAAGAAAATCTCAGATCTCGCTTAACAGGCTATTGCAAAAAAAGAAAATAAATAATACTAAAAAAATAAATAAATAAAAATAACGTAGCCTACTTAACAAACAAATGAATCTGATCACTGGGCCTTGCATTGTAAAGTATATTGCTGACTGACTGCGGCCCCAGACTTGTGCGTCTTCCTTCCAAGATCTGACCACACACACTGAATTCCCTCTCTGACGGCGCACTAGATGTGAGAATGCTCAAAATAAAATGCGCAAACTTTGAGAATGGTTTCCAGATGTCTGACTTGTCTTGCTTTGCTTTTGTCAAGCAAACAGCCGCTTTAATTTTCTTCTCAACTTTATGTGTTGACTCCATTTCTATTACACGCCAAATCCCACCATTCCCCGCGGGTCTCCCGCAAAATTTTCTGACCGCCCACTCCTGCCCGTAGCAAAAGGTAAAACCGCCCGCTCCTGCGAGATTTGCGTTGGGTCCCGCGGAGCCCAAACCCAATGCAGCCCTCTAGTTAACAGCTCATTGGTGACGAAGATTATCAGTGAATAATGACTTAAATTTCACTCTGTTCTCACACAGACTTTCTAGCAGTCCTATTGACTGCTTTTATGTTTTCTAAGCCTAAAGTGAAAAAAATTGAAAAAAAAAAAAAAAAAAAAAAAAATCATTTTTTTTTTTTTTTAAATCACCAAAAAATGAAAACTATCTATATACAAACGTGACACAAACGTGTGCACAGAAAGACGCATGCCAGTATCAAGTTCTCTTTCGTGCTTGAACAAACAATAACAGAATTATGCCAAAATGCCCGTTTTGTGGAGTATCCTCATAAGAGCAGTCTTAAATGAGTTCAATAACGTCTTAAATGAACTTAGAGTTGTGAGGAAATGAGATGCGCGTCATGTTCTTAAAGTGACAGCAGCCTAATAAACCAGTTGCTGTGATGTCTGTCATTAATGTTCATCAAAGAACAAACAGAGAAAATCGTAGCTTTAATAAGGATTAATCTATATTTCATTTATAATTTATGCAGTGAAGACTGTAAAGTGTTTGATTTATTATAATGGGTTTATGTGAAGATTGTTTTAAGTTCACTTAAATTAAAAGTAGTTTTTTTTGAAAGCCTAATGAATGTTGAAATTGATTAATTTCATAAAGACATCAGTAGCAGTATTAGTATCAGTGATACTGGCCTTCATTCATAATATTTAAAATATACTGTCTTTAAAGTGGTCATGAAATCAAAATTGTTAGCGCATATTACTAGTCTTGTGGTGAACAATTAATCCGTGCAAGTTAATACACAGAAAAAAAATGTGTTTGTCAAGGTAATCTTTAATCAACATCTGAAAAGTTACTTCCGGTCTGGAATGGCGTTCCTTCCCTGATGACGTCGGTTTGACGGCTTGGGTTGAAAGCGCGTAAACCACTCCCCTCCAACCGATAGTCTGCCATGAGGGAGAGATGGAGAGGAGGAGCGCTAAAATAAAACCCTGCCCTCTATTCAATATTATGTTTCACTTGGAAATACGTCACAACGCTGGAGAAAAGTCGTTTGCAACTTCCGGTTCACGCGGACTTTAAGTTGTTTCTACATTAATTTGGAGAGTAACTGTGAAATGATTACAATATACAAATATTAAAAACTACAATGTTTTTAAATCACAATTAATCACTGTTAATGTGAAGCATGTTGGTAACCAAACAGTTTTGGTGCAGACGACATAACTAAATAAATAGACTGGTGTGAGAGCTAATATAGTTATCATTATAGCTAACGTTCTTAGCGTGAACGGTCTTCCGATTATCTGGGAATAGGCATCTTGCTCACTGCCACAATGGCGACAATCTCAGTGTTCAGATCATGTGGGGTTTGAATCCACAACTTTAGTTACCAACCCAATCTCTAAAACCATATAAAAGACTTAATCTACAAACAATGAAGTCATGGGTGGTATTTTATTAAGCTGGCAGGCTCTACTTTTAAACCGTTCATGTTCTTGTTTGGCGAAAGTCTGCCAATGACCAAATGAACCAGAGTCATCAAAACAGCTGCTTAATAATGATCTTAAATGTACAAGAAACAGTGACACTGCCTGCAGAGTCTCACTGCCCTCCATCCTCCCATTTCCTGTCTTGGACTCCATGCAGAGATTCATGTGTCAGTAATTAAGAGTAGCATGAAGTATGCTTCGTAAGGAAAGTGAGGGAGGGGAGAAAAGGATGTTCTAGAGAGGTTAAGGTCAAAAGGGCAGAGAACTGGGGCCCATTTACCCTGACAAGGAAGGGGTGGTGTGTGTGTGTGTGTGTGTGTGTGTGTGTGTGTGTGTGTGTGTGCGCGAGTAGACATCTTACAAATAGATGTCAGCAGGAAAGCAAAATGAAGTGGAGGATGTCCTTAATTGCTCTGTCTGTCTCTGAAGTGATGATTTTGCACTCTCAAACATCACTCAACAAAGATATCTTGATGGCTGCTAAATCTGCATGCACGTACAAAACCATGTACACTAAAAGTTAGGAATCAATGTTTTTGAAAGAGGTCTCTTATGCTCACCAAGGCTGCATTTATTTGATCAGTTATATTGTTAAATATTATTACAATTTAAAATAACTATTTTCTATTTAAATATATTTCAAATCTGAATTGTCAGCATCATTACTCCAGTCTTCAGTGTCACATGATCCTTCAGAAAATATTCTAATATATGCTGATTTGGTGCTCAAGAAATATTTCTTATTTTTATTAACTTTTAAACAGTTTTGTGGCTTAATATTTTTGCTGAAACCATAATACACTACCATTGAAAAGTTTGGGGTAAGTAGGATATAAAAAATGAATAGTTTTATTAGGCAAGGATGCATTAAATTGATCAAAAGTTCAATTCAAAAGAGTAAAGACATTTATAATGTTAGAAATTTCAAACAAAGCATCCCGAAAAATCATGGTTTCCATAAAGATATATAACAGGACAACAACTGTTTTCAACATTGATAATAATAAATGTTTCACCAAATCAGCATATTAGATCATGTGACACTAAAGACTGGACTAATGGCTGCCATCACATGATTACATTTTAAAATATATTAAAATAGAAGTCCGTTACATATAATATTTCACAATGTTACTGTTTTTACAGTATTTTTAAATCACATTAATGCAGCCTTGGTGAGCATAAGAAACTTTTGACAAGAAGTGTACACGAAATTACACAAATTAAATCAAAAGTGTCTCCATTTCAATCTAATTTACCCATGAAATTTGCTTGCTTAATCCACCACGTTGAGGAAAAGACAACTGCGATTAGCACGACTCATTTCCTACCATCTGCATATCAACTGCCTTTAGCTTGTTCATCCTAAACAAACCCACCCCTCTCTTCATTGCTCCGCCTCAAACTCACACTCCAATCCTAACCACCCTGCTCCGAGTCGGTCTCGAACTCCAGCCCGATCGCTGCTGGCAGGCGAGGCGAGTGCACTAACAATGACGCTACACAACGCATTATCTAACGGGCGTCAGTGCGCAGTGGTTTACCTGTACAGCCCTGTTGAAAAATCCAGCCTAAGCTGGTTGGCTGGTCTTAGTTGGATTAACCTGGAAGTAGCTGGTCAATCTGGTCTCCCAGCCTGGGTTAGCTGGTGTTCAGCTGGTTTAAGAATGGTCTCCCAGTCTCCTAGCTAACCAAAACCCCTCTAAAACTAGCTATGACCAGGCTGGGAGACCAGCTAAAACCAGCCTGACCAGCTTAGGCTGATTTTAGCTGGATTTTTCAGCAGGGTAACTCTCACTATCTGGCCTCTGTTACACAAGCAATACGAGAGTGAATGTCTGTTTATCACAGCTGACGCACAACAAAATGCTTCACGAAAAATAAAGCGCAGATGAACGAACGACAAGAAAGCACAAACAATGAACGTACAGTACACAAGAGTAAATACAAATAAGTGTTCGTTGTTAGTCGCAAACAGCAGCTCCAGACAATCAAAATCCAGTGTTGCTCACATGTGAAGCAGATGAAAGCAGCCTCCGCATCAGTTTTCAGGCCTTCCCGCGTAGCTCTCTTTAGCGCTAGAAAGCTTTTCTAATATCAATATTTTTCTTTTCCTCAGATCTCCCTCTTGCTCATTCTGTCTCCGCGACCGCCATACTGAATGCTGATTGGTTAGACATTTGTTGTTGGTGTCGGCCTGACTAACTTCCAAACAGTGTTGTTGAAAAAAAATGACATACCCCACCTTTAAACCACTCAAAGATCAAAAAGAAGTCAACACTGTATGACTGGCACTGGAAATTCTGGCACACATTAGTCTCCACTTCACAGCAAGGAGAATTGATTAGGACTCCTCTAAACTCACATATACATTAAACCCCAAGACACAGCTGATCGATCGCTTCACCTCTCTCGCCCGTGTGATTAACGAACAAAAGCCTTTAAATTAGTGCTTCCTGTTTACACAACCTTGATAATGAAGGTTTCATTTCTGCATCTCTGATGGTTTTGAATTTCTTACATGAACATAGGCAATAATTCAGACATATCAGAGAGATGGAACTATCATAATGAAGAAAAAAAAAAAGTCTCATTAAATGAATGAAATTGAAAAGAAAACACTAAGCACTTTCGCATATTCTTTTTTATTTCTAAGAAGAAAAAAAATACTGCTAATTAATATTAATATTTGAAAACGTCATGTTGCGCAACCAACTCGCAGAAACAAAAACACAGGAAATGATATCATAGAAAGAACCCCTGCAAACATCCACATACAATACACATCATATGTGCCCCCTAAATGTTTATATTCACTTAAGACATAACCAACAATGTTTACATGAATACTCCCCAACACAGATATTTTGAAATAATTTAGTGTGTATCTGATGGTTCATGTGCAATACACTGCTAAAGAGAACTGAATTAAGGATTGCATGCTGTCTGAGAGAAATGGCTTTATGTGCGAAACATCATATGCAACTTTTTTTTTTTAATCAATATATAATAAGAGTAGCCTACTTTATTTACAATAAATCAGCACATTAAAATTATAATCGATTCTTTTTTCATGCTTCGATGCAGAATCGTTCACATCAGCATCAAGATGCATCGTAAAAACGATTATATTCCACAGCTCATGTGTTTTAAACCTGACTTATAAGAGATCTTTAAATATTGTGCACACTTTTATTTGCCATTGTGTCAGGATATTATTATAATAAATAAATCTCTTACCAAGTGTATCTTTGAGATTTTTCACCAGAGAACCTTTCTTCAGACTGTTCTTGCGTTCAACATAATTGGAAGGAACGTAGCCCGTTCTGTTGGATGCATTTCGCACTCGCCACCACGTTTTTGAGTCATCGAGAAGCCATAAGCGCTCATTTTTCCTAATGTCAAGTTCCTGGTCTTGCTGTGCCGTATAGTCCCACTTGGCAATAACAATCGCCTCCTCTGACATCTTTCATGGAGTCCCTCTGAAAAATAAATAAAAGAAGAAATTAGAATCCTCACCCATTCCAAAAGATAATGTAGAAAAAAAAAGCGAAGACTATATGTGCATACATGCCATAAAAAAAGCAGATTGTCGGCAGTCAAGCCAAACGACTAACGGAGAGTCCTGGACACCACGCAAACTAGTGTGCAGCTCTTGCTCTGTACAGGCTATCCCTAGACACTGAGCAGCAACCGCAGGAGGGACATGACTGATCAAGAGCCCTGCTAGCCTGGAGGTAAAGCTTGTTTCTGAATGAATGTCTCTAAATGTGCGAGTTTCTTTCGCTCTCCCTCTCTCTCTCACACACACGCACACACAACATGAGGGCTAAAATCTACACACTCCACACTAACAGCAGCCTTGGCCCTCAAACAGCTTTTAAAACCTCCCCTTTTCACCTTACCATCTTAAACACAGTAAATTATTGAGGAGATACAATGAAGGAGAGAGAAAAAAGGGAGATATTGAATGAAAAGAAGAAATTAAAAAAAAACAAAAAAACATTATGAGCAGGCTGAATTAAAAAAAAAAAAACAGTTGATAATAGCTGACAACTACAAGTAAACGAAGGAGAAAACAAAAGAAAATATAGCTTTAAAGCATTAGTTTTACTTTTTTTTCCCTCTCGATCAATTAAATTTTAATGTTTTGCCTCGATTTTATTATTTTTAAATCGAGAAATTGCATTTTGAATAAAAATGATAGCAAATGTTACAATTAGACATTACAGCAATGATAACCGTTAAGAGAAGAAAATGTTCGGACCACGTGATGGCGCGCATTAATAACCGCTCTCGTGTGACGCTCTATGAACGTAGAACAGTCTTAAGCGGCCGTTCGCTCAGAAATGTGTTATTGCGTTGAAAAAAATTAGACACTGGGAGTGGAATGGGGGAAAAAAAAAAATCAAAGTTATTAAACGCGAGTTGAACTTTTTTTTTTTTTACTTGACCGCCGTTTCACGTGTGAGACGCTGCAAAAGACAAGACACAAGTGTGACAAAAACATAACATAAAAACAACAGCACAATGGAATGCAAAACCTGTAAAGAACTACTACTGTATGTTTGATATTTCATGTTTGCATGACGCCTATTACTGGTGTTATTTATTGCTATTACTTTTTGGCTAAGAAATATTTAGCATATTTTTTATTTTATTTTATATTATTTCTGAGTAAATAGGATAAGTCTGTACATCTGCCTTCATATTTCATGCATATTTTCTGCAAAGATATTTAACAAATAATATTTAATTTGTTTTGCATTTACACCATGTTGATCACTTCAGGTGTGGTGCAATACAACTTTTTTAAACCAGATTGTTAATAAAGAGAATGTTAATTGAATCATATTGTAGTTAAATTTTTTAAGTTGACTAGTTAAACATCGAGAAAAAAAAAAAAAAAAAAAAAAAAAAGTGCTACCAGTGGTAATCTACCAGTGCTTCAATAAAATAAGACTAAACTTTGTATTAAGTTCCCAGCAGACATACACTGATGTATCGGCTATCGATATTTATCGGGCAAATGTTGATCAATTTAAAACCATCGGCATATCGGCTATAGCATGAAACTGTGTGTTCTGTTGCATAATCCAATGTTTTTATCTGGGTAAAATAATGTTATTTTTTTTTTTTTTTTTGTGCCTCTTACAATGTTGGCCTGCTAAATGTTGAATGGATCCAATCCATGTTCAATGAAAATGATTTGATAATGCAGCAATAAACTAGCTAGTATACCTTCATGCATGTGTTTTTGAACTTTGCTCATTTAAAACATGATCAAAACAGTAATCAAAAGTTAAAATAAGTGAGCAAGTGACAAATATCGGTATTAGAATCTGCCGATAGTTATTTAATCAAATCTGTATTGTAATGATAAAATGGTAAAATAATGCCTAATTCCTAGTTTCTAGGTTAATAAATTAAGTATAAGATATCAAATACTTAGCAACGTCAAAATGCTGTCTTTAATAAGTATGCACCTCTCCTCAACACCACCTGCCACTGATTATCAAGTAGCAAATCATGGTTCATGACTTAACTATAGCTTATTGGCCCAAACTTCCCCTTTCAATAAGAAATGCATCAACCTGTGCTTGTTAAGCCATTTCTTTAAAAACAAGTGGCATTCCCTCAGACGTCCGCGTATGTGTGTGTTTGAGAGAGTGTGGTAGTGAAAAAGGCTTTATAGCGCCATGATGGCACTGTGACAGTGCTGCTTCCTGCTCCAGGGAAACTCAGTAAGTTGATGTCCGATTACTCTGACAGCTGCCACACACAAACACAGATGCAGGCTGAGCTCCAGTCAGACGCTTCATGATACTGTACACAAACACAAGCCATTTCATCATTTAACAGCCCCCTGCTCCTCATCCATAATGCCAGCACAAAATTACCAAATTCAAGCGTGTTAAAGAGGTGGGCCGACCGTAACACTACAAATCACAGGTTTTGTTAACTACTGTTAGGTTCAGATATAAAATGACAGCTTATGAAAGGACTTTAAGACGTTTAAGTGCTAACAAACACAGCAGTAACCTTTCAAAACCACTGCCAGATCTCTGCTGTTCTCAGTGGAGTAGGGAAACCTGTCAACTCAAAGATTAAGCTGTCACATGTGTCAACATGGGCGATACAATTACAATGACTGCCTGTCGGCCAGCATTTAAAACAGTAAGGGATAAAATCTCCCCTTCAATAAACAAGCATGTCTCCTCCTAGATCTTTCCATCCCATGTGTGGTGTTGAAAAAGAAACCTGCCGTGAGTGCAGAGAGGGATTTTTTTTTTTTTTTTTCCCCCGCTCTGACATCTGTCAAACTGGAGTCTCTAACACGTACAATAAAATCCTTCCCAACGCATGGAGTCTGGGTAAACAGAGGACACTTCCTGCTTACAATGCAGCGTTATATCACTGTTGGCATGCTTATGGTGCCGAGCACATAGAGCAACATTTGTCTAAAATCATAATCCGGTTATGCAACATGATTATGGATCCAAAATCCACTTTTTAAAAGCATTCACACTGAGGTGGAGTGGTTAAAAATCAATCTGCATCACCACTAAATGACAGTGCAAATGACTGACTACTAGGAAGGTCAGGGCTGCAGTATGAATAAACACATGACTGCAAATGATGTTACTATATAACTACTATTTTTTTTAGCAGTAATTGTAAAGTCAGTTTACATGTCAGAGTCATAACCAACAGTTACCATACATGCGTCAGACAGCGAATCGTGAATGAAACTAATAAATTTCAAAAACTTCCCCAGCTCAAATTTTTGATTTTGTTACTATTTTTTGTGTAGAAAGACATAACATCTAAAACATAAATAGTGATGAAAGCCAAGATATTAAATGTCACAGAGGTATATCCACTATTTTGTAGAGGGGGGTCAAAATGACAATTTTCACCTGAGATCTGGAGCCAGTTTTCAGGGATGATCATTATTTTATTTTTACACAGAGAATCTCTATCAGTAAAATATGTTGACTTCTTTGTTTCATTAAATGCCAACAGTGACATTTCAAAAATGGCAAAAAGCACTTCTTGTGTTTTTTGCCTCAAGTTTGCATGCCTATAACTTGGTAACTTTTGGTTTGACAGGGAATGACCCTATCAATTTTAATAGAAAATGCATTTGTAGATGAATGCATTCATCATGTTTTCTCAACCCGTGTTTTTATGCTCGACAGGCAGCTATATAATAACATCTAATACATAAAGGCCTGGTTTCACAGACAGGGCTTAGATTAAGCCAGGATTAGGCCTTAGTTCAATTAGGACATTTAAGTAGCTTTTTAAACATTACTTGTGTGCATCTTGAGACAAAACAGTGGCACTGATATATTTTAAGATTTATCAGTACAAGTTGCTTTCAGTTGAAACAGCTCAAACATTAATTTTAGTCTGGGACTATAGCCTTGTCTGTGAAACTGGGGGAAAATATCATCTAAACCAGCTAGAAACAGAAGTGAGACAGTTTATTGAACTTTACATTTACCTTATACAGTAGATAGATGACAGTAGTAGACACACTGCTCCGGGTGTGTGTTCACGGTGTGTGTGTGTGTGTGTTCACTGCTGTGTGTGTGCACTTGGATGGGTTAAATGCAGAGAACAAATTCCCAGTATGGGTCAATATACTTGGCCACATGTCACTTTCACTTCACTAAATATGTAAAAGGAGAAAAAAAGCCACAGAGAAATGTATTTATTGTAACACTGTATAACATTAGATCTGTACAACTGCCTGATATTTTCAGTAAACTACTTCTAATAATGCACGGACTGATGGCCCCTTCCATGTAGCCAATGAGTTGCATGTTCCCACTAGCTCTAATTTATTTTAAATAGTCTTGTGTTTGCTTCCTAATGAGTTCAAAAACTGCCAACACATTTTGCATTGGAACGTAAGCTTATGAAACAGTCATAACTTTTTTTTTTTTTTTTTAACTAAATCCATATTGTATGTGATAAATAACTTCAAAACAAATATTTCAAAGTTTTGGATGTTACAGTGTTATTACCACACTAAAAAATATTTTCATAATTTAAATTTTTTTTCTTTTTGTCAAATCAACTTAGATAATACATGTAGTTTAGATAGATAATAGTTTTGAGTTTCTGTTTATTAAATCAATCGCCTTTATTGTATTAACTCAAGTTTTTAATTTCAATGAACTCAATTTTCAATTAAACGATCTGTCATTTTCGAAAAAAAATGTAAATGTATAAGCTTTATATAAACAAATGATCGCCTTCCAAGTTCTTCATATTCTTCAAAAAGCTTACGCTGTATGTCCTATGCCTTCCCTATTCAACTTACGGAACGAAAGCAGCGCCAGTTACATTTTTTGTAAGAATATGTAGAAGTAGAATATGGAAGGTTTAGGACATACAGCGTAAACTTTTTCATTGGTCATGCGATCATTTGTTTATATAAAGCTTATACACCTAAAATTTTTTCGAAAATGACCGAACGTTTCGCTAGATAAGGCCCTTATTCCTCGTCTGGTATCGTTTAAAGCCCTTTGAAGGTGCACTGAAACTATGATTTTGACCTTCAACCATTTGGAGGCCAATGAAGTCCATAAGCAGAATAATCCCTGAATGTTTTCATCAAAAACCTTAATTTATTTTTTTTGACTGAAGAAAGAAAGACATGAACATCTTGGATGACATGGGGGTGAGTAAATTATCAGGAAAATCTTTAAGTTTTCATTTAGCCGAAAAATAAAACTAAACACCTTTTTTATACTCAAATTTGTTGTTGAAATATAAACATTTAAATGGTGTCTGTAATAAAAAGGTGCTTTCATGACAGATTTATTCAAACATACATTAAATAATCAAGACATTACTGGCATGTTAAGTAATAAATATGTATATATATAGTGCATACATTTAGCTAATTGCTAGTTTTTTTTTTTTTTGGTAGCACTTCAGTATGGGGAATAATTCTCAGTTTTAACTAGTTGCTTATTAGCTTGAATATTGGCTCTTTATTAGTACTTATAAATCACATATTAATGCCTTATTCTGCATTACCATATTCTACATCCCATAATCCTACCCCATACCTAAACTTAAACGCTACAACAACTACCTTACTAACTATTAATAAGCAGTAAATTAAGTTTATTGAGGCAAAAGTCATAGTTAATAGTGAATATGTATTCCCCATACCAAAGTGTTACCATTTTTTTTTTTCCTAGTTAACTAATGAGCTGTGTGTTATTTTTAAGGTAAAATGCAAATGACATTTCCACAGTTGAACATTAAGCACCAAAATTACTTAAAATATTTATATATATATATATATATATATATATATATATATATATATATATATATATTTGTGAGGAATGTGACAGCTAAGACTTTGTTTCATATCAAAGGTAACAAAGCTTGCTCTGCATATTAGACTGATGACCTTGCAAACTGATATCGGTTCATCAAAATGAAGGTTAATTAAAATAGAGAATTCAGTGTTGTCAACCCAGCCATAGCATCCACACAGCTGACATGTTTACCTGTTGTAGCTTATCCACGTTGTATTCACAAAACAGATGCTAACCCAGTCAAAACACACCATCGGAAAAGTGCTCATTAAATGCCACGATCCATTTTGGCCATCCAAAAATTTTTATTTTTTTGCTGTTCCAGCTGAATATTTTTGGTTTCCGCTAGTATTTTCCTAATCCAGAAGCAGATCAAGATGTGCTATAAGAGCCTTTGTTCTGCTCTTGTTTTCAGCAGATGTCTCTCAAAGTGACAGCTGGAAGATGAAATCAGTGCAATCAGCTGAACAACTCAAGAGCACTTGAATTTCCGCTAACAAAAGCCTGCGCCAGTCTCACAGCTTCAGGAATCAAAGAAGCTCTCCAACAAAAGACCTTTGAAATCTCATTCTCCTCATGTAAATGTCTTTATAAAGTAACTGTTGAACACAAAGCGCTTTACATTGAACTGTGACATATATAATGTGAAAAAGATGGAAGAAGCTACAGGATTACATTACAAGAGACGGAGAGTTTCACTGTCCTTATCCATTTGGTTAGTAAAATCCCATGTGTGTAGTCTGTATATTGAAGAGCAGCCAAACTGTGATTTAGAAGAGAGAGAGAGGGATTGATACAGGCACGGAAAGATGCTCTCAGATCCCTGCACATTTGCAATACTCTCACACAAACACAAAACACACACATAATACTATAACACACTAATCCAGCTCTTAGACTCACAGTCTTCTTCATTGCCATAAAGAGATTTACAGCATTAAACCGACTCATGTTTAGGATAAAACAGAGTCGATTTAATGCTCTCGATCTCTGTATCCCTTAATGACAGGAAGCAGAGAAGGACTGAACAGAACTAGGGTAACACATAGCAAAATTTCAGGAGTTGATACTAATAACCAGTAAAATGTCATACTTTTCAACAACGACACAGCAAAATCACCAGAGTTAAATCAACTTTGCTCAGAGTACATATGGTCCCTCTCTAAATAGTGTTAAAGTAACACTGAAGCAGACTTAAGAGTGAATGAGATAATTAAGCGATTAATTAAGTGATGATTGAGCGTTAGTGATGAACACCTGCTGTTAACAAGCAGAATCACTGAAGAAAAGAGAAACACAAGAACTACAACTGACTTCAGCCACAGTCTGAGATTAAATCAACTGAAGATAAGACATTATATCTCTCAAGAACTTAAGAAAATTATCTTTTATTCAGTGACTCTGCTTGTTAACAGCAGGTGTTCATCACTAATGCTCATTCATCACTTAATTAATCGCTTAATTATCTCATTAACTTTAACTCTGCTTCAGTGTTACTTTAACATTATTTAGAGAGGGACCATATGTACTCCGAGCAGAGTTGATTTAACTCTGGTGAGTTTGCTGTGTATTCCAATAGCAGAGCAAACTAATATAAACATTCTTTAAAATCTTTAATATGGAAACTTTCAAAAGTTTGGGGTCTGTAAAATTGTTTTTTAAAAAGAAGTCTCCTATGCTCACCAAGAAAAAATTAGTAACAATGTAAAAGTCAATTTAATGCATTCTTGCTGAAAAAAAAAAAAAAAAAAAAAACGTATATATACGTATACTTTATACTATATTATCTAATGTTATAGTATATTATTATTACTCCTTATATTATAATAAATAGTAACATTAAATAAATATTGAATGAAATATGTAGCTTTATGTGTGTCAAATAAACACTGCTTCTGTTTTTCCAAGTAGTCAGAAACCCCCCCCCCCCAAAAAAAACAGCAGTAAGCGAGTAATTTTAAACAACATAATAGACAGTAGCAGAGATTAATGCACAGATCTGATATTTTCAGGAAGATCGGAAACATTTCAAATTTTTGGTCCTGTCTGGTTGAGGTGTTTACATTAATACCTCACCCAGAGGGAGATTTTGATCAAAACACACTTTTGATCATTCATGCATGCATGACTGCGTTCGAAAATAGCTGCCTGCCAGTCAGACATCACTTGAGTAATGACTGAGACTACTAAAAGTAGCAGTACTAAGTACTAAACAGAACTAAAAAATAAAGAATAATAAACTGAGCGATGAATTATGAGGTTTTCGATCTGTGCAGTGTCTCTCAAGTACAACAAGTATTACACGTTTTCTCTTTAACACTTACACATGGACAGTTGTGCTGTAACATTTCTTGCTTTGTGTTTGTTCAGGGTATGTGTGCACATGTTGGTAGGCAACAACAATAATTTGTAGGGCTGCCCCCCAACTGAGGAGAATACTAAACCATAGGCAAGGCAAGTTTATTTATATAGCACATTTCATACACAATTGTAATTCAAAGTGCTTTACATAGAAAAGGAATTAAAATAATCATAAAATAATCACAACATATGAATCTTGCTCTGGGACTTCCCCATATTGGTTGTTTTTTCTATCTGTGGATTTCTTCCAGCACCTAAATAATCTGTTGGACTTCTCCAACAGATCAGTTTTTTGGCCTAAAATCGGCCAGGGGAAGCTCTAGGACTAAACCCCAATCCACACTCCAGTTAATTTTGGTTCTTGACCTCGGGTCCACTAGAACCATTCACTCCACGTGGTTTCCATTTCTCCCAGAAATATCTTATCCACACTGTATTACCACAGAACTGTCCCAACCACTATGGTAAACCATAATGAGCGTTTAATATATATAGGCAAAATATAGCCTATTCCGTGCTCTAGCGTACGCATAAAGCTTGCCGCAAAGCACTGGCAAAAGCAATGATTACGAATGTGTCGGGGAAAAAATAGCAAGTGGACATTATTTATTAATAAACTAGCATTTTTATAGTCAGTGTCGGCTGTAAAGATGAAGTTGACGATGCCGACTCATCTCCACAGAGAGAAATGCACTTTTTAATACAGATTACATAAACTCAGAGTATTTCTTTTTGATTTGAATTGGTTTGTTTGAATGTAGACATTTCAAGCTTTCTTATAGATGAATTTCTCATGTCTGTGAGGCATATATACGCTGACATTCGGTTAATTTTTTGTGACGCGCTCCTGTTCAGGGAGACCGAGTAGGCAGAAAGCACATCCTGTTCATTTCCTTAATTTTACAGAAGGCACAACGTTTTCTTGTTATTGTGAGTTTACACAAATAAAAGTAGACCCTTTTTTTTCTTCTTTTTTTCAAGTTCCGAATGATGTATGACCGAATGACCAAAAATAACTATTTTTAGTTGTTTCAGCTGTTATCACAAAGAATTGCAAGTGATCGCGCTGGCGCCTCCATGTCTCGCAGTATGCGCGCTATGCTTTAGCACAAACACATAGATATGTGCTTAATAATAGCACACATTTATGTAGATTAACGTTAAGAGCAAGCGGCCATGTAAAGTTGCTACTACTTACATGTTTCAAATGATAAGCCATATTTAAGGTTGAGGAATGATAGGCAAACATTTGGATTTCCTTCCCTCCACTGACGATCTATCCCTCACGGACTGAGTGACTTTGCCACAAGGTTTTTTTTAGTCTGCTACTAACTGACTAATAAAATGTTTGGACGACTAAGCCTCTTCTAGTCGACTAACAATTCGTTGACTACTAGGGGGTATCCCTAATAATTAGCCTAAATGTTGCATTGTGGGTTATGAAGGAGATGAAGGAAAGGCCAGTGGAAAAGAAAGAAATGGGGGAGGTGGTGTTGTAAATTTTTGGCAGTAGTGAATAATTCTCACTGCAGTCAGTATATTTCTGTGTGTGTTTATGTGAGTCTCTTTATTGTGTATATTTGTGTGTGTTAACTAGTGTCTCTGGATTTTTTTTTTTTTTTCAGCTCTCAGGCGGTGAAGTTGAACCATGTGACTGTGCACTCTTGTAACCCGGTTGCTGGGAAAGCCTTGACCCTAAGGGGAAGAAGGGATAAAGAGAGAGGCAAACAGAGAGCAGTGGGGGATAGTGAGGCCACATGGGCCAGCTGTGACACACAGGAAGTCAAAAATGTGACCTTAAAGTTATAGTTCACCCAAGAATGAAAATTCTGTCATCATTTACACATCTGTACATTTTGGCAAATCCATATAACTTCCTGTTTTTCCATTAAACACGAAAAGGGCTGTTCTGAAAAAAATGCTCAAGCTACTCTAAATGAACGTGAATGAGGACTTTGTGCTATCAAGCACTTGAAATGGAAAAAAGCTAGATAAAAATACCATAAAAAAACAGTCCATAGACTTTTGAAACCATACAATACCTTTGTGTAAGAAACAGACTACCTCTCAAAATCTCATTTGTGCACTTGTGAAGATTTTCAGCAAATAGTGACTTAATTTTTTTATAGTTTTAAAATAACCGGAATATAGTGCACACGTCATATTGGCCAATTTTACACAACTGTTCAAAAGTTTGTGGTCAGTAAGATTTTTAAAGTTTCTTATGGTCACCAAGGCTGCATTTACTTGATCAAAATGCAGTAAAAGTAGAGATGCTCGATATATCGGCCACCATATCGGTATCGGCCGATATACTATGTTCACTTCTAATGTTATCATTATCGGCCCGATAAGAAAATCTGGCCGATATATTAAAGCCGATAAATAACAATAAATAAATTATTTCCTTCAGCTGAGACACTTCAGATGAGCATTGTTTATGAAATATGCTTGAAATATGACTGGAATCACTTCAGAAAGGAAAATACAGTTAAGTACAACGTGCAGTGCACGTCTGTCATATAGACTACATAAAATTATAACAAGAACATTATAATTGTGTTCTTGTGACATGGCTTTTAAATGGTGAAACTTTTGTTTTTGTAATCCGGCTCTCAAAAATTATATAAAAATTTGGATTTAGATTTATCTGCCTATGTATCGGTTATCGGCTTTCAAATATAAAGAATTATCGGTTATCGGTATCGGCCAAAATGTTCATATCGGTGCATCTCTAAGTAAAAGTAATACTGTGAAATATAACCATTTAAAATATCTGCTTTATATTTGAAGATATATATTTTTAAAATGTAATTTATTCGTGTGATGGCAAAGCTGAATTTTCAGCATCATTACTTCTTTCACATGACAGAAATCATTCTAATATGTTGATATTGTGCTCAAGAAACATTTGCAAAAGATTTTTTTATTTATATATATATATTTTTTTTTTTTTGCAAAAACTGATACATTTGCTTTATTTGATGAATAGAAAGTTAAAAAGAACATTTACCTGAAATATAAATCTTTTATAATATTCTAAATGTCTACTGTCACTTTTTAATGCGCCCTTGCTGAATAAAAGTATTATTCTTTTTTTTTTTTTTTTTTTAAAGCTTTTGAATAGTAATGTATGGACATTTTTTAAGTTTAATAGCCTCTGGTCGCTGTGTAGCTTGTGCTGTAAAAGAACATGAGCATTCGTCAAATTCTTCTATACTTTTTTTGTCCCATGCAATAAAGAAATTCATATATAAAATTATGTCAATTTTAAATTCTTGTGTGAACTATCTAAGGAAAGTAGGGTAGAGAAAGAAATCAGCCAGTATATTTGGCTCAGCACTGCAGTTTTCCTTGTTAGTAGAAAGGAAAATTTGACTCTAATGTAGAATGGAAAAGGATGATAGCAAAAAGCTCCAATTTTTCACTGACAACACTATCATTTCAACTATAAAGTGCAGCCTGTTTGTACAAACACAACGGATAAGACAGAAGAAATTACTGCTGGCTAGATCCATTATCTTTGACAAACACAAGCTGGAGTGCTCTGGTTTGCCCTGACACATTATTGCAGCTGAGGGGAAAGACAGATGAGGCTTATTATTGACCTTCAAGAACACAACAGCATATTTTTGAAAGAGTCAAATGAGCCATAAACTTCCTATTCCTATTTCAAGCCTAATAGCTGGCTAGATCCCGCTTCTGAGGTTTCTGAGAGTGAACCAGTGTTTAAACCACAAATTAATCTTCTTCCAGTTTAACTTCTTCAACGGTGTGTGTGTATTTCTTGTCTTGGTTTGGTTTTCAGACATCAAGCCCACAGACTGCCTACAAACAGTTATTAACCATCTGATCTGTATGACATCTGGATGTCCTAAGTATTCAGACCCTTTGCTGTGACACTCATATATTTAACTCAGGTGCTGTCCAATTCTTCTGATCATCCTTGAGATGGTTCTGTACCTTCATTTGAGTCCAGCTGTGTTTGATTATACTGATTGGACTTGATTAGGAAAGCCACACACCTGTCTATATAAGACCTTACAGCTCACAGTGCATGTCAGAGCAAATGAGAATCATGAGGTCAAAGGAACTGCCTGAAGAGCTCAGAGACAGAATTGGGCAAGGCACAGATCTGGCCAAGGTTACAAAAAAAAATTTCTGCTGCACTTAAGGTTCCTAAGAGCACAGTGGCCTCCATAATCCTTAAATGGAAGACGTTTGGGACGACCAGAACCCTTCCTAGAGCTGGCCGTCCGGCCAAACTGAGCTATCGGGGGAGAAGAGCCTTGGTGAGAGAGGTAAAGAAGAACCCAAAGATCTCTGTGGCTGAGCTCCAGAGATGCAGTCGGGAGATGGGAGAAAGTTGTAGAAAGTCAACCATCACTGCGGCCCTCCACCAGTCGGGGCTTTATGGCAGAGTGGCCCGACGGAAGCCTCTCCTCAGTGCAAGACACATGAAAGCCTGCATGGAGTTTGCTAAAAAACACCTGAAGGACTCCAAGATGCTGAGAAATAAGATTCTCTGGTCTGATGAGACCAAGATAAAACTTTTTGGCCTTAATTCTAAGCGGTATGTGTGGAGAAAACCAGGCACTGCTCATCACCTGTCCAATACAGTCCCAACAGTGAAGCATGGTGGTGGCAGCATCATGCTGTGGGGGTGTTTTTCAGCTGCAGGGACAGGACGACTGGTTGCAATCGAGGGAAAGATGAATGCGGCCAAGTACAGGGATATCCTGGATGAAAACCTTCTCCAGAGTGCTCAGGACCTCAGACTGGGCCGAAGGTTTACCTTCCAACAAGATAATGACCCTAAGCACACAGCTAAAATAACGAAGGAGTGGCTTCACAACAACTCCGTGACTGTTCTTGAATGGCCCAGCCAGAGCCCTGACTTAAACCCAATTGAGCATCTCTGGAGAGACCTAAAAATGGCTGTCCACCAACGTTTACCATCCAACCTGACAGAACTGGAGAGGATCTGCAAGGAGGAATGGCAGAGGATCCCCAAATCCAGGTGTGAAAAACTTGTTGCATCTTTCCCAAAAAGACTCATGGCTGTATTAGATCAAAAGGGTGCTTCTACTAAATACTGAGCAAAGGGTCTGAATACTTAGGACCATGTGATATTTCAGTTTTTCTTTTGTAATAAATCTGCAAAAATGTCAACAATTCTGTGTTTTTCTGTCAATATGGGGTGCTGTGTGTACATTAATGAGGAAAAAAAATTAACTTAAATGATTTTAGCAAATGGCTGCAATATAACAGAGTGAAAAATTTAAGGGGGTCTGAATACTTTCCGTACCCACTGTATAATGCAGACTGTACCAGAAAGAGAAATGATTAGTTCAACTCCCGAGTCTTCGGGTCCGAGTCGTTCACTCTTTTGTCATGTGACGTGAAAGTTGTACTGGATACAGAAATCAGTTAATAATACCCAAACTTTCTTACAAACACAGGTAGAAAGTTTTACTCTTACAGTTATGTGATGCTTCTGGTCTCAAATTGTGGCTTTTTATTTCTTACAGTTTATACATTTGTGAATTTATGCCATGATGGTTATTTTCCATAACACTGAATGTGGTAATAAATAGTTAAACTTTATCCTTATTAAGGAGGGAAAAAAAAAAAAATCACTTTGATAAAGCAAAGATACCTGAAGCTAGTTATTTAAGTCTATAAAGTTTAAAATATGGATATTTTTCTTACAAAAACCCATCACTTTGATTCAGAAGGCCTTTATTAACCCCCCGGAGCCGTGTGGATTACTTTTATGATGGAAAGATGCACTTTTTGGCTTCAAAACCCGTCCCCCCATTCACTGCCATTATACAACTTTGGAGAGCCAGGATATTTTTAAATATAATCCAGATTGTGTTTGGCTGAAAGAAAGTCATATACACCTAGGGTGGCTTGAGGGTGAGAAGGCAAATCATGGGATAATTTTTATTTTTGGGTGAACCATTCCATTAAGTAATTATTTTTCATAACTATTTCAAACATTAAAAAATAACCCACAAAGAATGCACTGCTATGCACTGATATCATGTGTATGTCAATGTGACTTTATAAAATTTCAGTCAGTTTCACAACCAAACATAACGTTATTAAAATTCTGCTGCAGCTGTGTGAAAATAGCCTTTGTGACATTTAAAGTGAGAAATCACTGGTGTTTTGCGATATCTCAGTCTCTGTCTCACTCTCTCTGCCACTATTCCCTTTCCAAATTCCCACGGTTTTAATGCACAAGGGATGTAAAATCTGCTTCCCCAGTTCAATACTTGACTGTGTCCCAATCTGGTAGTTTAAACCGCAGATCCCTTAAGGTCCAGCTGCAGTGTCTTGGCGCCAGTGTCGTTCCCATCCTGATCCATCATGCAGGTGCAGACAACACAGCCTTGCAGAACTATTGCGCTAACAGGAAACTTAAAAAAAAAAAAAAAAAAAAAGGACAAATTTGACTGACACCACAGTACCATCCAAAACACTCTGAGGGGGAAGGAAGAAAGCACTTTAAATCTGTAACAATCGCAGCAACTGCACCAGAGGGAAAAAAACTGATGTGGAACTCAGATCTGAGACAACGCTGTACTTGGCATTCAGACTACAAACAGCTGTCAAGAATCAGTTTTCTGTTTGTCTGCTGCCTCTATTGATTCATTACATTCATAGTTGGATATGGGATATTTCTAATATGAAGGCACTGCTTGAATCTCAGATGAAGGAAGCAAAATGGTTGTGCCCTCATTTATAAAGACACGTGTAGAATGAACCTAAATGTAAACATCCAAAATGTTTATACAAATGCTTTAAAAAAGCAGAAGTTTCCTAAATGCATCCCACTTTCCAAATTGCAGTTTCCAAATTGTGAAAAGTGTGATTTATATAATTAATACATTTCAGTATGTAATTATTATTACAAAGCACTTGCTCATTTAAGCTTTTTTCATTGTCTATTTATCTTTACATTTTAATAAACAAAGTTGGTTTATTTTAATGGTTTAAAAACACTTTCACTGCAGGTATTGCCTTTATAAATCCCGATTTGGTCCTCACTTTTTGCGGTAGGATGAAATCCATGGAATTTAGGATCAAATGCGATCATACGTTCATTTCATAAATGAGGCAAATATAAGTAATCTATAACCAAAACACTGGAACGTGGCGGGATAAATGCACATTTAGCAACACTAAAAACCTCCCAGACAGGGAAACGGGCTATAAAATGTACAATAATACATGCAACTTCAGTGAAGAAAGAGATCTTCCCCTTTTTATTAGGGACAACAAATTAAACTATTATTTACAGGGGCAAAAAATAAAATACACACAGAGACTTATGATGAAAACATGTCTTGGCACACTCCAAGAACAATCCTGTCCTCTGTTGAAAAACAGGTTTGTAAGAAACACTGCATTATAACAAGTATGAAGCCTGCACTCATTTTACAGCTGAAAAAACATTTATTTACTCTGTAGTTGCATTAGGCAATCCAGTCGTTTCAATAAGAAATCCTCACGATTGGGAATTTCGTGTGAGGGCGAAAGAGAGATGAGAAACCAGGAGGCAGGAACATACAAGAGTTTTACCTTCAAGAAAGTGAATGAAAAAATAACCGCACAAAAGTGAGAGGACGGCGGAGACCTTGACTGCTCTTGGCATTAGTGCCTGGTTTAGCTTTTCGTTTCCACAGCTGTAAGTTTCTTTAGGAGGGTCTTATTAAAATAGACACTGCCGATAACCTTCTCTCTCTCTCTCTCTTTAATATAAGTGATTTATGTGCACATAATTAAAAAAAAAAAAAATCTTTAATCAAAATAACTTCCCACCCACAATCATTCTTCAAGAAATTATTCTATTCAAATTACTATTGTTCGAGAAGCCATTTTACTCACATATACATCACAATATGGAAGAAAAGAGCAAAAGTTTGTGAATGAATCTTTTAAGTGAACGAATCATTCAAATTTTGAAGTCATACTCAGCAGGTCACAAAATGGAAAAACGATAAATGATAATTCTGATTCTGAGTCTCTTGGCAGATTTGTTGACATGCAAATTTTAATATACGATAATTTAGTCAGCTGTTTACTGTTGTTTGACAGAAGGATTCAATGACTCACTCAAAACACACAGACACACCTACTGACATAATGTAACTGGCAGAACCAAATCACTGAATGAATCTTGATTCAAATCACTGACATGCTTAAAGGGGTCATGAACTGCATTATTTTATTTTATAATGTTTCCTGGGGTGCACTGAAAATGTTAGTATGATTTTTACATCAAAAATTGACATCATTTAGAAATAAAAGGGCATTTTTCCTCCCCTGATTTTAGCCCTACGATCTGAACGCTCTGTTTTAAGGGGCGTGTCTGCTGTGAGACTTCAGTGTAAACGCCCACTGCTGTGATTGGCTGACATCTTTGCATATGGAAATAGCTAAGTATTACATGAGGAATTCTCTCGAAAACTAGAACATACTATGACAGGTTCTCAAGGTTTACTAATCATTAAAAGTGTTGATTATAGCATTATATTTAGATTGTGCTATGAAAGGTTGCAGTGATGAGCATTGAGCTGTTGAGCGCATGAATGCAGTGATCTCGTCACTGCGACTCGATTTCCGCACACTAACGAATGCTGTCATCATAACTAACAGTGCAAACACGATGTAAATAAGAGATTCGTTGATTCTAGCAGGAGTTTTAGCGAGAGTCCAGAACTGTTTGATTGACAGCTCCAGTGACTGTAAAGGGAGCGTTCTTTGATCGCTTTCTATATATAATTTAATCACAGTTTAAAGAACAGATTATTTTCATCCTACTAAGAGAAACAATGTGAAGTTGACCGTTTAGTCACTGGTTTGATTTACTGACAATAAACGATTTTGAGACAAAAACATCTGAATGTAGGCCTACATGAATCATTACATATCAGAAATCACTGGTCACTGGGGATTTTGGTTTGACATGTACACATAATCCGTACATATCAAACAACCTGTAACAAAGCAATAGTGACACAGTAAAAACTTTTTTACTCACATAAGTGTGTTGTGCCGTTCCTGTCAGATCCAACAGAAGGCACAGCATCATTTTTTTATTTATTTCAGGCTCTCTGCAAATCCAATGCAGCTACTGTGTTTTTCCACAACTTGACACTGCACAACATTTTGCACTCTTCAAAGGCATGTTTATCGCTTAGTTGCTTGATGCAGTGTTAGCGTCACATCTGTTATTTACCTACTACTGCTTGTCATGCTTGAATCAGTGGGCGGGGCTACTGAACTTTAGGGTCAGTGATGTCACCAACCCGGGAAGAAGCTCGTTGTAGTCCCTACCAGCCGTTTGTTGTAGACCTTAAAAAGCAATTTCTGTAAAGGAAAATATCTCCCTTTGCATTGAATTTTGAGCATTGTAACTTTGCAAATGTTGTTTATGCTCAAACAGCAACATTACACACTAACTAAAGTTAAAAAAGTGAAAAGGACCCCTTTAAGTCAGTGTCAAAACATTGACCTGCTAAAAACAACACAATGTTGTTGTTTTTTTTTTTCATTTAGCAGTGTGATTAAGAATGAAAAATTAGAATGGTTTTATATACTTGTTCTTTGTTTATGTCAGCTTTGTCAACAGAATATGCTCAGAATGCATTGGAACTGACTGCCTTGTTGTGTCTATGAAAAAACGGCAGCTTGTAGAGTAGGAGTAAATTTGCTCATTTGAAAAAATACAACTCATTCTGATGTACCGTTAGAGGGGAATTAATGTGCAATCTTCCCTGACATTTGCATAAAATACAAGCTAAAGTGAACATTACAGCAACTACAGTGTGAAAGACAGCAATCATGTCATATCACATTTGACATTTTGAAGGGTCAAAATTGTCTGCTCCCATTTGCTTTGAAGAACAGCCATTCCCACATCAAATTCGAAATACATTTGGTGATTAAGGTGGTATAATGGTAGAACTGATATGGGCATTTCAGTACATTTTAGCACAATTTTCTTGTTCCTCAGCAATGCCGGAAACCAACAGAAGCAAAACAGACATCCTCTCTTTGGTCTCCTCTCAAAAAGCGTCAAATGCCTCAAGATCATATATGGCATATGAATGCAGTGCAACCCGCATGCCTCTTTGCTCCCAGAGAGGAAAAAAGCAGATCAATACCCCCGAGGCAGAACATGCTGCCTTTAAATTGCTGGTCACCAGAGCCCGCAAACATTGTAGAAAGCAATAGCTTTCTGAACACAGGCAAAAACAGAGTATTTGCATGAGTAAAGGCGAAAAGTATGCGAGTCAGAGATGTTGTGACTGTAGTCACAGCTCTCTCAGAGGGATGACTAAGAAGAACAATCATTTTAGGCCCTGTCAACACATGGTTGACCATTTTAGGCGATGTCACCTTTCATCAACAAGTTTTTCCCATAAACACTGGCAGATTGCCAGATATTCACATTGTGAGCAGACATTTAGAGCAGTAGTTCATAATTTATTAGTCATCACCCAACAAGGTGTTGAAATAGTAAGGCAGGTATATAACTCCTATCTAGAGCGATACTGTACGTTTAATAATTGTTTTGCATTTTTCTCGAACCGTTATATTAGAGCAGAAACTAGTGGTTGTGCTAATGCACTACATTTGCATCCAAAAAGCAAGTTCAAGCCTGAGAGTGAAAGGGGTGGGGTGGGCAACAAACCACCAAAAATCAAATCCTTTTTATGTTGTTTAACCAATCTTTCTCAATCGTTCTGATGTACCAAGCTTACAGACCCAAAGACAAGCTAAATTAAATCCAAAGACAAAGGCACATTCAATGAATATTGTATATTTAAGTGTCCAATGATTGTTTTAAGCATTAGATGCAAAATCTCAATGATGTTTTATAGTGAGAACTAACAGAAAGGTTCAACTTTTAACATAACATTAACTTTGCATGAAACGTACCTAGTTTTAAAGGGATAGTTCACCCCAAAATGAAAATTATCCCATAATTTACTCACCCTCAAGCCATCCTAGGTGTATATGGCTATCTTATTTCAGACAAACACAATCAGAGTTATATTAAAAATATTCTGGCTTTTAAAGGCTTTATAATGGGAGTGAATGGTAACCAATATTTTGAAGCCCAAAAAAAGCATATCCATCCATTACAAAAGAAGTAATTGCAGTCTATAAAGTTATAAATATGGATATTTTTCTTACAAAAACCCATCGCTTCGCTTCAGAAGGCCTTTATTAACCCCCTGAAGCTGTATGGATTACTTTTATGATGGATGGATGTGCTTTTTGGGCTTCAAAATACCGGTTACTTTTAATATAACTACGATTTTGAATATTTTCTTTAATTTATGAGAAATATTTATCAGTACTGATAACATATCTATATTTATAAAGTTTAACTTGGTGCCCATTTGACCTGATTAGGCTAAATTTTGTTTAATTTAGACTAATTGGGTAACCTGGTTACCAAGTCTGTAATAGTTTTGTTTTTATAATTATTTTAAGAATTTTGTCTATTTAATTATGCTTATTTATAGAAAATTGAAAAATCACATCAATCAGTGTTTGAACTTCTATTTTGAAACAAATGTCAAAACTTTGTAATAAGGTTACAAAAATTACAGAAAAGAAAATAATCAGCTCATAAAATTTATTTTGACTATATATATTTTTAATCCTATAAAATGTCTATCCTATTCATGAAAAGTGCCACCAAATAACATTAAAAATGCATTAGACTCCATATTGATTGTCTGCTCAGTGTCCTTATGGATCCCACTATTTTAGTTTAGTGCTAATGTGCCACACACAAGTGTCTGTTTCACACACATACTGATGATAAAACATGGTTTGCAGGCTTCCTCCCACTCTTCTGTTTCCTGTGTGATCAGAAAAGACATGTGGTTTCATTATTAAGAAAGCTAATAACAGAACAATTGAGAAAAGCGAGTCATGCCGGAAAAGCAGCTGAGCACAGGTTTAAGCATGTTCATTCTGTAGCTGAAACTGATCTTTTTACTGACGTTGGCGTTGAAGTTTTTGCATCATGTTCCAAATGGTGATGAGATACTGGCCAAGAAAGCCATTGGAAAATAAACCAATTAAGAACAGGGGGGAAAAAAAATAAACAAATGGCCTGAGATCACACAGCAAAGACTGAAAATGTAGAATACATGTGTAAATGTTTAGGAAACTGTACAGAATGAGTCATGCAAGTATGACCCATGAACAAAATGGCACAAATGGAGGAAAAGATGTATTATGCGCAAAAAGATTGCTAATTTACATCTAGTAAATTCTTAATGTGAACTAATGAAGTCATCAGCTGGCTAAAATAAGCTAGAAAGAAGAACAGCACAATGATTCAAGGGTAAGTAAGGATTCTTCTCGCTCTAGTCTACAAGTAGGTCTTGGTTCTTGGAAGCATTTGTCTCATTTTTTTTTTCCTAGGGATTAAAAAAAAAAAAAATCTAATTAAAGAATTCTAAGCCAAAACCAAAAAGTATCTGAAAATCAGAGGAGAGGATAAAAGCTACCAAACGAACTTAGCAGTAAACTCCCACTACCATTAATCAATGGTAAAATATAAAACCATTCATTTATAGTAGGGTTGCAACAACTAATCGATAAAACTGATTATTATCGACAATGAAAATAATTGACAACCAATTCGATTATTGATTAGTTGCATCTGCTTGCTGTGCTCGGAAAACATCAGACAGTCACGTCACTTTACAGTAGTGAATTAAAGCTGCAAGCAGCAATGAAAGGGCCCTCGCACCCGTGCCACCACCACCTGGCAATATGCATTTAAGTATATAAACATATGAGGACTACATCAGTCATTTGTATTTGCCCCACTTCCTGCTACCAGCTGGTGGTAGCAAAATTCTGGCATTCTCGCTGTCCTGCAAAGTTTAGCTCCAACCCCAATTAAACACACCTGAACCAGCTAATCAAGGTCCCACTAGGCATACAAGAAATGTTCATGCAGGTTTGTTGGAGCTAAACTCTGCAGGACAGTGGCCCTCCAGGACCGAGTTAGGAGACCTCTGGATTATATCAAAGACTTTATATGCAACACCCTTAAGTCATTCCCATAGGTAAAGGGGACATAGCACCTTATGCTTAAGGGGAAAACTTGAGGTACTTTACGCAACCGGGCACTGAAGAAGTTGCTTACAGTCTCGATGACAGGCAAATATTCAGTAGAAAAGAAAAGAAAAGAAAAGAGAAAAAAAAAAAATAATAATAAAATAAGATTAATTTATAAGATTAAAAATTACATCCAACATATGTTGTGATTTTCTGGTAATACCTCTCTTGTAATAGTATCTAAAAAATAGTTTCCTCCATGTCATCCATTCTGCTTTTCACTTCCTGCCCTCCATCTGAATTTCCATCAGAATCACGTGATTGCAAACAAACTATTCTGACAACAAGCGTCTTGTTAAACTTCACTGACTTCAATGAACGAGCGACGGTGCGTGCATGCACGTCAAACAAACGGAGCGCAGTAATTCTGACTAAAATACACATTTTGCCAAAATATTTTTGTTAGAAATTATGTGTAGGTTTAAAAATATACATGTAACACAAGTAATCATAATAAATAAACTTGATTTCCTTTGAAAGGAGGGCCAAACGAGTCATGATAAAAATGATAAATAGGAAAAATAAACATTTTCCAAATTAAAGATAATAATAATAATAATAATAATAATAATAACTATGGGAAGATAATGCCCATAGACAAAGTGGTTATTGAAACTTGATTCCTGTAGCCTCAACTAATGTTGTTACACTGTCAGAACTCAAAACACACAATCCCCTTTCACACGAAGACTTTACTGGTAAATTATCATTTAGAGATCATGTGTGAACGATATGAGAAGTTATAACCCCACTCCTTTTAATTGGTTTTCTACCAAAAATATTGTAAACGTGCTAGACGGACGTTTTTTTTTTTGTTTTTTTTCTTCCCACACATCAGCGCTGTGGCTCTCCAGTTACTATTGCATATACCCAGTGCTTGAAGTGAATAAAAAAAGTGCTGGTACTCCCGGGTTCCCCTTTGTTTCAATTGATGGGACGGCGGTCAGATACCGGCAACACATGAGAAGCACTGGTACGCAAGAAAAGGGAGGCTATAAAGATTAGCGGTGAGTTACAGCCCACTTCGAGCACTGCGTATACTTACTATTGTAACTATTATGCATCTTGTATTTTAAAAGGGAACTCCCTGGTGTTAAGACTTTTATGGCTTAATATAACATAAATGATGTCTCCTACTGAAATATGTAGTAGAAAACCCATGAAAGATTTACGTTATTTAAAAAAATCCATGACATATTTGGACAATGGCCGGGTATATTTTGTTTGCGTTCTATGTCGGTGACGTCAAAAGGTTGCACTCACTGAGCTACTGACACTGTCCTATTGCTATTTTTAACGCAACACAACTCGGAATATAATATACGATGCCACATTGTGCAGCTTTTGGTTGTAATTTTCAGTCGATGAGCCACAAGAGAATCGATGCAAGTCTTTACTGCTTTACTAGCGATAAGAGGAGAAAAGAATAGGAAGTTGTGAAGAATGTGGACGAATAAAACTTCCTAACTGCGTCTTTGTTCTCTTCACTTTAGCCCTGATGACTGAAGCTTTTTATCGGTATGTTTTGGTGCAACGGTAATCTAGTAACGCATACAGGCGGGGTTTCTTTTAAAACACGATCAGCCTTTTCAATTTGAGCCAGAGCGTAAAATTAGTGAGGATGAAAACATTGAAGTGCAACGTCTCTGTAGCTATTCGAACTACTGTTGTATGACTGACGTGTTAAAATCGTCTGATCACCTGAATGCATTACACACAGTTAAACACGCTGAGAAGACGCTGCTATTTTATGCGATCACAGATATCCCGTGCATCATAGCGCACGCGAGCTTTGAGGCAGTCTGTCTCAATCGAGATGTGTTATAGGCTGCCCTCATCAGTCTCCACGACAGGCGCAGCATTTGGTTAAAAGCAAAATCATCATGTTTGATCATCCACTTACTATGGAAGCTTGTTTCTGCCACAGAATAAAACAAATGGAGATTTATCTCGCAATTCTGACTTTACTTCTCAGAACTTTATAACACGCAATTGCGACTTTCTATCACGCAATTCTGAATTTATAACGATTTTGAGTTTCACAGATCAGGCCTCTACGTTATCTAACTTCTTCAAGAGAGGATGAGATGTTTCTGCAGCTGAAAAGTGCTTGTCTCACTGAAAGCAGCTAAAGGTTATTTTACTTAATTATGTCATTTAAAGATTCAGCAGCCTGCCAACACTTAACACCCAAGAGGGAATGGGAAAAGAGTGAGAGGGAGCCAGTGAAGGAGACAAGCTGTAATTTTGTTTGACAAGCTGTTTTATGGTCAGACAGGACCTCTTTTTCAGCCCCTATTTAAAAGAAACTCTTGCTTCTCCAAGGTCATATTCTGGAGCTTCTCATATTCTGTCTTCTTCCTATATGGCTTATTATGAAATATGGGGAATGATAAATGTAATCACCATGCGATTAAATAAAACCACAGGACAGTCATCCAAGTTGCTATTACAAGGACAACTGACAGCTATGACAACAGTCGTCATATTTCACTACATTGATTTTATATTCATCAATCAATTCATGCAGCTCTCAAAGCATGTTATAGACTGCTGTTCCTGTTAACTGATACACCAAAAACCTTTTGAACTCACATAAACCCTAACAAACAGAAAGCTTCTGTTAGTGATATTAGAAATCATTAAAAAAAAATTACCACTTCCTCACATCACGGTTAACCAACATTAGGTTATTTTTAAAAAGCAGCTTGATGTACCACAAAAATTATGATTGTTTTTAAAAACTTCTACCACTCGATCCACCTCCTCTGACGTTGTTCAGACAAACAGGTAGTTCCACCCCAAATTCACACCAGAGGCTGAGCAAAAAGTACAACTGTAAAAAAAGACAAACTGTTTATACTGAACCTGTATACTGCATCATAGTTGATACATAAATCCTCTAAATTATCAACATGATCAAAATTTTGCTGAAAAATGTGTTGTTACACAATCTACCACATCGTCTGATTGATAGTTTATACTTTTTTAGCCTGTCTTTCCGCACTCACGGCCTAAGCAACTACCACTTTCAAGCCCCGGAAAGGTAGTAAAGACATCATAAAAGTAATCCATGATATGACTCCTTTGTGTTGGAGATTAATATTTTGTAATTAAAGTGGTAACTTTTTTGCACAAAATAAGTACTCAAAGCACTTCATAAAATTGAAGTTAAAACAATAGAGTCACATGGATTACTGTAACGATGTCTTTACTACCTTTCTGAGGCTTGAAAGTGTCAGTTGCATAGGCTGTCAATGGAGGGACAGAAATCTCTCAGATTTCATCAAAAAGATCTTAATTTGCATTCTGAAGAAACAAATGTTTTTGGGTTTGGAATGACATGAATTAATGACAGAATGTTTATTTTTGGGTGAACTAACCCTTTAAGTAATTAAATTAATATCATAAACAGGTTTTGCAGGGTTTACAGGTAGGCAAGATGTAAGTGTTATAAAAATAAATTATAAGCTTCACATTTTTGTTGTTAAATCCTCCAAAAAATGGGTCCCAAATTAAGTGCTTTTTGCCATAAACTCTATTTTTTTTAAAGAAATGGAGGGACGAGCCAAAATTTTCTTTGTAGTAATCAACATTATGGCACAAATGCTGTCGAATGCTGAGCTTACATTGTACTAAACCCAGAAAATATACTTTTAAGCCTCTGACATTAGACAATGTTGCTACAGGGCAGGATTAATCACATGGGCAATTGGGCACCACGTTCAGGGGACACCATACAGGGTTGTATAAATATTTTCAAATAGTGGGAGATGTGGCGCAATGGCCAAAGATCCGTTTCATAACATACTTTGCACTGTCAGTCGTGTGGATTAAAGAAGTATATATTGAGTACACTGTCAGGACTCTTCTCATGTACATCACGTAAAGTCAGAACACACAGACATTGTGTAATCTGTCAATTTTACATTAGCGTGATCTGAGATTTTCAAAATCAGATCAAAGAGCATCAACAACAATCTTTTCCCTCTTTGTTTCCTTAAAGTTGTCTTTCTGTTCCATTTATTTTGAGCGGCACAAGCAGTACTCGAAGTTATAGGTACCTTTCTCAAGGTCTTTTCTGGGATCACAGCTCAGCAGGGGCTCATTCTGGAGATCCAGAGTTTTAATAATGCCCTGTCAGAAACAAGGAGTCGCAACTCATGTAATTTGTCCTCTTCACGGTAACTTTTAACAGAGCCTATTTTTGGAGGGCTTCATACTTTTTCCTGGCACCGATGACAAGCTGTGCACTGATGAAATATTGAGATGCTACATTTTCCCAGACTGTTAATAAAATATGCATCATCCACGCTGAGCTGCAAATTGCTCTGTTCCTGCGCTGCATGGGAGACCGTATAAGACTGTAAAGACATTTTTGTTAATGACAATATAATTTACAGTTCTCAACAATTCTGTACACTGTGCAATTGAGAATCTAATGTTTTAGTAAGCAGTGTTGGGGAACGTTACCTTTAAAAGTAAATCATTACAATATTTTTACACCTTAAAAAAAAAAAAAAAAATACTAGTAACTAATTGCATAATTAGTAAAAACTAATTACGTTGTGTGGTATACCGGTACGGGGAAAATACCAGTATATATTTTATTTCAAACGGTACGAGAGAAAGTGTTGTAGCTCGCTTATAGAGCAGACGCGATGTCTTTTGAAAGCAGAAGCAATTTGCTCATTCTGAGATAGAGAGGGATACGCAGTATTGCTGAAATTACTGTGTATGGTATCGATTTACTGCGGTATTAGATTGTGGTACCGTACTGTACCGAAGCCTGAGCTTTTTCTCACCTGAGTTGGGCTTGCTTGTTTGTTTTTTAATAACAGAAAGAATTTCTGGCAAATATAAAGTCAAATGAATAAGCCTCAGGCTGAAGGAAATGCAAATTCACGCCTGTACAGTAGAGAGCGGTCACATGCTCATATTTATGTTTATACACAACGCCTCTGGCACCTTTACTCCAAATTTTTCTCAACATGGGGACGAGAGAGCTGTCAGTCAATAAATGTGAAAACAAAGTAATTTGCATTACTTGTTTGAAAAAGTAACTCTGATATTTTGCTGTAAATTTAAAGCAATTGAACTCCCAATGGGGCACGATTCCCGAGTTCAAACCTGGAGAGAGGATGTTATTTTTGGCAGAGTTGACCCCAACAGAGACAAGAAACAGCAACAGGAGAGAGTGAAAGCACAATTATCTTCACACACTCCCTTGACCAAAGGTGATAGTAACAGAGAATATAATGAATGTAAGGCCCAGTTCATTTTAAAGTCTAATGTATCATATTTGATATGCAAATTTCTCTAAATTATCAACATGATCGAATCTTTGCTTACAAATGTGTTGTATACAGTCTACTACATTTTTGTTGTTGTTGTCTGATTGACAGTTTATACTTTTTAAGCAAGCAAAAGGCCTTAAGTTGTCCCAATGTGTGAATCAAAAATTATACTTCAGATATGTTTATTTGTACATCATGTCAATCATCACTGTATCGCATTACATTATAGGTTTTGCCCCCCACAATAAAAACTAGAAATTCAATCATAAAACTAAGTATTTAAATATCATCTTATAAGGCATAGGCCTTTAACTGAGAGACATATAGTGACAACTGATATTTATACACATTTATGTATGCAGTCTGCTATAGAGGGTATGCATTGATGTCACTTTCCTGCCAGAACACGCCCCCTCAGACGGAGTGAGTGGCAAAAGAGCCTGCTGCATGACTGGATTTCATAGGGGAAACTGAAAATGCGAGTGTTCCTGTTAACTTACCAAAGATCCAGTAATCCATGGATATTGACATGCAGCCAGGAATCGTGTTTCCAGACATTTATGAGCCTGATTTCGACACCGGGGGAATACATAAAGCAAATTTGCCCGTGAAAGCTTTATTTAAATACAATATAGGTAGGTCTAAATCCGGGTGATCACCTAATGTTATATATGTATCATCCAGTCCTAAAACTTTTTTTTATTTAAAAACACCCGATTATGCAGAATATATGAAGGTAGATATTTAATTGATGAGTTGTCAGTATAATATACAGGGTATGATTTTACCCCAAAAGTCTGCAAATTCACGTTTCGCTGTTGTTTCTGTGAATTGCAGCGATCCATTTGCTTCTCTTTTCAGTAGCTTTCGGCAGTCTGTAAAAATGTACCTCATATTTCTTATCAAATCTATTTGTACAGTCAATCGCAAAGCTCTTTTCAGTTTTGAATGTGTCTTGTGTTTTTAGTGGCATTCACACTGGAAAAAAATGATGCCACTCAGTGGGCGGAGCCGCAGTCACTCCAGCCGACAGTGACATCACGTGCATACCCCCTATAGATCTCATGTAGCCCCGCCCTTTTTAGTGCTGCGCTCGTTGTGTTCTGTCTTCAGGTTTGTATTTCCACAGCAAGATGTTATGGATTTATAAATGAACCAGTCATTTTAAAATCTTCCTCGTCGCCTGACATTTGTTTAGACATCTGCTTCAAACATTACAATGATTATAATAACTTTCATTAACTCTACAATAATAGACTTCGAGAAGGCTGAACGGCATCTGACCCTGATGACACTGAGTGAGAGAGGGTAAATCTCATATCCTCTAATAAGCTGTAGTTGACCAATTTAGCACACTCATCTTATGACATTGATGTACTTAATGCATGTATGACCAACCGGATTTCCACTATCGACTGCAGCCCATGAATGAAAATACCAAGGGAAATGGTGCCACTTCATTATGCTTGCCCTGTTCGTAGCAAACAGAGAGCTAGAGGATTTAGAGAAACAGTCCAATTCCGTTATCTCTGGCATGCACACGGTCTAGAATGCTTCAGAGAGAGCCAGGGATGCTCCCTTCCACAGAAATATCACAGGAAGGTAGAGGCAGATTAACAGACACTTAAGAGAGGACATCGACCGATATTGTAATTCAATACTCAAACTTTTCAACTTCAACTGTCAGGTCTACCAATCAATTCCATCTGGTGGATCCCTAAACAACAACACCAAGCAAGAGCGTTAACACAATTGTATGTTCAACAAGAAGAAAGGTCAATTATTTTAATAAGGTAAGTTATTTTTAATATTTTATTGTGTTGCTTGCATAAATTATTTGACTGCCATTCAAGGGTTAAATCACCCCAAAATAAAAATTATGTTTATCATTTATTCACCAGACCGGCATTGCTTTCTTACTTTTGTTTAACACAGCAGAAGACTTTTTTTTTTTTTATCCATAAAATCAAACTCAATGGGGTCCAAAGTTGTTTGGGCACCAGTGTTTCTTAAAATATAATCTTTTATGTTTAAATGCATAGAGGTTTGGATCGAGGGCGAGTACTCACCCCCATGTCATCCAAGATGTTTGTCTTTCTTTCTTCAGTCGAAAAGAAATTATGGTTTTTGAGGAAAACATTCCGGGATTTTTCTCCATATAGTGGACTTCACTGGGGTTCAACGGGTTGAAGGTCCAAATGTCAGTTTCAGTGCAGCTTCAAAGAGCTCTACACGATCCCAGATGAGGAATAAGAGTCTTATTTAGAGAAACCATCGGCCATTTTCAAAAAAAAAAAAAAATATATATATATATATATATATATATAAAAATGATATACTTTTTAACCACAAACGCTCATCTTCCACTGCACTGCGATCTGCCATGCATTACGTAAACACACTGGACGTGTGACATAGTACTGATCCAGTGTTTACAAAGCGAACGTGCAAAGACTAAGTCAAACGCCCTTTACAAACAATGATGTCGGATGATTTTGAAGTTGGAGGAGAAAATTAGATGTTTTTCACCCTACCGCGGTACTTCCGCCTACGTCACACGTGACCTTTCCAACATGATTACGTAATACGTGGCGTATCGCAGAGCAGTGCAAGATGAGCATTTAGAAGATGATTTTTTTTTTTAGAAATCGTTTCACTAGATAAGACTCTTATTCCTCGTCTGGGATCGTGTAGAGCTCTTTGAAGCTGCACTGAAACTGACATTTGGACCTTCAACCCGTTGAACCCCAGTGAAGTCCACTATATGGAGGAAAATCCTGGAATGTTTTCCTCAAAAACCTTCATTTCTTTTCGACTGAAGAATGACAGACATGAACATCTTGAATGACATTGGGGTGAGTAAATTATCAGGAAATTTTAATTTTGAAGTGAACTAATGCTTTAAGACTAATTACATAATTTAATGGCAATAGTTTGTACTGAGCAAAGTATGTAAGCAACAGTTATCTTTGCAACTAAACAGGTTAGGGTTATGAAATATTTATAATAATGCATGTTTCTTATATATATATCATAATAATAGATCTGCATAATATTGGTCACTTAATAATAATTGCTATCAGTATCTGTTCAAATGTTCTCTATAAAAATACATATTAAAATGACAACAACAAAAAGAGAGAGAGAGAAAAAAGAGAAATACACTTCCTAAGAAATATGCACTTTTTACCAATTGTAGGACCCACAGGTATTGCCTCCCAGCAGTGATCCAAAAACATCACAACTGCACCATTCTGCGATTGTTTCTTTGCAAGATTATCTCATATATTACGATGACAATAAGAAAGACAAGTAAAACATGTGCTCTGCGATGTGATATTGCAGAAAAACAAGCAATAGCGCACAAAGTCAACTGGATGCGATACCACCAAAACAGATCTGATTCGCGGGAAAAGATTCGAAGACTCGATTCTATTGTACTGGCTTGGACACAAAAGCTTCATTCAGTATTTAACCAGAGGCAAATTCAGAAGACAGAATCACTGTGTGTGACTTATGTGTGTGACTTTCGACTGAAGAAAGAAAGACAAGCGAATTAAACAAGGCTTTCGCTTTCAGCAAGACTTTTTCCTCTCAACCCCTATTGCAGTGAGCCACGAAACAACGAATACACCTCCCGTGAAGCTGCCAAACACGCTCACGCTCCAACTTTACGCGCTCGTCGTTCTTTACCTTTACAGGTTGCCTCTGGACGGACTGGGAGGAAACGAAGGGATGCGGCTGGAAACGGGCTTTCGGTGTGGGTGCATGCAGAAGAGGGCGATGGAAATCCCGTTCAGAGTGCTTTTCGTTGTCCTCCTACTCCTTCGTTCGCAGGCCCTATAGAAACTCCGCCGCAGCGTTCTCGCGCTTTCTCTCTCTGGCTCTGCTGCTGCTCAACCTAGCGCTCGATGACGTCACCGCTGCCAGGGCTGGACTGCCCAGGGCGAGCACTGTTCGTGATTCAAAAGCGAAAGAGAGGATACAACATACACATGCATTGTCAACTTAATTGTTTGCAATATTTGTTTTTGTGTACTAAAAACTCAGTGAGATCCAAACCCAGACTCTCAACAAAAAAAAAAAAAAGTGTGTGTGTGTGTGAGACAGACCCTGGACCACAAAACCAGTCATAGGGTACATTTTTTTTAAATTGAGATTTATACATCATCTGAAAGCTGAATAAATACGTTTTCCATTGATATATGATTTGGTGAAGATACAACTATTTGAAAATCTGGAATCTGATGTTTCAAAAAAAATCTAAATATTGAGAAAATCGCCTTTAAAATTGTCCAAAAGTCTTTAGCAATACATATCCACTCACAAAAATACATTTTTGATATATTTATGGTAGGAAATTTACATAATATCTTCATGGAACATGCCCTTTACTTAAAATCCTAATGATTTTTGGCATAAAAGAAAAATTGATCATTTTGACCCATACAATTATATTGTTGGCTATTGCTACAAATATACCTGTGCGACTTATTACTGGTTTTGTGGTCCAGGGTCACATATATCATTAAGAAATTCTTAACTATTCAACATAAATTCACATTATACATCATGATTTTCTCTCTCTCTTACTGTATTTGGCTAAATATTTTGGAATTGTTAAACAATTTTTCTATTCAGTTCAGTTCATAGTAATACATTCATGATTATTCTTGACATTTGATGATGTTTGTTCACATACAAATTTACATTTTTTTTAAAACACAAAACCAAAACTACATTGTTTCAGGATTTGTTTCAAATTTCAGTGTTCTTTTTACATTACAAAAGTATTATGTCACAACGTTCAAAATACTTAATAAATCTGATTTATTGCAGTAAAGGTAATGATCTATTGGTTTAAATCTCAAAGTTGATTCAGTGTTTCTGTGTGCCTTTGATAGCAACGTCTGAGATAGATTAAAAATAGTTTTATATATATAAAAAAAAAAAAATGTATTGTTGTTGTGTTCAGTTAAAGAGAATATGTTTCAGGAAATCTCTAACCAACAGTCTAACCAAAAATCTAACCAACAACAGGACAACAATATGTGAGATGTGACAAGTCCTAGTTATTGCACAGTATATGCTTTATATATATATATATATATATATATATATATATACTAGATTGAATAGAAATAGAATATAATTGGAGGTGTTAATAGGCTATTAATTGTTCAAGTGTTGATGAAAAAGATCATCGTTTCTTAAAAATGGCTAAAAGCTCGGGTTGAGTCAGGCAGGTCATTCCACAGCAGGGATCAGTCCAGGTAAAGGTCCGTGAAAGTGATTTTGGGATGCACCACAAGGACCCGTTCACTTGCAGAACGCAAGCTTCTGGAGAAATATCTGCTTGTAAGAAAGAGGTCATATGATTAATGGAAATAGTGTTTGCATAAGCATGCACTTTATTTCATGTTGCTGGTGCTTTGACTCTTTTTATGCACAAATTCTCTCTGAGGGGAGTGTGTGTGTGTGTGTGTGTGTGTGGCTGGCAGCTTATATCCAGTCTCTGATCAGCAGAGTGAGTTGAAATGCTATTGACTGAGTGCAGTGTTCCTGCTGCTGCTCACAGTCATCAGAGAGATGGGCCTTTCAATATCATCTGAAGGACAGAGAACTGCTGTCTGTCTCTCTCTCTCACACACTCATACACACACACAGCTGGCTGCTGACAAGCCAAATAACATAATTTAGATGACAGGAAATCAGTGAAAGCCAAATTATGATTTGCGAATATACTGGATGGAAACACTAAAAGGATTAATTCATGGCATTGTTTCAGGGTTGGCTCAGTCATGCAAAAGACACATCTTACAGTATCTTAGATTTTTTTAGGAGTTACACTTTTTCAGTTGCAAATTGGGGTCTCATTACTTTTGCAAAGAAATAAAGCTAGTTCCTTGTATATAGACAAATTAGTGTTGCGTTCACAAATCTCAACCGTGATAAAAAAGTTATAATAAACACCAAGTCACACACACACACAAAATATTTAGGCCTAAATATAAGATTTATGTATTTTAAGTGCTTATAAACTAATAAAATTTTGAAAATAATGCATTTAAAAAAATAATAGATGCAAATAGTTAATAATATAGTATGGCACTTTTGAGTGCAGAACTTTTATTTATGTATGTAATCCAAACATTTATTAGCAAATCAAGTACATAAATCTTAAATTTATGCTTTTTTTTTTTTTTGCAAACCATTTTCACTGAGCTCTTAATCAGGCTAAATGTTCAACCCTGTTTCTGGTCGTGTTGATGCACAAATCGTGCTTTCAAACAGTATTCATATTATGTCCCAATATTTTTCTTTTTATTTAAAAGCAGATGCGACATTATTTTAGAAATTACTCTGTAAAAATCAAAATGCACTGCCTAAGAACATCTACATCTTCACAGCAATGACAGTCGAGGATTTTGTGTATTTAAGTTTGGTTGATATCCGGCTGGTTTGCTCCACAATTTTGATTCAGACTGACATCAGGGCATTGTCTTATGTTCTTAAGCCACTTCAGTGTTAAATTACAAACAAATTCTGTCTCTGATGTCTTAAGCTACCCTACAGTTAAACAAGGAATTCTTCTGTAGGTTTTATCTTTGTTGTTGAACAAACAGCTCCCTCTGGTGTTCAAAAATAAGACCAGGAAGATTTATATTTTAACATTACACACCATTAGAAAAAAAGGTTAGGATTCTTGACTCAATTTTAAAGAACACTTTTTGCCAGAATGGTTCTAAATAAGCTTAAATGTTTGCATAATGATTTCCTGTTTAATGGGTTTTTCCATTTTTTTTTTTCTCTTTTTCTAGTTATAAAAGTGTTTACAAGCTGTTTAATTCATAAAATTTAAAACAATTCAAATAAATTAAAACAATACATAAAATGATCTCATGATGGGAACCCATAAAAAGAGGTCTATACAGTATATGAAGCACCTGACAGAACCTTGTCTTCTAGGAGTGTATGGGCAAGTCTTTATATCAATTATTAGAGTTGTTTTGTTCATCCCTTGAAGATACCTTCATTGCGTTGACTCTTGCTGGATAATGAATGTGCCGTAAGACATGCATTTTCTCAGTTCTGAAAAAGCTAAAAAGACAGACCTGGCAAAACATGTATAAAATGGTGAAAAATTTTAGTTTAAGTTTAAGAGAGAGTTGAAAAGAAGCAGCAAGAGCACCAAATTACATACAGTAAAACCAAACGAAGAGATCATTTAATTCGTTCAGTATTACAGTATTTGCTCAATTTGTGAAAACTTTATTTTCAAACCAGAAGAGAGCACATTTTAAAAAGGTTTTTTTTAAAAAAAATAAATAGCTTTAACAGAATGTGCAAAATCTTGGCGCAAAACGTATCAGTTAATGAGATCCAGTCAGTTTCCTCACAAAAGATCTGCATATGTAGTGAGTAACTGTGAAGAGACAGATGTGTGTATTCAGTCCATGTTGATATCTCAGCTCTGGGCCAGCTCTAGTTTGTTTTCTGATGTTCTTGGTGCTTCAATTACTTCTCCACACATGAACTGCTCCTACAACAAAAACACAAGATTTTAAAAAACATGAAATTCTCATGAAATCATAATTGACGATTCATATTTTTTCATGGAATATTGCAGTATTTATTATAAATGATTTATTATTTATTTTAATAAATATTGATTATAAATGATTAAATGATTTAAATTAACGTGCCCTCGTAATCTTTAATCAAAATAACTTCCCCTCCTACTTGCAGCAACATCTCTTCTCTGATGACGCGTTTACTGGCGTGAGGGCGGGGCAACCTGTCACATGATTTCAGTAAATGAGGCTTCGTTACGTCATAAGTGTTTCGAAACGTTTTGAAATTTCAAAAGGTAACGTGACTTTGGCAGTTTGACACACGCTCCGAACCACTGACTCGAAACAAAAGATTCGTAAAGCTTCGAAGCTTCATGAAGCAGTGTTTTGAAATCGCCCATCACTAGATATTGTTGAATAAAGTCGTTATTTTGTTTTTTTTGGCACGCAAAAAGTATTCTTGTCGCTTCATAACATTAAGGTTGAACCACTGTAGTCACATGAACTGTTTTAAATATATCTTTAGTAGCTTTCTGGGAATTGAAAGTGATAATTGTCTTGCTGTCAATAGAGGCCTCACTGAGCCATCGGATCTTATCAAAAATATCTTAATTTGTGTTCTGAAGATGAATAAAGGTCTTATGGGAGTGGAACGACATGAGGGTGAGTAATTAATGACAGAATTTTTCATTTTTGGGTGAACTAACACTATTTCCCAATGGACAAAATCAAGTTCCGCAGTCGAAAAGCAGTTTCACTCGGATGTGTGTCACAATAGGGGAGAAGACACTAAGAAAAGACTATCACAACTTCCATTTCATGATGACTTTAAAACAATTAGAAAGTAAATAAAGCTTTATTTATACAGCACCTTTTAAAAGAGTGTTTACAGAATAGAAATACACAAAAGAAGAAGAAAAAAAAAACAAAAAAACCCACAACCGACAGATTACTATTTGATGTTCGGAGCGATCTTGCTGGAGTATATTTATTCAACAAATTAGAAAGGTTTATTGGGGCAGTTCCATGAAGACATTTAAAAACTAATATCTTGAATTCGATTCTGAATGATACAGGCAGCCAGTGAAGGGATCTGAGTGTTGTGATTTCTAGTTTTAGAGCGAGTTAGCATTCGTGCAGCTCTTTGTAAGTGTTTAATAGCGCTCTTTGGTAACCCAGCAAAAACACTATTGCAGTAGTTAAGTCTAAACATAACAAATGCATGAACAAGTTTCTCATTGTCAGAAGGAGAGAGAATGTGACATACTCTGGAGGTGATAATATGCCGTCTTAGTAACAATGCTAATAAACTGAGGTCACTGTCAAACATGATTCCTAAGTTCTTTGTTTAACTGTAGAAAGTTCTGGGACATCCACAATTTTATGCTCTTTATGCAGTCCAGAAGTGTGAAAAATTGAATTGTGGGCATCTGGTGCAAGTTAAAAACAGAGTTATGTGTCATCTGCATACTTGTGAAATAACATTTTGTACTGGTTAATTACACCAGGTAAAGGAAGCATGTACAGGTTAAATAATAGAGGACCCAAAACTGAGCCTTGAGGAACACCACAGGAAATGACGCATGGAAGTGTAGGTACCCAGTGTAACATAGTATTCCCTGTTGCTTAAGTAGGATCTGAATCCCGGGATACACTGCACGATTTTAGCAGTCCTATAAGATCATTACAAATCCCACTGTGCGACATGGATCTATTAAACCTGGGTACGACATGCATGTAGACTCTACGATGATGACACCTGTTGGCTACGATGCAAGTTTCTATAGAAGAATAAAACGTTATCAGCATGCGCCAGTGGTTAACAAAAAGACCATGTTGAATAACACTTTGGCAGTTGTAGTTTTTACGTGCGCTGAAAAGAAAAGGAAGTGGCGAAAGAAGAAGGGAAAAGAGCTTGAGGTAAGCGGTTTTAAGTTTTAGCGCCGTGTCGCGTTGATTTCACGTTGCATTTTTATTGGCTGGTCAGCAATCGTAGGTCGTAGCAGCAAACACACTGTGCGATGATCATGCTGAATTTCCGACACGGTCAGAAAATGATCGTAGGCTATCTTTGGTCGCAAGACCGGGAAAACGGCTGTATTTGGACGACTTTTTTTAAGTTGCTATAGACTTTTATTCCCTACTGTGACATATGAGTGAAACTGCTTTTCAAACAAGAAAAAATGTAGGACAACCTCAGTTTTATAAAACACAATTATTTATTTTAGTGTAAGCTTTAATTTTATAGCCAAAGATATCAAACAAGAGGACTCTGATGTGATTTTTTACTAAATTATTGCTATTTTATTTTTGCAGTGCAGAACAACAAATCAATGACTAAGCCAAGTTGGCTATACACAAATATCAGAACATACTAAACATCTTACCTTATCATAAATTACTTTCACTATTAGTGAGCAGCTCGGACAAGTGGCCACTTCTTCACCATTCTCAAGATCCTCCTAAAAAACATTCACAGTTTCATCTTAACAAAACTGTGGGTATTTTTCAGTTCACCTATAGATATTTGCCACTAGTTAAACTTTTGTTTTGGTTAATGTCTTGTAGTTCTTTTTGATTACAGATTCAAATACAATTCTTCTTCATATAAATCATATATAAATGTACACACATATTTATATAAATGGGAAGATAGATGAATCTGGAAATGATTAGTCAAGTAATGACTGTTAGAACAACTTGCCTTCGTTATCGCGAACCTGTCACCACATGGACAAGGAAAATAATATGTTTCTGTTTCTTCATCATACTCAAAATCTTCTATTTCAACCTCGTCGTGAAATACCGTCATTTTAAACCAGTTATTGGTTAAAAACCCTCACCGGTGCTGATCCAACAACAACATGCGGCCGCTGTGACATAAGCGGCGCACAAATTTGACGTGGTCAGCAGCAAACAGCTGTTCACAATTTAGCCACCAGGAGGAGACAAATTACTATTCACACGATGCTACGAAAGTCTCTTATAGCTTGAGTACAGTATATAGTTTGTCTTATAGATCACATCTGGGGTTTTCAGTATGCAGTGGGACATCCACCCTGCAATCAATGTTATCAAGTCACATGTGCATGCAGACCTATACCTAACTTTTCCAATGCCTCCATCAGCCTGACTCAAGGACCTAGACATCATTTTTTAGCATCAAACACTTACATACTTGGCAACAGGTTTTCACTCCTCCCATGTTCATCCCAAGTTCTGTGAAAATCCAATGTTGTAAGAATTTAGTTTAGTACCGAATTAGATTTTGTGATTTTCAAGCTTTCACTTACAGCTGAGTGAGTCTTGGAGTAAAGGCTCAGAGACAAGCATTCATTCTTGCAATGCAAATGGGATTAATTGGTCAAATAGATTTGGGCTATTTGAGGAGAGAACAAGATTTTTCTAAAAACTAAAGTTTCATGAGGCAACATGCAGCAGATGCCATGAAAAGTATTTGATATTAAATCCTGCATGCATGTTATTTACTGTTATTGAGAACTAGTTGTATGTTATAAAGCAAAATGCAATGCAAAGGGAACATTAGTAATGACACAATGCAGCATTTTATGTTTTATTTTCTTCTTTCAGTGCAAATCATATCACCCCTGTGAACAAGTAAATGCCCCTTAAACCAGTTGGACAGCGGGAATAACTGCAACTAAACACTACATGTAATTTGAAATGAGCTTATGCTTGAAGTAACTTTAACCTGTTTTTCTTTGCAGAACTGCCTGAGAGATTGTGATAAATCTGAAACGGCAACTCATCTCCAAGCCTATAGGCTTCTCCAAAACATTCATTTTTGTTTCTTTTAAGCCTCTCAGATGCAGAATTGCTTATGTGTTTTGGATCACTGTCCTGCTGCATCACCCAAATACAGCTCCTGTATGATATGACATTCTCTTTAAGATTTGTCTTGTATATTATCAGAATTCATGCATGTTACAAAACATCCCCACAATCATTGTAAGATTTTTGTCATAAATAAAGATTTTTGGAGTACATTTTACAGGAAAATACTAAACAAAATGTTATATTTAATTTAATGGCTGCGTCCGAAATCTTAAAAATGCTGCCTTCGGAGGATGCATTACAAGGTAGGAAGGCATCAAGGCACGTCCCAATCCAAAGTTAGCTTCACTTCCTGTCTCCTGAAATACCTTAATCTGATTGATTTTTGAAGGCAGCATATCCTTCGCTGCCTTTGATATCCCACAATCCTGTGCTTTCCACTCTGTGACAGTTGAGCTAAAAAATAAAGATGGTGTCTGAAAGTTGCAGTTGGTGGTCAGTTTGTGTGTAAATGTACGTTTTGGCCAGCATTTTCCACTTCTTCACTATTGTAGTAACTTAATATTCACTTAGTTATCACCAAAGCTCACTCTATTTTGCTGTAGATCATTAAACCGTCACAAAGTCTGTTCGAAATCAGTTTCATGAGGTGCCTTCATACGCAAACGCTGCCTACAAACTCATGTCTCTAGAGTTAAAATTAAAGAGAGGCGATCGTGCTTTCGCTACCGCTGGACCAAAACTTTGGAATAACCTTCCTCTTTACATTACAGAAATGGCCCATCTATCACTACTTATTTTTAAAGGGATCATGAACTGCATTGTTTTATTACTTGTTTATTTAGTTTTTATTCATTGTACAGCACTTTGATAAACCTTAGTTGTGTTTAAATGTGCTCTACAAATAAATATTGACTGACTGATTGATTGATTGATTGATTTGAATTTGTTCTAGTTTACTTTAGCATTTTCTATTCTAAAATTAAATATTGGATTATCTATTCTGTGGCAACAAGAAAAGACACAGATCCTCGAAAGACTTTTATTCATGCAAGTGCGTAATAAGTTAAAGGACACAAACACAGAGGAGTGTTGTTTAGAGTGAAAAGAGTGAGACCCTCTGATGGAGTAATTGTATAACGGGTGTCAGCAGGGATTTGTTTGTGAATTAAGACCTAGGTGAACTTCAAAAGCTTGGTTAAAGATGCAATTAACTACAAAAGCAATGCGTATCTTAAACAGATATATTTTTAAACTAAAAACACTTATGCACAAGTAACAAACACAAGATGTCTTTGTACATCAACTTAGCAAAAGATCTAACAAGTCATGGGCACAGATGTAAATGTAGAGGATCAATTAGGGTCATTTAATTTGAATTCTGAATTTGAGCAAAACTGGTTAATACTGGTGACCTTTAACACAACAAAAAATGAGTTTCAGTTCAAATAAAAGTCTTTCATCATTGACCTTGCATTCAACATATGAAACCTTCTTAAACATGTTTCCCCCCAACATGCTTCATGTAGTTGTGACCTTTTACTTTTTTATTAAAGAAGTCACTTAAACTAAGTTTCTGCCCTCTGTCATGTGCCCTTGTCAGTAATTTAGCACAGTTGTTTAAGTAGTCCATGATGTTTCTGTTAAAGTCAGTATAAGTGTGGTCCACCCCCAAATAATTCAATTTGAACACACAGAACAGCAAGGAACTGGTTAATGTCATTTTATTACTAAGTTAACATCTTTGTGGTACACATATATATTTTAAATGAAGGGACAGAATGTGCGCTTTCAAATTACATCATGGGTTAGAAGATCAGGTCAGTGAATACCAAGCACATACAACTTAGCTGGAGAAAACATTTATCTGAGATCATATGTCAAACCGTAAGGGGTTAAAGATAAAGAAAGCTGTACGAGTATGTATGTACCATCAGTTAGGACTGCATTTGCGTTGTTTTGAAAAGATTCAGCTGGGAGAACATCTAGCAACTAATTAAGCTGATATCAGGTCTGTAACATGATTAGCTATAAAAGAGATGTCTTAGAGATTTAGAGTCTCTCAGAAGTAAAGATGGGCAGAGCTGTGAAAGAGTGCATAAAAACATTGTGGAATAGGCTTTGCAAATCTCATCATCTACAGTGCATAACATCATCAAACGATTCAGAGAAACTGGAGAAATCTCTGTGCGTAAGGGACAAGGCCGAAGACCTTTATTGGATGCCCGTGGTCTTCGGGCCCTCAGACGACACTGCATCACTCATCGGCATGATTGTGTCAATGACATTACTAAATGGGCTCAGGATTACTTCCAGAAACCACTGTCAGTAAACACAATCCGCCGTGCCATCTGCAGATGCCAACTAAAGCTCTATCATACAAAAAGGAAGCCATATGTGAACATGGTCCAGAAGCGCCGTCGTGTCCTGTGTGACATTCTTGTTGGAAATCACAGACGCCGTGTCCTCCGGGCTAGAAAGGAGGGAGACCTTCAAGTGTGTTATCAGCGGTCAGTTCAAAAGCCAGCATCTCTGATGGTATGGGGGTGCATAAGTGCATATGGTATGGGCAGCTTGCATGTTTTTGAAGGCACTATGAATGCTGAAAGGTATATAAAGGTTTTAGAGCAACATAAGTTCCCCTCTGACGTCTATTTCAGGGAAGGCCTTGTGTATTTCAGCAGGACAATGCAAAACCACATACTACACTATTACAACAGCATGGCTTCATCATAGAAGAGTCCGGGTGCTGAATTGGCCTGCCTGAAGTCCATCTTTCACCTATAGAGAAAATTATGACCACAAAGACGACCACAAACTCTTCAGCTGCTGGACACCTATATTAGGCAAGAATGGGACCAAATTTCAACACCAAAACTCCAGAAACCTATAACCTCGATGTCCAGGCGTCTTCAAACTGTTTTGAAAAGAAAAGAAGAAGAGATGCTACACCATGGTAAACATGACCCCGTCCCTCATTTTGTGCATAAAATTGTAAAATTTCTCCATTTAAACATTTGTTATGTTATCTATGTTCTATTGTGAATAAAATATTGGCTCATGTGATTTGAAAGTCTTTTCGTTTTCATTTTATTTAAAAAAACAAACAAACAAACAAAAAAAAAACGCCCCAAAATTTTCCGGAATTCGGGTTGTATATTATTCATTCTCAGTCTTATTAAACATGTTTCCATGTTAATGTATAAACCTTTAAAATAATAACATTTTTTTTTCTTACTGTTAAAATAAGGCTGTAATATTTTACTTTGACAGTCCTAAAAATATAATGTTATAAAATAAATTATCTGCAGATGTCCAAGCACTCTCCTCCCAAAATTCTACAAGTAGATTTATATTCTAATGACATCAGTTAAGTAACATTCAATAAACACATAATTTTGTAAGAATGGATCTTCCAGGAAAATAAATCCAAATATGAGATTGTGTGGATTGAAAACCTAGGGCTTGCATGGAAAGACACAGCGATCAACTGACCTTTTTAATTAGTTTTTAACGAGTAACCAGTGGTTCTTGGGGTGATATTAATTTGGTTTGTTCCAAAAGAAATCCTATGTCTTGTTAAAATCACTATAATGAAGTTACATGGTAAATCGTCTATGCTGATATCTTTGCTGTTTTAAGTAAAAAAAGGACACTGAGCATGAAAAAAATATCCATAAGCCTAAATGTGTTTCTTTCGAAAGTCTCATGACACTATCAGGTTTCAGGACCAAAAAAAAGGAATGTCATGAGCAACTAAACCTTTCCTAATTTAATTTGCATTGACTCCAGACAGTGCAGTACTTTTCAGGACCCCGAGGTCAATGGGAAAAACTACGTCACTAATAATGTTATGCTGTCTACGTCAAATGCACCAAGGGGTTGTAAGCTGTGGAAGGGTGTAAAGTCACTGTTTGGATATTGTTGCTGGACACCAGTGGACTCTTAGACCAAGCCTCTACAGGGGTCCATTTCATGTGTCAGAGACCTCTAATGAGCAGCAACATTATGTTCCAAAATAAAAGATAATACAGTTGCCAAAGAGCACAACAACAGATGGTTCAGGACACATATTGCATGAAGATTGCATGATTTTAAACACCAGTTATCATAAATGAATTCATTAAAAGTGAATTTTCACAAAAATAGACAGCAAAATTGGATAAAAAGATTTTCATGCCATGCATAAATCATTCAAATGCAAATGGACAAAGTTTGCACTGTTGCGCAGTGGTGTTTGGACATCTGAGTTGATTACTTTCAGGTGGTTTTAGATGGCATTTTAGATGTTATTTCATTGTATGTTCCATAGTAACCTTAAAAAACCTTAAAAGGGAACTTCCTGTAAGATACATGTGATATTCCTTAGCATAGAAGAGTGTAACATAGAAAAGTAGCTACATACAGGTCAAAAAATGACAAAATAGTTGGTGTGATTGCACTTTATGTTAATGTGTCCTTTTTACTGTGTAATTAAACAAATAAGTACGGAGTGATAATAATGTACTTATAGGTTAAGGTTAAGGGTTGGCTTACTGTTAGTGATTTACTGTCATTACGCTCTAAAAAATGCTGGGTTAACCTGTTAGCGTTCCACTGTATCGCCTGCGGTATACATACCTTTCAAAAGCGACCAAAACCATGCATATACTCCAAATGATTCAAGAACAGCATGCAATTTACTTTGGGTATGCCTTTTAGGTGTTGTAGGCTAATTTTACAGGAATGCTAAGGGGTTAAAAACAACCCAAGTTGGGTTGAAAATGGACAAACCCAGTGAATGGGTTGTTTTAACCCAGCGGTTGGGTTAAATGTTTGCACAACCTGTTGGGTAGTTTTATTTAACTCAATACTGTTTAAAAATGCCTTAAAATGAACCCAAAGTATGCTGGAAATGAACATTTATTAATAAGTTTAAAGAATAATAATTAAACAATAAACATTTATTAAATTGCTTATTAATGAATGTTCACCTTTTGATTATTATTGTTGCCTCTAGTGTCTGATTTTTAATTTCCAACCTATTTTGGGTTCATTTTAAGCCAGCCATATAGTCATTTTTAAACAATAGTTGAGTTAAATAAAACTGTCCAGCACGTTGGGTGAACATTTAACCCAACCGCTGCGTTTGTCCATTTTCAACCCAACTTGGGTTGTTTTTAACCCAGCATTTGTAATCATGCATACTTTACTGTATTAATATAAGTACACATAACATACGTAACTCGTGTAGGTTTGCTGCAAAAATGTTTGTTCTACTACCATATAAGATTAATGTTCTCAGAAGAGCTCATCTTGTTTTGGGAACTGGGATTAAACAATGGACACATACACACAGAGTTACATTGTATAGAGATGTGTTATGGGCCAAATAACACTGCACTATAAAAGTGCATCACATCCTGACATTAACACATCTTTTTTAGCTGTTGTTTGACCGGTCAGATCCGGCAGAGCTGGGTGATTTACAGCCAGTGTAATGGTCCAGGAGGATCACTGCTGACCTTATAGAGCTTGAGCTGTACCTCTCATACTGTAATCTAGACAGTTGCTGGATTTATCCAAGGCCTTATCACTGGGCAGAGAGGCTGAGGTGTGTGGCACTGCCAGCCCTGCGTACGTGTGCTAATCAGCCTCGCCTGTGCACTTCTGGTGCCATCCATGGTTCTGTCTTCACATTCTCGTGTATTGATGGTATGAACTATCAACACCATGAACAATCAGCTAGAAATGCTTAAACGGTTAGTGTATCACTGAAATTAATATCTCTCTGATTGCTTTATAATATTAAGGCTATATTTGGCCAAGGCTTGTATTAACATTGTCTTGAGTTCAAGTTTAAATCGGATTGAAATAAGCATCGTAATGTACTTTGGATGATTTTAATTTTCTACTGAATTTGTTTTGGAAAGATATTTCTGTTTCTCTTCACAATAACTGTCAGCTGCTTGTTCTGTCAGTGGTGCTTTTTATTAGATATAGATCCTATAACATTGTGTATTAATCATTAATCATGTCAGTTTTGTTGCACATGAAATAAATCATTATCATTAGCATGGTAATGGCTTTTTGTAGCCTAATTATATCCCCTTGAAATAATAATAGTCACAGCCAGGGATAAATAACACCTCCATTTGCAATCTGATTGTGGGAATTCAAGTGCTAATTGATGACTGGCAGAAGATTTCAGCTCTAGCCATAAGGAAATCTTAGTACCCATGGGAGTGACAGATGAGAGGGGACAAAGTTTGGAGCAAACAGGTGTTGGGTCTCACCATCTCATTGTGAACCATCAGCCACAGTGACGAAAGCTTCCCAGAGTTCCCTTCTATTCCTCCCCTCTGTCACTAAGCAACTTTTCAATATCGCACACAGGCCTCTGCTCATACTGTGGGCAGAGGGATGGGGACGAGCTCATCCCTCAAAGAGATGGGGACGATTTGAGGTAAAACTCTGTGGGGGTATTCCATAAGAAAATGTAGTATTCTCAAACAGTCATGGATTTGATTCCCAGGGAATGCATGAACTAAATGCAATATAAAATGCTTTGGATAAAAGCATCTGCCAAATAATGACCTTTGTGGGTTGGATGGGTAAATGGGTAAATGGGTAAAACTTTTCTCAAGTGGTTCTCATACTTTTTAAGGGGTCATCATGACATGAGAAATCAAATTTTCCTTAGTCTTTTGGCATATAAGAGGTCTTTGTATCATTACTACCTCCTGCAATGCCTACTTTTACATCATCACATCGTGTTCAGTCGATCAGCAGCGAGTGAATCTAAAGTAGTTGTTTACAATAAGATTGTGATAATAACAAGATTGCAAGGCCACGCAGACATCGTGCTGTTCCTGGCTGTGGAAAAACATCATCTTTGCATCAGCTGCTGAAGGATCCCAACGTCAGAGAAAAATGGATTCAGTTTATTTTAACGAACGTCCTAGTCACGTCAGTACTGACTTGCATGTTTGTACTGTACATTTTATCAGCGACCGTTTTGAGAACAAGATGCAATACGAGACTGGCTTTGCCCAAAAACTTTTGCTCAAAGATCAGGAATCAGCTGGTTTGGAATTCATAATGCATAATCCGACTATTTTTACTTCAAAGAACGCTCTCTTTATGATGGCTAAAACTGACACTTGCCAAAACTTCCATTATAGTGACGCTCTTACACTACACAATGAATCTCTTACATCATGTTTGCATTGTTAGTTATGGTGAAAGCATTTCACGAGAGTGCAGAAATTGTGTTGCAGTGACATCTGATCAATGTTAATCACTGCAACCTTCCATGTTATAAGAATAGGTATAAAATATTACGCAATAATCAACACTTTTCACGATTCATTAATCTCGACAGCTGTAATAGTAAAACTGATTGTAAAATGGTAAAGGTATTCAAAAGGATTCCACATGTAATACTTACAGTATTTCAAGTGCAAAGATGTAAGCCAATCACAGCAGTGGGCGTTTACACAAGTCTCACAGCAGACACGCCCCTTAAAACAGAGCGTTCAAATCAGAGGGCTAAAATCAGGGTAGAAAAAAGCCATTTATTTCTAAATTATGACAATTATTTGATGTAAAAATCATATTAACATTATAAGTGCACCTCGGGAAACATTATAAAATAATAATTTTTAAGACTTCCTAATCATCACCTTACAACAGCCGTAGAACATCTTCATGACCAATAATGGCATTATCAGCCTTTGCAGACTTAAATTTGAGAGTTTTTACTTTTTGTATTTAA